>JAFIDM010009631.1:120511034-120554980 GCA_023159025.1 Thereuonema tuberculata
GCCTCCCTCCTTGCGGGGAAGAGTCATCCTTTCCGTAGCGGACTTGGGGTAGTGCATGTTGTGTTTCGTGAATGTAGTGCGTGTTGCGCGTTGTAGTGCTTCGAGTTCGGTGTTTGTCCATGGAATTATGCCGAACGAATATGTTAGTGTGGGAACGGCAAAAGTGTTGATAGCTTTAATTTTATTTCTGGCGTTGAGTTGTGTTTTGAGGATTTTATGAACTCGAGCAAGGTATGTGTTCTTCAGTGCATTTTTGATGTTTGCGTTGTCAATGACGCGCGCTTGCTGGAAGCCCAGGTACTTGTAGGTCTCTCCCTCTTCCATGGATTGGATGGCCAAACCATGGTCCAGTTCAAAACACTCCAAATTCGAAGTCTTCCCGCGTATTATGTGTAACTTGCGGCATTTGTCAATTCCAAATTCCATCCCAATGTCTTTGGTGAACTGTGTGGTGGCTTGTAGTAAATTAGTAAGTTGTGCATTGTTTGTGGCATAGAGTTTACTGTCATCCATGTAGAGTAAGTGTGTGATTTTATATGGTGTCACAGTGCCTGTGGTAAGCCTATAACCGTGTTTTGTGTTATCTAGTATATGGCTCAGTGGATTCAAGGCGAGGCAGAACCAAAGAGGACTCAAGGAGTCTCCCTGGAAAATACCTCTCCTTATGGGAATGGAATCTGTAGTGATGGAGGTGTTAGAGGTGCGTAGGTGTAATGTTGTGTTCCAACTCTTCATCGTGGCAGCTAAGAATGCCGTGATCTTGGGGTGTATTTTGTAGATATGAAGAGTGTGTAGGAGCCAGGAATGAGGGACAGAATCAAATGCCTTCTTGTAATCGATGTATGCGATATGTAATTATTATTATTATTATTATTATTATTATTATTATTATTATTATTATTATTTTTGTATGTTTCAAACCTTGGGTTTCCCCAGCAAAAACAATATGGCGGGTCAAGGACCAAAGCACATACTGCCAAGTGTAAAGATGTGTGCAAGAATGATTAGGGATGTGTGCTTGTGTCCATAAATTTCCTAACTATGCGTGTAGTGTTGAGTACCACAGCCTTCTGCAGTTGTGCATAAGTGTTTTTGTGAAGTCCTAGTGTGCTGAGACTGTGGTGCAATGTGTGAGGCACCAGACCAGTGGCAGACAGAACGATGGGTACAACACGTACTCGATCCTGCCTCCACTGCTTCTGGAGCTCGTGTGCTAGATCAGTGTATTTACTGATCTTGTCTGCGTGAGTTTTCTGCATGTTCTTGCTGATAGGCACTGCAATATCAATTAGATAGGTCTGTTTGTTGACCTTATCAACAAGTGTGATGTCTGGTCTGTTGTGATGTATAGTTTTGTCTGTGTGAATTTGGCGGTCCCAGTATAGTTTATATGAGGGTGATTCTAATAAGCTTTGTGGTATGTACTTGTAGTACGGGACCGTGCTCTTAATAAGTGAATGTTTGTGTGCTAGTTGTTGATGAACGATCGATGCTACCTGATTGTGTCGGTGGAGGTAGTCTGTTTGAGAGAGAAGGGGACAGCCTGATATTACGTGGTCGATCGTCTCATGCGTAGTGTGGCATTTCCTGCATTTGTCATCATGTGTGTTTGCATCGTGTAGAATGTGTTTCTTGTAGTTGCGTGTGGAGATGACTTGGTCCTGTATTGCGATCATGAACCCTTCGGTCTCCCCAAACAGCTCACCACTCGTCAGCCATCTGTTCGACGCTTCCATGTCGACATGAGGCTGGCTGAGTTCGTGATGATGTCTGCCATGGAGTTCCTTACGAGCCCATGATTCACGCAGCTGCTGAATGTGGGTGTCAGGGGTGGTGAGTGTTGGAGAAGAGTTTTCGAGGTTAAGGGGTGTGAGGTGTGTGTCAGCCTTGACAATGGCTGAGTGAAGTGAGGAGTCTTCTGCTCTTTGGTGGAAATGTTCCCTAAGTGTATGTACTTGTTTTTCGTGTAGGGTGATGAGGTTGATGAGTCCTCGGCCTCCCTCCTTGCGGGGAAGAGTCATCCTTTCCGTAGCGGACTTGGATTATTAATATCCTTTTAATTCAGTCTGTGTTTATATGCTCCTTGAGATGGCTCATTTGGGGATTTTTTTTTATTTTTTTTTAATTTTTAATTTATTCATTTTTAAATGACATATGTGCAATTTTAGACACATTCAAAATTTTCAGTATAAAATGTACAAATTCATTAAAAAAATAATGTATATACGTATAGTTCAAAGCCAACAATCTTATGATGAGCGCGGAGAAATAAGAGCAGCAAAGATTCGAGAACATTAAGATAAATAAGATTATAAAAGTAAGTTTTTGAACTTTATTAATGAAATTTATTAAACCTAATTCGATGTTGTATTAATTATTCACTTTTTTGGAGCTTTACATAAATGTGGCTTTCAATCTTACTATTTTTCAACATTCAACTCATGCGTATTTTTCTGAATAGATTTAATTAAGACGGAGTAAACAACGTGAACGAATCCGAACGAATTCAAAATGACTTGGCAATCATTAAATTAATTAAATTCTTTTATTTTAATATTTTGTTCAGCATTTGTAATATTTATACTGAATTAAAGTATGGCAAAGAAATATGAATGTGTTGATTCCTTTGTTTTAATATATTTATTTTTAATATATTTATTATATTTTAATATGTAACACTAGAATGTAAGTAAATGGTGCCACATATTGTTCATTGTTAAGTTTTATTTTGTTTTCTTTTTTCTGGCTACTCGAAATCTCAAATTTTACCAATTATAAAAATTTCCTAATCGTTGTTTTTGTATCCGAAACCTAATAAAGCTTCTATCAAAATTTTTAGAAATTACGATGTTTATCTTATGAATAATTATTTTTTAACTACAAGAATTGTAAAACGTCCTTAGAAATTTTCGAATTAATTTACTGTCAAGATTTTAAAAACATCTTCAAAAAATGCTCCTTCTGAGGTTAGAGAAGATAACCAAACTCTTGAAGACAGTACAAAAAATAATGGTTGCTTAAACTTTTTAAAATTAATTATTAAACTTAAGCCGCGCCGGCATGGTCGAGCGGTCTCAGGCGTCGGTCTGCCGTGAGGCCAGTGTGCTGGCGTCCCGGGTTCAAATCCCGGTTGTGAGCATGGATGTTTCAATTTCCTTTCCTGTGTTGTAAAGCCTCTTCTTCACTTTCTCTTCGGTCTGACGTCATTCCGTAATGGCGTCCTGGAGAAGGCAACGGGAAACCACTCCAGTATCTGTTCCCAAGATTAAGTTACGGTTGCTCCTAGGGGTCGCCCTTCGGGGGTCACTAGGGTCCGTGAACTTTCACCCAATCTTCGGATTGAATTACTGTGTATGTATTAAACTTAGAATTCAATATGAAAATAATTAATTCGTATTCGCAATTATTAATGATAGTTTTTCATAAAAAAAATTCAAAACAAAAAAATTTAACCTTTTCATAGGTTTAAGTGAATTTCAGAAAATCAACTTAAAGTAATTTTTAAAACCTTAAATTTGTAACTTCAACTTTAATGATAGATTTACGGAATTATAATTAAGACCTCTTTTAATTTTAATATACTGTATATTTGTTCTGTAGGTATTCTGTTAGAAGGCAAAAACCACTACTAAACTTTTCAGCGCTGTAATTGGAATAAATGAAAACCATTGGCCTTAGAAAACTGAAAGTTTAGGATAGATGGATCATATTCATTGTGCCCCTCCTTTTTCTTGCTGTAGAAATTGGACCCAAATACGATGTTCTTAGAGCCATAATCCATTTTAACCCTTTGAATCTGTGTCATCATCATATATCAGCAAGTAATTACCACTTACCTTTCTTGAAAAGAGTAATTTTGTGCTGATATATGATGATGACAAATGTAAGTGATAATTTTAATTATCCACGGTCTGTCTGAACAAGTATTTTTTTGGGTCCAAACACGTATTCGAAAGTTGACACGTCCACTATCCTTTTCTTGTGTAATTTCCATATTTTTTGTAGACTTATATATAATCGAGATATAAAGTAACATAGTTTCAGTTTGCCATTACTTATAGTCATTCTATTCCATTAGGAGTCGTGTTTGGGGTTAGGAATCTGCTCTTCAAAGTTTCTCAGACCAAATGAAATGTTTTTACAGTCACTATCATTGTTTCATTCTTGACAGAAAATATATCTTATCTTCTGTAAGTATTTTATTGGTTGTAATGTTTTAATGTTTTAATGTTGTAATGTCTTTGATTATTGGCCATTAGATTTCCTATATGATTTTCCTGAATTTAACAGCATCATATTATAGGCCTATCTTTTAGTTTTACTGAAAAGATGAAGTACTAACAAAACAAGAACCTTTCTTTTAAAATAGCACTTTAGGATATTTTATTTGACTGTTCTTCTACTTTGATCTTTCTTAAATTCAGAATCTTAAAAATTTACAATAAATTCTTTAATTATAGCTTTGTGATTTATTTATTTTTGGAAGACGAAACTGGAAGTTTCCTATTCAGATGTCATTCCAATAACGAGCTAGACGTAAATGTATTAGAACAGAGTCAATTAAAGTGGGTTTCGATGTGTAATGAAAGCAGAATAAATTGGACTGGTTTAGAATCTAAATCAAGATGAAAAGTAGCCTTTAGCCATTAAACAGAGCTACGACAGAAAACAGCTAAATCTCTCATCTATGAGACTAAGTTTTCAGCCCAGGTGGCGTTCAAGTACGAAGCAGAGAGGTTGATGGATTTTCCAGATCAATCCTTTTATTCTAACAATGGAACAGATATTCTCAGATTAAAATTCTTTAGGCAAAATCTAGTGCAAGTATAGATATCGTAAATCGTTTTCTTTAAACCAAAATGTCTGCGTAATTAACACATTCTATAGGTC
Organism: Thereuonema tuberculata; assembly: GCA_023159025.1. Taxonomy (NCBI): domain Eukaryota; kingdom Metazoa; phylum Arthropoda; class Chilopoda; order Scutigeromorpha; family Scutigeridae; genus Thereuonema; species Thereuonema tuberculata. The sequence continues at coordinate 120,515,925 of JAFIDM010009631.1, forward strand.
AAAATGATAAAGAGTATGAACTTTAATAGCTTCAAAGCATCTGGACCTTTATTTACATCTGGTCATTAAGCACATTATCATTATTCTTATTATTATTATTATCAGTTTTTCTGTAGGTCATTGCTGCTAGGTGGAAAGGGTCACCTTTTGTAGACATTACACAAAGGGCTTCCCCCTTTTCCTATGTGAATCTGCCCCAAGCACCGATTTGGACCAAATTTGGCACGCATATAGGTATTCATTAGAAAAAAAGTTTGACAATGTTTTGGTGCGAAAATCGCTTGCGCTTAATAGTTTTTAAGGAAAAACCAAAAAAAAAATGGAGGGTTTTTTTAAAACTTTTTTTTCTCAAAATCTATAAAAGATAAAAATATGATTCAGATAGCTAAAATACGACAATATGATGTAGTTTATTTTATAAAAAAAAACATATCTTTCGAACTCGTATTTTAGCGGGAATTTCGGACGCTTATTTCCGAAAATTGCAAATGGTGCTTTAGACCATTGTACGAACTTTTAAAAAACACCAGATTTGAAAAGTTCGGGCTCAATTTAGTCTAGAGAAGGTCATTTCAAAATTTTAAAAGTTGTGGAGCATAGTTAAAAAATTTCTTAAAGATCCAATGCCAGCTTCCATAGATTCATACGTAAAAACCTTATTGAAGTCTGAGTTCTGTTTTTTCTGAATACAAAACTGATGATATAACAAATTGAGATGTTCTTGATTAAATAAAAATAGTTTTATTATAATCCAAGTTATAACTTGTTACAAATCATATTTTCAATCACATCAATCAGAAATTTTTTTTATACTGCAAACGCTTAATATACATATAATAACTGGTAAATATCAAATAAATCGCAGATATAATGGTCACATTTCGATTGGCATTTTAATTCTGATTAACATTCTTTAAAATATTTTGAGATTGCGAGTATTAGTTGTCATCTTCGTCATTAGTATTATCAGGAATCAGCACTAGATGATAGGAGAATATTGTCCAGATAACTAGATGTTGATAAAATTTTAGACTGATATCTTGCAAAGCTCAAGTAAAACATGATGCATGCAACGTTGCAGCAGCAGCCGATAGTTCGCTATTCCATTTAAACAACTGCAATAACGGCCCGTGATAGCTGTTGGACCATTGTTGTAGGTCTATATTTAATGTATGCTCTGTATGTGTTCGAATGACGAGAAGTAATGTTGCAGCGTAAAAGATTTATTTCGTTCTTTTTTCTTTCAAAACGTAGGCCGCCATTGAATTTTCTCTGCTGATCTAAGTAACATGATGAATATTTAAGATGGTTACTACCACACATTACCTTTTTCATGTCTTCTTGGCTGAATTGAGGAAAGTGGAGAATTTTGTTGTGATCGACATCTTTCCATTTCTTGTCATTCGAAATCAAACACATACAAAGCGTACATTTGTAGGAAATGTATTTTATTATTGTGCAATAAGCACTTTATTTTTGAGTGACTTGTTATTGTTGTTAACATTAAAAAAACATGAGAGAATAATACCATTGTTTGAAGCGATGTGATGCTTGGACTGCTTTGTTATGTTTGTATAGTATTGTTTACGGCTCGAGGGAGCGGTTTGGTATTATTAAAGATTTGAGGATGGAATGGTGATATTGATCTGATCCGCTGAGTTATAATTCTTTCCTTTTCTTGATTCTAGATATAAGAATCTTACAGGATTGATCGGGACCAATATTATCCTCTTGAATGAATAGACAGGAGTCGATTATGAAATCTTTCCTGGAGAATACCATGGAAAATTAGAATGTTCTGATAAGGGATAAGTTACCTTGAGAATTGAACATTGCCCTTGAGATATATTTTACGTTCGTATTGTATTGAATAATGTTTTGATATTACCTAGAAAAACGGTGATACTAATATCTACAATTTCGTTTCAGCAACATAATCAAATAGATTAATAGTCTTGAGTTCGGGATCTTGGAACCAGAGTAAACAGATTAATGGAACGGAAGGAGATAGGAGATATTAGCGAGCAAATACTGAAGACAACGTATAGGTAATCGAGGAGCGTATGATGACTCCACAGTTGTGATATATAAATATAGAAGAATTTCCAAGTAAGTGAAGTTTATTTTAAATAACACAGAGAACATGAGAGTTATCATATTTCTGGAAGAAACACAGCGATGTTTAGGATTTAATAGTCAAAGCGGATAAATATTAATAACTTCCAAGGACTACTTTATTCGAGTAATTGATAAAGCGGATTAATAAAAAGATTCAAAGATAACCAGTTGAACTTTAAAGATGATAGACAATTATTCACGATGAATAGTGATAGGGTTAAAGTACTTGTATATGTAACTTCATTAAAAGATTATGAAGGTATATAAAAGTCATCAGAGTCTATTTCGATAAAGTTTGAAGGGATTGTGAACATATAATTCAAGATAAAAGTTAAACTAATAGAAAACAAGAAATAACTTTTATTAAGAAATGAACTGAAGTAAAATCTAGTGTTAGATTGCAAATATTGTAACTTACACATAAGGTGATAAAACCAAACGTGTATTAGTGCAAGTGTGCGGATATATTCCAGTAATAGACAATCATATATTATTTTTCACATAGGGTGAAAAGACCTACAGTAGTTTATAACTAAACTAGAAGAACTCTAATGGACATTAGAAGCCTTTTATAAAGAACTTTTGAATCTTCATAAAGATTTTAACTTAATTCTTTGTATAATGTATTTCAAATAAGAAAGTTTTATAAACAATGTTATTAATGAATGTGTTTGGACAATAATTTATACCTAACAGCTATCTACATGGGATAAATTATTTAGCTCTCAATTAACATCTATATTACAAGTTCGCATCCTGCTAGATATTTATAATATCATAAACTTATTTCTATAATCAAAATATAATCCTTCAACATTAAATACAGCCCTAACAACAATGATGCGACAGCTATCATGGGCCAATATTGTACTATTGCAGACAGATTCACATAGAAAAAGGGTGAAGCCCTTTATAGACTGGAAAAAAAAACAGATTAACTTAAACGCATACATTTATAATTAATTTACTTATATTAATAAATATAAAAAGTCTTAACTAAATTAATGAGTCTAGTTTGGTCGTTTATCATTGTAATTAACGATGCAAATAATAATTTTAACTTATCAATGAAAACAAACAAGTTAATGAATAGCAATCATGAGGGATTAATCAAATATGGTTTTTATTAATCATATGAAGTTTTTATTTCAAGTTTAAATGATCCACTTAATCTTGTCGTATAATAAGTTAAGGTTTAAGTATATTTTAATTAAAATTTTTAATTTTCTTCTCTGATTAATAACATTTTTTATTATTAATCTATTTTCATCCTTAGGCGGAAATTACTTATTATTACCTGATTTTTGATTTTGGTTAAGGATTATTATGCATATGAGCTTCACAAAATATACACTGATGAGCCATTATCTTATGACCACCTAGATAAATGAGCCCGCCTGTAGAACGAACAGTCACACGGGTCAATTGGCACAGAGCAGTATTACACAAACGGAGAACAGATTTTCTCTTACAATAAAAATTCGAATTTGATTGGACCGCGCCCGTTTCGGATAAACGAAATTTCGGATAATCCGGACTATATTGTACTAAACTTGTAATGGATATTAAAAAAATTACAGTGAATATGACACAATAAAATATAATATGGCACAGCACTGTAAATTATAGGTTCTACAGTACAGTGCTTTTTGAATCCTTTTCTGTATTGATACACTACTGAATAATGTTATTACTAGAGTTATATAGTCACAGTTACACAATCGCTTGTGTACGATATTAAATATTGATTACAGCGACAGAAAAGTAATTTTTAAAATATGCTAAAATCGTTTCGGGTAAACCAGATTTACGAATAAACGAGTTTTTAGTGTAGTAGTGTGTTTGACAACGAATGGGAAAAGCTGCCGGTTTATCAGAGTATGGTAAAGGACAAATTTGTGATGGCACGGCGCCTAGGAACCAGTATCTCTGAAACGGTGCTGCTTGTGGACTGTTCACATGCCAATATAGGAAAACGACGAACCGTCGCGTCGTCCAGCTATGTGTCAACCGCAGCTCATTGATGCCAGTGGACGGCGGAAACTGTCACGTATTATTCAAAGCGACCGCTGGGCCACAGTCCGACAAATCACCCGCCGCTACAACAGTGGTGAACAGGGCAATGTTTCACAACACACAATTCATCGAACGTTTCTGCGTTTGGGGCTGCGTAGCCATTGACCCCTATCGGGTCTCAATGCTAACTGCACTCCATCGATGACAGCGCATGAAATGGGCAAAAGAATCTTCGACGTCGGGCCATGGAGGTGATTGGAAAAAAGTCGCCTGGTCCGACGAATCCAGATTCCTGGTGCATCACTTAGACGGTACATACGCCGATTACCATCGTGGGCTATGACCTGGATGTACTGTTGGGCGGAAACAGGCCAGCGGAGGAAGTTTGATGCTATGGGCGATGTTTCATGGGAAACTTTAGGGTCCCATTATACCAATAGAACAATCCCTGACAGCTGTCAGGTATCTGAACATCGCTCGTTGCGAACTAAGTTCACCCATTCGTGTCAACTGTGTTCCCTGATTGTGATGGTCAATAACACTTAAATACTGAAATACACGTGAAATACTGAGGGAAAAAATGGTTATCTGTCTTATGTAAGTATTGCTCTGATTCCCTCCCCCCTCCCTCTTGTCAGCAAAAATAAGCAAAGCTTGAACCAATGCCACACTGTCAGGATCATCAAAGAGTGGTTCGAGGAACATGATGGTGCATTTCATTCCATGCCATGGCCTTTAAATTCATCGGACAGAAACCCAATCGAACCTTTGTGGTTCGAATTGGAGAAGAGGGTTCGCCCAAAATCACCACAGCCCCGAAATGTACTGGAACTGAAGGACCTGCTATTGAGATTATGGTGTCAGATACCCCATGATTATGGTGTCAGATATCGCCATCTCATTGAATCGATGCCTTTCAGAGTGGCCACTGCTTTGCCGGCTAAAGGAGGTCGTAGGTTGTATTAGGAAGGTGGTCATAATGTAATGGCTCTTCGCTGTATGAGTCCAATATATTTAACTTATAAATATGAATAAACAAGCAACAAATGAACAGAATAGCAATTCTAGATCTTTTATCACCAGATTTGGTAGAAACAAATGAAACAATAGTTTTATTCAAATTTTATCAATATTTGTAATTATTTGTCTCGTATATATCAGCTTGTTACATATCAATCACCAAAAAAAAAAACTTCTTAATCTTATAAACAGGTAAATTTCTATTTGTATCTGTAGTGAAATAAAGGTAAAAGTAAAAGTTACACTACAGGCATCGCAGGCCCTTCCGTGCGAGGGAGGTTAAGGCTCCAGCGATCCTCGACCAATAGGACTAGTATTTGAGTCGGATGGCCATCCCGATGCACGCCCGAGTAACTCCCGAATAAGAAACCCAGTACCCATTTGACAGAGGGCTGGGTGAGCCTGAAGATCCGACTATAGGACCAACAGCTATGGAAAAATACCCGTCCACTGCCATGAATTGAACTCTGCATCCTCAGTATGAAATCCAACAACAATTGGGCTATCGGATGCACATAACGAAATAACAAATATAAAATAATAGATGATGAAGATGACACGGAAAATACTTATATGAAAGATTTTTTTTTTTTTTTGGTGCTTTAACAGAAGCGAAGATGATGCACAAAATGTGTTAAGGGACTGGAAAAACTTTATTTGTGACTATTGCTTGATGAACAATATTAATATACAGTATGATCTTAGGAACTAAGGGTATCCAATATTGGTTAATTTATTATTTTAATTTTGTCCCTGAATATCACTTAATGAAAATCATTTTTTTTAAATATCTTGAATATAAAAAGAACTTGCATATCTAATTTTTTTTTGAATATTTGTTTTATTTTGATTTCTTAAAGCAGTTATTTTCAGCGATAATTGCTGAAGAATTACAAGTTGGTAAAAAGCATTTGCTTTATCTTATTTATGAAATTTAGAAAAGTATCCGATATTGACTGCTTTCACTTAAAAAAAAATGCAAAGCTTTACAAAAAAAAAACGTTTCTGAATAAAAAAGTAAAATAAGGGAAAAAAAAAAGGTCTCACAAAATTCATTTACAAAAAAAAAAAAGAAAAGAAAAAGAAAAACGATTCATGGTAAACTATTGCATTTAATAGATACGTTCGTTTTTCATTGCTAAGCAATTTACTATTTGAAAGAAATATGTGCGCTAGTGCCGTCATTGACTATCAAAGGGAAAAAAGCAGTCACAAGGAGATCCTTTTAATTGGTCGTAGCATTATCTGTAAAAAACATATGGACTGAAAAGATTATCCAATCTTTATGAAATTTGAAGTTGATTGTCGGGACAGTGGAACTCGACTTGTTTCATGTGTACGGACGAACGGACCGACAGACTGACAAACAGATAAGCCATTGATATTAGGGATTGCCATACTTTTCTTCCTCTGTGCCTAATAAAGAGGAAGACGACGCAGGTAATTCTATTTTAGCAAATCTAAGCTTTCAATTAAAATCATTAAAACCCAATGAACAAAACCAACACTTTCTCAGTCATTCAATTTAGATTTAATGAGTGAATTCTAAATGTTAGCTTATTTTTAAGAAAAAGAATAAATTTATTTTAATACAAACGTGTTAAATAAATCGACGAGATTGGAGCTAGCAGAACGAGCAGGATCGCAGTTCTTTGTTCTTAAACATTTTTTCTTGGAAACTTAGATACCAAAGAATGTTCTAGTTCTTCTGGATGTATGTATATCTGTTAAATAACATATTTGAAAAAGAATGTAATTTAAAGCTAAAACTGGTTCTGTCTGCTATTGATCATGTAATCCAAATTATTTATGCTAAAAAGATGATACTATAATAGTATCTTTCTATTAATTCTGATGTAAATTGGTTTAACTCCATTTGGTATTTAATAATGGATACATTTACTATTCCTTTTTTACTTGTTTAAAATTCGAAATCATTAAATCAATTTTATTAATATAATAAATATATTATAAATAATTATTTTATATTAATATTAATTAATTTATATTAATTAATTTATATTAATAAATAATAATTTTATTTTAATTTTAAAATTTAAAAACCAGGAAAAAAGAATCTGAGAAGGAAGATGTGACTAAATTCTCAGAATCCAAATGGCCAATAGCTATTCAAGTACAGATACTTAAACTGATTAATAAATTTCCAATAATTTTTGAAATTTGAAATTAATAATTTAATGGAATTAAGGAAATTAATAAAATTAATTAATGAGCAATTGTTGACCTGATCTGGCCGGCGGGGATTACTTGATAGCTCTTGAAGTAATATTGAAATTTATCTTTCAAATAACGTTGTTTGTAGCCTACTATTTACCGATAATTTTATATTTGAAATTTCTATTTAAACATGTTTCAGTTATTCTTTATACGCTCATATATTTACAATTCAATGAACAGATCAATTCCTTTGTTAGTTTTATTATTCTTTAAGGCACTATAAATGGATTATAGCGTCTTTTAAGTATCTAGGAATTTTACGATTCATATTTCTTGTTCAATTTATTGAGTCTCTATTTCAAGCAATAAAAATAAAAGCAACCCATTTTAAGCTTTTGATGGTTGAACAATGCTGTAACTGTTCTTACTGGTATTATTCTGACAAGAGTAGTCTTTTATCCCTGTAATTACATCCATGTTACTGTTATTGATTTCCTCATTTGTTTCGGCAAATGTTTTGCTTAGCAGCACGTGGCGCCATCTATTGATCAAATAAAGCTCCATTTTCAATAAAATCCTCCTTGGTAACAAGACCGTCAAGGACCATTAATTAGAGTTATTCAGTGCTAGACTGAGATGATTATGTCATTCACCTTGTTCTCGTAGTAGTTCGCTAACGGTCTTCCGCGTTCAAATTACGATATCACATGATAAGTTGTTGTGATTAACTGAAGTCTTTCTAAGACATTCTTTCAATTATAAAAAAAAAATACAAAACATATAAATTAAGGATTCTTAGTAATTGCAATGAAATCCTTAAGCGTATAATAAAATCATTAATATTAACAACTTGATTAACCTAAAACAGTTTTTAATACAATTTTTTAAGTACTAAAAATGTTTGATATACAAGAAAACTAAATGTTACAAAGGAAATTTATTTATTCCAATAGATACAGTATGCCAAGTAAGCTACAGTAATTATAAGTAATTTCTCTTAATTTTTAGTTCAAGTAATAATAAGGCTGATGATATTACATTGAAAGTGTATTCATTTTCTTTTACACTTAACTCAGCTTCGTTTAATTTAGCGTCCTCAACTTTTTAGAGAACTGGGAACTCGTCTCATCGCTTGGCTATTTCATATTTATTGAAGGCATTGGTGAAGTGAGTTCTTTACTCACACAAATTCGCTTGTGGCTCCCAAAGGGCAATTCCATGTTAAGTGAATTACTTCAACATTAGAGTTTCTTTTGAATGAGAATCTGTGGCCATTAGCTTGCCACTCTATCTATCATATTATTCTGTTATCATTCATATTATTATTCTATGTTATTATTTTCATTAAATAGAATTCCTACAGAATTGTTCTAAATTTCCCTTAATTAATCAATCGGTTGTGACTTTCATAAAACAAATTCATTAGATTTAACTTCTGCTATAGCCTTGTTTGTCTGTTGTCTTCCTAATATCCCAAAAGGAAAATATTATTCTATCGTTTTATTGCAAAAAATAGACATAATTTAAAGAAAAAACTCAATCACGAAGTAATTCAGAACTCCCTCATTTCCAAATTGGGGCCCTGAAACACAGCTTGGAAGATGGATCCCTGAGGAAAGAACTGAGAGCTATGATTCTAGAATACATATAATACAGCATTCAAGAATGAGTGATAGATTATATATTTTCTAACGTTTATGAATGAAGAGCCATCACCATTATGGCAATGATGAAATAAAACTGTAATTATTATAAATATATAGAGTAACAGCATAGGTGATAATTAATAATAACAATACCGTTATACTGAAATTACGTATTTTTTTTAATCTATTCTTGCTTTTTTTTTCTCTATAAGCAATTTCTCTGTGGAACCTAAATTGCCATCCAAGTGATATTCGTCACGAACTCAGCAAACTTCGACCCATCTTATGGTGAGCTCCATTCAGCGAGCAGTCCAAAATTATGAGAAAAAGTTATAAATCAGAAAAAATTAATAATAGATATTTTAAGAATATCTGGTCGATTTACTACACTGTTTTTATTAGTCAGAATTTATAATTTATTATTGTTGATTATAATTATAATTAATGGCTGATAAGGAAGGAAATAGAACTTATCTTGAATTCTTAAAGCAACCGCTGTGTTAAGACTTTCAAACTGTTTAGCATCATCGAGAGATTGCCATTGATTGAGAATCAATTATTCAAAGTTATTTCATGTTCTTTAACTTGAAACTTTCTTTGTGCAGCACCCTTTTAGCACAAGAAATTGAGACCCCATCTATAAATGGAAAGCTTCGACCTTATTGTTTTCTGGGGTCATCCTACCGAATTTGCTTAAGATATGTTAATAGATATCCAACAAACAACAAACATTTAAAAAGATATTGTATATTAGAGTGATAATTTATTAAATCAAATCACAACTTGAAAGAAAATCACAAAATGTTATCACGTGTTGTTTTAGGGCGCTCGCCATCTAACGCATCCCTAAGCAAACCACGACTACGGGACAAGGGGGGGAGAGGTGTGTAAGGTGGGAGTGAGGTGTTTGGACGGGGAAAGGGGGAGGTGCCGTGGAAAGCCAGCCTAGAGACAAGTGGCCCGCGCCTTTCAGACGAAAGAGAAAGGGCAAAACTCAGATAAAGGGTTAAACAAAGGAAGATTTTATTATAGAGTAAACTGACAGAAAAGATACAAAATAAAGTAAAAGATAGGTCACATATTCACTCTCGAAATGTCCGTTCGGATCAGTCCTGGGCTGATAAAGTTCTCGCTGGTCGCACTATGACGAGATCCTTCATTGACGGGGATGAACGGCCGGGACGGTCTCGACGGAATCCTTAGGGCACTACGGAGGCACACTTGCGAGCATCGAATTCGGTCTGCGTATCTCCGGAGATGTCGACAGCCAAAAGCGGACAGGCGGCTGGGTTGGAGACTGGCGGAAGCGTATTTCTGAACGAGTCCGCGATGTCTTCTCTGGAAGCCGCCTTTCCGCATATGCACTGCCGTCGACCTTCTTTAAGGGGAGACCTCCGAGTAAAAATGAAAGCGGGCAGGTTTTCTGCGACGACCGGTACCGCTCGCCGCGTGTACTCGGGTAGTCTTACCTGCGCCTCGCCTTCTGAAATGCTGCTTGCCTCCGTCGTGGATCCACTCCGAGCAGGGAAAAATGCGGGTGGGGTTCTTGGCGACTGGAGCCGCTGGCCGCGGACTGTGTCGCCTTCCCCAAACCTCGCTTCCTGCTCTTGGCCGCTGCTTGTCGGATTCTCCTCGGATACTGCTCGGATACTGCGCTCTCTTCCTCTCGGGGCCCGCCATTATATTCTCGGGAGGGGTGGCGAGACATTTCTGTCCCCACAGTTGCTTCTGGCAGATCACTCGTTGTTGTGACATCAGGCCCTTTGTTTTCCCGGGTTCCCGATGCACATAACAAAAGGGAGAAAGTTGGGAGAAAGCTTTCTCGGGCCCTTCCCGAAGTCGTTAAACCATTGTTTTAAAGTTTCATGGTGCCGAGTTGACGGGGACTTTCAGTCTGACCGACGCCAGGACTGAGAAACGACGAGAGAGAAATATGGAAAGTTAGAAATGGAAAAGGAAAAAATGTTAGAAATATTAAAAATATTAAAAATATTAAAAGTATGTTAGGGAGACGAGCGAAGCTCGGGGCACGAATAGTGTTCGTGACAATGTGTCCCCAAATGGTCACAGTCGAATCGTCTCAGTTTTCATATTCTGCTATTTTTGTTTTCAAAGTAATTCGACACAAGAGTAAAAATGAAGATGAAATCCTGCCTGAAGCAGAACTGAAACATGCAAATAACCCTTATTGTAACAAGAAAAGAAAAGAAAGCTTTCACTGGGAGTAATGTATTTGTCATTCTCATATTTTAATCCATCCTAAGAATGGAATTGCAAATCTGTATTAATTGTATTTTAAATTGGAAATCCATTCAGTTTTCTTAAAAACCACTCAATTATCTGAGGAACAATCACTATTTCGTGCTTTCATCGTAATATCAACGCAAAGATATAAAGTCTTCTGTGAAGAAATGTCCTACATGTATGGTTTCCCCTTAGTGAATTTCATTTCCAATTAATAGTTGAATTGATAAAATTACTGAGTCAGCGTTAATTAAAACAGCTTAAAATTTAATAATAATGAACTTGAGCTGTTGATGAATCCCCTTTGGCCGCTGGAAAGAGATATTTATGTTTATTTATTAAAGTTTTATTCTAATTTAGTAATTAAAATTAATATTAGCCTACATTAAAGTTTAATATAATTTCAATATGAAATCAGGTGAATGGAAATTGATTCCAAATGTTTTCGTTTTAGAATCTCAAATAGTTTACAATAGATGGACGAATAATTCTTTAAAGTGAATGTAGAGGTTATCTGTTATCTCATGACTTCCGAGGACTTAGTCTTTTGTGACAAGTCTATTATTAGTTTTGCAGTCAGTATTTTTGAGATGAACCGCAAATGACTGATATGTTTTTTTGTTCTATTTTGTTTTTTGAAATGTGGTGGAAGATATTGAAGAGATACTGAGATATCTGTAATTGTAGCCATGTGTTTTTGTTTTTTTATTTAAATATTAAAGATATAAAGACTTATTTGCCTCTATTGTACAAACTATGACGAAAGTATTAGTTTTCTTGCTCAGGATATGTTTAGGTTTGCATTTATAATAAGCTGTTTCCATTTTTATAAGGCCATGGTGCCTAGCCAAGGCTTGATGAACCACTTTGACCATTCATTACATAGATTTAGGCATTCATTTGAATAGAGTACCGTTAATTGCCGAAGATATTTTGTTTGGACTCGATATTCTTTACAGAATATATATCGGTCGTTATCATTGTCTTCAGTATATGTTTTTGAATGTTTTTGTTCGATTAACCTAGTCTTTTCTTAAATAAACCCTTAAGTTTGATCAAAGAGCCAACGTCTTCGTGGCCAGATCAATGTCAAGTCATTTTCCTTCCTGATATATAAAATTTACAACTTAATTATTGTAGAAAGCATTATTTGCAATGTGTTTCTGTGAAGGTTTGTTCTACAAATAAAGAATTGTTGAAAACCAATGCATTTTAGTTTTCTCAATTCCTAATTTTTGTAAGATTGTTTCTTCTATAAATTACAGACTTCTACGAACTTGGCTGAGCCTTCTCCTAGCAAAAGCAATTGCCTCAAAAATACATACTGACTGTAAAGCTAATAATAGGCTTGTCACAAAAGACTAAGTCCTCTGAAGACCAAATTTTATGTGGATGGTTCCGCTAAATTTCTTGAGTTTTTTCAGTTCTAAACTTTTTTCAGTTTTCTAGTACTGATACAAAGCGCTTGAGGAGTAACGGTCCTTGCAAAATTGATGTGTGCTAATTTCGTTGTTCTTTTGTACGCAGCCTGATACTGTAAATTATTTGCTCAAAGAATTTAAGCGAAGGCAGAGCAATGAGTGGACTGAGAATGTTCCCGTAAAAGAGACTTTGAGCTACTTAATTGTTATTTTAGATAACTACTATTCCTTATTTAGTGAACAGATCGATGGCTGATTTTATAAGGACTGAAGTACACAGAGAAGCTAAAAATGTATGATTGACTTCGATGTTTTATTAACAAATCCACCCGATTGACAGATTACGATTTCCTTAGAAACAAAGTTTAAGGTGAATAATAGTAATTTAAGAAACAAAAATCAAGACTAAAGGATTGGCACTCTTAGCTATCATGGACGGGAAACTGGACGGCCGTTTCTGCCTTATTAGGGGACCTCAACCAGTTTTACCCTCCATGGTAGGCTCAGAGTGAGTGCAACGGTTAATGATCACACCTCCGCAACCGCAAGTGGTACCTCAACCAAAAAAACCAGCAATAAAATGAACAATAAATAAATTACTTTGAATTCCTTGTCCTCACACCATAAGGCTCAAAGGGATTTCATGTTGCATGCACGCTGGGCTTATCACGGAGGATAAACTGGCTGAAGACGCTTAATAAGGCAGAAACGGCCGTCCTAGTTTCCCGTCTGTGATAGCTCAGAGTGCAAATCCTCTAGTCTTGTGAATCTTTGATTTTTGGTTTTTAATTTACAATTTCCTCTTTTGACTTGTGAGATAGCACTGATCATTACTCAAGGTCCTTTTCTTCCTTGTTCCACTTTTCGACAACCATTTGATTTCTTTGGAAGACAGTTGATTCTCACCCTCATTCTTCAAAGTTAGATATAGTTGTAGTTTTTACTTAATAAGGTGGAGGCAAATATTTTATTTAATGATGTATACAGGATTTGGATTTTGTTTTACTCATCTTGTCTGACACGTCATCTGAGAAATTACAGCAAATTGTGTAGGTTCTTGAAGGTTTGTAACTTCTTAGTCCCAATAGTATGTATGCTTTGCAATGCTTCCCCAAGAAATTGTATTCCAATTTTAAATTATCATTGACTGAGCATGCAAAGGCTTATTCCTCTACTTAACATTTTTCTTCTCTGTTTGTCCATTTGTTTGTAAGCTCATCAGTTTAACGAGTGGACAGTTTTCCTTAATACGTAGCTTATTCAGGGTTCAACTCTAAAGACAGGAACATTTATTTTGATTCCCAATCTCCTATCCAAAGAGATAAAAATAATCATACTTATATTTTAGGTTGGATCCTTAAATAAGTTATGTACCAAACTTTATAAATGGACTAAACAGAGCTGAGCATTTGAGATGGAATAGTAAGACTTTTCATGTTCAGTCAATAAAATTAGGTTTACTCTCCGCTAATCGTCGCGAAGTGAGCCTGAGGATATCGCCATTTGGGGGGTGGGGGGAGGATAACTTTGGGGACTGTAAGGGGAAAAACAGTGCCATGTTTTAAGCTGATCTTTAAGTAGGGCCTAAGTAGTAGGGAAATACGCTTCATCTATGTATAGACCATTTCACCAAGTATCAGTTGCTGACCTAACTCATGGCGGAAGGACGACTACATCTTGGAATATTTCACCATTTAGTGGAAATTCATGGAGACTTTAGCCTAAACATAAAAGATAAAGGAGACCGCTAACTACAAAGCAGGTTTCGGGTCCCCAGAATTCATGGAGTCAATATACTAATAAAAGCTGGGACGAAAAAATGTAGTCAAATAAAGGAAAATGTTCAAATGAATAAGATTGAACTGACTTGCTGATCGATTATCTATTAAAAGATTAATTTGGATACATAACATAAATGAAAGTATTTCAAATATTTGATGAAGCTTTAGTTAGTAAAATTCAAATTTATCGGTAGAAAACTATCCTGATTCATGGTTGAGGTCGATATATTCACTCAAAGCGCATGAAACCTATCTGTAAAGTATTGATCTACATATTGCCTTTCATAAATAAACTGATCAGTTACTATTCATAAGTTTAATGTTAATGGCTCTGTCTTTGTTTTCTTGATTCTCGGTAGATTTTGATGACAAGTTTCATTCAAAACTAATAACAAGTTTGTCTTTGAAATATTAATGAATAAAGTTCACTATAATTCACTTTAATGAATAAAAATTAATTAGATTGATTTACAGTTCAAAATTATATTAAAGAGCCAAAGTATTCCACAATATTAGGAAGTGATATGAATTGAGTCCATATCTTTTGTTGGTATTAGTGAATAAAATTAATGACTGAACAATAGAATCAAACATCTTAAGTATATTTCAAAGTTCTAGTATCTACAAAGAGTTCATATTATTTTCAATGAAAATAGTGATAATAATGCTCTGATAAACTTCGACGTATATCCAAAAATCCCATTATTGTTTGGTAATTTTTCTTAATTAAGTTACTGTAAGTCGAATTTTTTATAGTAATTGAGCCTTTTAATGATACCTGTGTTTTCTCTAAATGGTTTCACATTTATCTCTATGTAGTCTTACTATATCGCAATAGTAAGTATTTGTTTTACCTCTGATTCTGTTTATTTCTTTATACTTTTGGTCAAACGAAACGATTCGTTTTCCATTCCAATCTAAAGTCAATTTTAAAAAGGCTTGTTTGTCAGGAAGTGCAATGCATCTCAAACACTAGATCTTTGAAACTTAGATTTACTGAACATGAAATAATAACATCTAATTTTAACCTGATAAGGCCTGACGTTAGTTACAGGAAAGGCCCATTTTTTATTTTTGCTATAGATCATGTCTCGAACTTCTCTGGATAGCACTTAGAAAGGTTTTTACTCTATTGTAATTAGAGTATAACTCTCCTTTGAAAAGATATCAACACTACCATGTTGAATAATAAAGATTTAAGAAATAAAATAACATTTATTTAGTTCTTATTAATTTTATTATTAGAAGAAAATGAATTGGGTCAAAATTCACTGAAGTCTTCCTACATTCTCTTACGACTTGTCAAGTTTAGGTGAAAGAACAAGAAAAAAAACTGTTAAGTATATAGTACAATTTTCTTTTCAATAATCGTAGTTTGTTTCTTGGAAGAAGCTGTTGTCAAGTTCTTCGTGCGTCAGGTTTCGCAGGAAATTAAAATTACTTTGAAAAAAGATATTAATTTCACTTTGGGATCAACTTAATTACGATATTAATACTGCCGTTGAAAAATTGATTGAAATTTCTACAGAAGAGCGAACTACAAAGACTGGCAACACATCCGTCACTCGAAGGCAAATTCGGTGCCATCCAAAAATGAAATAATCCATAATTAGACTTCTATTGCTGTAATGATTCCTGTATGAATTTTATGTTAATAACAATCTTGTAAATAATACATATCATTGCGAAAGCAAAATATAGAGATTTGAGTAATTATAAGCCTCTGTTTATTTGTAACAATAGGATATAGAAATTATCTAGAACTAATTAAAGCAAAGAGTATTTCTATTTACTTTTTTAGCGCCTAGCTTGGTCGAGTGGTGTTCACCGCTAGCAGTAATGTCCATCTGTCTGGTTTCAATTCCAAGGACTGGCCTTCGGTATTTCTTCTTCTTTCTCCTGTTCAGAACTGTTCAGCAAAGTCTCTACATTTCTGAAAACTTTTGTGAAGATTTTAAAAGTAACGGAGCTCATTTAATCATTTGTGGCTGGAATGTGCGGTGTTCATTATCTAAAAAAGGATAAATCAAGTCTTTTATTAATTAAAATCGTCTTATTTCAATTATTAGTTGATTTTATCTGTCACTTTACGATTGTATAATTTTCTTTAATCTCTGATTCTAACACAGTTAACATATGTCGTTGTGATGGCTGATGTTGTACAAAAGCTTTTTTTTTTTTTTTTGGAGTCTAGTTTTACAGAGGTCGATGGTAAATTAGATATAAAAAGTTGGACTTACTGAATCTGAGTTGGAAGTCTTTTCCTGTAATAAAAACATTGCTTCATTCTTGTAGTGGTCTCATAAAGTGTAATGAGTCTTAAGATAAGCAGTCAATAGCTATTAAATAAATAACTAAATAAATAAATCCCACCCAAAACACTTCGTGTAAAATAAGCTGCCAAGACTCACATGCTCATAATGCTTTTACTGTTAAAAAGATATGAGATCTTATGTAGAGCCAAGCCCCTAACTCTACGAGGCCTAACTATACAAGCCCTAACTCTAAAAACCCTATATCTTGGTCAAAAAGTATGCCTTGGCCGTTTCGTGGCTGTCACACAGACAATCCCATGGAGTTATGTAAAGGATATGGAGTATGCCAAGGCATACTTTTTGACCAAGATAGTAGGGTTTTTAGAGTTAGGCATGTATAGTGAGGGGCTTGGCACTATATGAAATCTGATAACTTTTTAACAGTGAAAGCGTTATGAGCATCTTGGCAACGTATTTTATATGAAATGTTTTGGATGAGATGAAATAGTTCCATGAAACGGCCAAGCCATACTTTTTGACCAAGATATAGGATTTTTAGAGTTAGGCCTCTTAGAGTTAGGGGCTTGGCTCTACATGAGATCTCATATCTTTTTAACAGTAAAAGCATTATGAGCATGTGAGTCTTGGCAACTTATTTTACACGAAGTATTTTGGGTGGGATTTCATTTCTTTTTGTAAGATGAGATCTGATAACTTTTTAACAGTGAAAGCGTTATGAGCATGTGAGTCTTGGCAACTTATTTTACATGCAATGTTTTGGGTGGGATTATCTATTACAACTAAATTTAGTTTTAAGATTATTTAGAAAATGGATTTTTTTTTCAATACCCTACTTTTCTGTTTTTCTATTGGTCAACTTGTATATACAAGCTGTTTGCACTTTTGTAAGAAATCACATTATTACACAGTATTATTTAGGCCGAAGCATTGAGGGTACGACGTATTTCAGATCTTAATAAAATCCAAAGTATAAAAGCTAGATAAATGAAACTTAGCGTATTTCAGTAGTATGGTAACTGCATCTTATCCTGAAAATTTGAGCTCTCTAGTATTATCCAGACCGAAGCTATGAGGGTTCGATAATACATAACCAGACCCCCCCCCCTTTATGAGGGGTTGGAGGGTGAAAGTTACGGATTTCTTAATTTTGTTGTTGTTTGTGTGCTAATCCTAGCCTGCATATCAAATTTCAGCTTTCTAGGACTTCAGGAAGTACCCTAGAGGTTTTGATGATCATGAGTCAGTCAGTGAGTGACGGAATCGACATATTTTAGGTATTAATAAAATCCAAAGTATAAAGGCTAAATAAATGAAACTTAGCGTATTTCAGTAGTATGGTAACTGCATCTTATTCTGAAAATTTGAGCTCTCTAGTACTATCCAGACCGAAGCTATGAGGGTTCGATAATAAATAACCAGACCCCCCCTTTATGAGGGGTTGGAATGTGAAAGTTACGGATTTCATAATTATTTTGTTGTTTGTGTGCTAATCCTAGCCTGCATACCAAATTTCAGCTTTCTAGGACTTCAGGAAGTACCCTTGAGGTTTTGATGATCATGAGTCAGTCAGTGAGTGACGGAATCGACGTATTTCAGGTATTAATAAAATCCAAAGTATAAAAGCTAGATAAATGAAACTTAGCGTATTTCATTAGTCTGCTAACTGCATCTTATCCTGAAAATTTGAGCTCTCTAGTATTATCTAGGCCGAAGCTATGAGGGTTCGAAAATACGACGAAACACTTCCAGTAAAGGTACGTAGTGCCCTTCCTGCCTTCGGCTCGTCTTCGCGGGGGCACTGCCGTACCCCCGGATATGTAAACAGTAGACAAGGTATTGTATTTCTTAGCTCAATGTAGTTCTTTAAAAGGACTCCGTAACTTATCCATTAGAAAAACACTGTTAATAAAAGCGAAGCAACTCAATTCTTTGGTAAGGTTTAGGTGTTTGGTTTTTTTTTTTGGTTTTTTTTTGTATTTTCTGTTCATCTTACTTGAAGTAAAACATAATGTTCCTTCAGTGAGCGATTTTCATTAAAAAAAATTCAAATTGTAGAATATCTCATTTTCTTAATTTTCATGAACAAAATTTCATGAACAGGTGATAACTCACTGTTAATTTATTAGGCCTAACTGTATAGTAACAGTTAATAAAAATACTAATTTTTTATTAATTTATTAACAAAAAGTTAGCATTTTTATTATACAGTAACAACATGTTAATATTTAATTAACTATAGATTATCGCATTATTTTTTTTAAAGTTTATAAGATAATTTTAAAATTAATGAATTAGGGTTGGATTCGAAATGATTTGTTTTACCCCAAATCCCTCTAGTAAATTCTCCACTGTTACCCTTTTAATTTTCAGTCATAAGTTTTTCTTTAGATAGCAACTGAGAAAAATGCTGCAAACACTGTTTATTGATTGAAGTTTTCCAGGTTCAAAATACCCAAATATTTACTTGACTTGTTAATACACGAAGTAATTTAAATAAGTTGCGTAAGGTTTTTGTGATTTTTATTTATTCCACAGGATGATACCTTGTAATACTTTTTTTCCAACGTTAAGTGTATTCTCATACAATACCTCGCATTATTTATTAAAATACCCATCAAAGGGTAATTACTAATTTTTCTTGCAACTTTACTTTTTTTCCTTAATGACCTGGAAGCAGTTTGAAGAGGATAGAAATTGCGATCAGAAATTAATTGTAAGCACCGTTTTTGGTTTTGTCTACTTATATAATTGTCTTTCTTCGTCCTCGATTGAAAGCATTCGACAGCGAAACAATGTAGGTCCATTAGAGTTGGACGTGTGGCATTTTCCGTAAGATGTTAGGGAGGGTCAGCGCCGCCATACAGGTCTTCAATGACTTAACGAACGGGATTTGCCTAATGTTCGACGGGCAACGGTCTTTTCAACACCCTCGTGCGAATTAACATGCCTTGTTTACGCCATTCGACGTCAACCATTCACATGCTAAAGAGCTGCACGAGTTGATTGAAAGTTACACTGCAAATGAGAACGAAGCCACACTGTGCAAACACCATGTTGTATCCAAGCGAATAGGTTTACAGGCAGACGTTATTTGCAAACCAAGAACGATAAAATTTAAAGAAAAAAAAAACAACATTTATTTTATCTGCAGATTGAGTTTATAACTAAAAGAAATATTTAATTTTAAACAACATTTCACAGAAGTACTTTCACTAAAGTTTGCCCCGAAAGTTCTGGTGGTCATAATTTAAAGTAAGGAAAAAATGCATTCACATGCATGCACTGCAAAGAATTTAATGTTTTGATATTGCTAACAGTATAGTTATTTCCATGAATTCACGATATATGCTTTTCTATTTATTTCATTTCTGATTAAAATATAACAAAATATAGTCATAAAAGCATAAAATTCAATTCATGTCATGAAATTGGTTTTTCTGTGAAGCTATAAAGTCTTACAGTGAAGCTCATTTGGTGATTTTTTTCATAGCAAAAGTTTGATAATACAGTGAAGTCTCACTTATACGAAACTCACTTATACGAAACATTCAATTATGCGAAGAATTTCTCATTCCCCGGCGAAACCCCTATAGTCCTACGTGTAATTCACTTATACGAATAAGTTTTGGTTCCCTCTCATATCCGTATAAGTGAGACTTCACTGTATACTTACCATTTTTCACATTATTTTTCTGTCAAGGTCAACTTTCAGAGATATCCACATTTTCTCAACATTTTAACATTTTAATTTTCTTGTTTTTAGTCTGCTTTTTTAAGAAAATGAGGTTATCAGATCACTCAGTCCGTGTGTGTGTGCATGTCCCTCTTCCCTAAAACCTTTGAATGGATTTTTTTGAAACTTAGTTTGTATATATAAGGACTAGAAATCTAACTTTTATATTTATTCGAGTTTTTATTTACAATTCATGTCCTTGTCGAGAAATCAACACCAGAAGCTGATAAAAATTCCTATTGAAAAAGAATTGGAATTTAAACAACGGATTTCAATCCTATTTCTATTAGTACTTCATTTCGGTTTCGATAACTTAAGTAATTAGAGTTAATTACTTTTTCAGTAACTGCAAAATTTGTACACTCTATATTCAGCAGATATTAGAAATTGAAAATAATAGTAGGTTTTTCGTTTTTGTTACTTTCACAATTTAAAAAAAAATCTAAGAAATTTCAAGAAATCATATATTAAAGAAAATAGGTTAATTGTTCTTGTCTTGGTTGTTAACAAAAAAATATGGTTGATTGGTGTGAGCCGGTTTTTCTTTTATTATTTTTTGTTTGGTTTTTAATTTAGAAAGTTCAGACTGTTGATATTTTGGATTTTTTAAAATTTTGATTAACTTTAAAAAAATTATAGTTAAAAGTTTGCAACTGGTGATGTTCTTGCCTGAAGAGAAAAGACAGAATTAACAGTTTCGTTAGGGCTATTCTCTGCTTTTTAACATCTAAGCAAAACGTTAGCTATCGTCATAGTTCTCTTTCTCAGAGTGGAAACTATCAGGGCTGTGGAGCTGGCGAAAGTTTTTTCGACTCCGACTCCATAACCATAAAACCTTGCAATGTTAAATAGTCTAAAATAGATTTTCAATTCTGACACCAACTCCTGTAATTTAGTAAAATTTAATAAATGCGACTCTGACTCCACGACCGATTCAATTAAACGATTAACTGAATAATCTTAAAGTTGAAACAGGAAATGTTGTTAGAGAGTTATTTAATGCTACGGAATTTCTATTTTTATAACCCAAGGTTTTATGAAGAAAAACTATTCAAATATAGAACAAATTTAAATAAAAATACTGAAGAATTTTTTTTTTACAAATGCATATATAAATATATATACAATGGAACGTTTCAAAGATTTATGCAATACACCAGTATCTATAGTTTCCAATTAAATACAGCAAATGAACTTGATTCTAAGCTTTCATCTAGTATTAAAACTCTAGTAATTAATTCGATATTCCAGAACTAATGGGTAAGTCTAGCATTAATAAGACAGTTCGAGGAATATATCTTTCAACTGAATAACAAAGCCATACGATATTTAAACCTTGGAAATGATTATGATTATAATGATTGTAATTCTATTCCTTCAGTTGAATCTCAAGTAAACTTGTTTATACAACATATCGGTTGTATAATGAGAAGATAACATTATTGGATGAAACAAAAGAAGACAAATAGCATTGAAATGACAACATGGATCAGGAAAAGCTTTAATGAGAAGCAACGAAGAAAATCTTACGTCTTCAATAAAATGCATTGGCCTTAGTGGCTTTTTCCTAAAATCAAAGAACTAATGACTAAATGCGCAAGGATTTGGTGGTTTAGCCTACAGAACACAAAGTGTAATTGCAAAATTTTATTTATTTATTTATCTTTCATTTATTAATGAGAATTTACTCCCGCCAGAAAGTGGTAAATGGTCAGCAAGTGGTTGTAAAGATAAACACAACACACGACAATCCTTTGCTGTAAATTGCCGTATAATCATAATAACCAAAAAAGCAGCTTATCTTATGAAGCTGAAACATGAATTCTGAATAGATATCATAGAATGTGAACTTTTATTAATTTTGCTATAAGTTGGGCCCGCAGATGAGTAGTTTAGGCTAAATCAACCTTTGCTCATTGTCATTTACTCCCTATTATCAGAACAGATTAAAAACTAATTACCTGAAAAAATTAAAATTTTAAGGATGATGTGTTTAGGTAATCCATAATCTCCTGCCAATTTGTTACGATTCAAATAAACCTGTAAGTAAGAAGCCGGTTATTAACAGAAAATCGCCATTTGCATGAATAATTTCTATGAGAATACTCGAGAGTTAAAGCAAACTAAATTAGAATTTTCTTGTTTAAAATATATTAACAAAGACATTTTTGTCTTTCTTCATAGAATTATTTTGTTTTCGAGTCTTTTTAAATTAAATTCATTAAATCAATGAAAATATATAATTGAATCTTACAAGTTCTAAACCTGCTATTTTACTTGTACAAAATCACTTTATTTATTTGAGGCAAATTTCATTGCCAACCCTCTTTTATTTGCTGACGTTAGTTGTCCTCTCGTCGCCTTCGTCGCAAAAGTAAATAAGCAAGTCCAATTGAATGAGGCAAAGGATTAATCGGCTCATCTACAACTCGCACTTAGGATGTGCCTGCATCTACAACTAACACTTCAGGAAAATAGCGTCATTCTTTACTTTCTTTGCTAATATTCTAGATTTTTGGAACACAATAAATTGTTGGTTAAAAAATTTTTTTTTTTTCATTTTTTATCCAGAGACTTGAAAAAGGTCCCCAAATAAAGGCGGGGGACCGAATGCGTACGTCTAGGTTTTAAATGTAAATAATATTTTTAATTAATGTGTGCTGTATTGGTGGCAATATTTTATTACAATAAATTGTTGTACAATTTGAAGGATCTTAAAAAAAAAAGATTTTAAACCATAACACAATTTTGAAAAACTTGAAACTCTTTTGGTTTCCAATTTTAAATTATCTATTTCAGTTCAAAGACAAGAAATACAACCAAACATCATACAAAGTTTTAGATTTCGGTTGTAATATTGAAGATAAAAGAAAGAAAAGCTGTGTAATTTGACAAGGAGAATGATAATGGGAAGTTCGTAGAAGATCAAGGTAAATGTTTATTCAGAAGCAGAGATGGATTTCCCCTAAGTAGGACCTAGAATGGAAATAACAGGGGGAGACACTGCACTTTGGTTTACGAGTATTTTGAAGATTTTCAATTTTACGCAAGTTCTATACGACAGAATATTTCCTTAAACATTTTAGAGGTTTGCCCACTAGAGGGAATTCTGAAATTACATATCTTATTGGTAGTAATGGTTTAGGGTTTGTTTGTTTTTTTTTTGTTTTGTTTTTTTTGTGGGGAAATTATAAAATTTCTGCTAGTATGAGAACTGAATTGATAAATTGCGTCACTATCATCAAATTCTAAAGTATGAATTAAATAAACTCTATAGAAAGCAATTTTCTAATACGATCTTTAAATTTCAAAGGCATTATTCAGAAAATCAACAAATTCCAGTTCATAATTAAATAATTTCTCCACTGCATTCTACTTCATCTCTCAATTCGAATTATCGAGAATCAAGCACTTCCCTGTGATGATCCATGCCGTACAGAGTAGCATCGTTTCGACATTACGATATGCACTAATCGGAAGAAAAGCATTTCTTAAATGTAATAGATAGTACATGCAGACATTTACTATATACTAACAGAGTTCGATTAAATTGATTCTTTTTAAAAAAAACGAACACTTGGTTTTAATCAGTTTTAAAGGAGGTTTTACAGCTATAATTTAAAGGATGGATAAATGCAAATAATATAATAAACCGTTTCCTTCTTAGTTTTGTTAAAATTATCACTTAAAATATTTTTGTGCTTTTTTTTTTGTTCTGCAAATTATTTCAGTTTTCATCTTAATAAATTTAAAATCAAATATTATTAAAAATCTTTTTTTGCAATTAAAAATTCATACACCATAATATATCCTTGTTATTATAAGTATTACTGCAACTCATTTTATGTTGTTTTTTGACTTATGTTTCCTTTCCCTTTCCTCCTAATAATGTATTCTCAGATTGTTCAATTTATTTCTGTTATTATATCACTTGAAGATGGCAATTGCAATTATACGGTAATTGCCGTAACGTTATGTCTAATTTCTCAAATATAATTCTTACTAAAATTCTGATTCCTCAAGTTTGTATGATATTTCTATTGTCTGAAAGTATTTTATCTCTCACACATTAAATTTATTATAAAAGCTAAAGAAATTAAAGTAAAATTAAAATTTGAACGAAGTCAATAGTTTAGTAAGATTTCATTCGGATTTCAGATGTTTTTACAGTTAATCAATTAGAATCTATTTAATATTGATTTTTCAATCTGCTTGTTTTATTCGTGTGTGAATTTCTAATTACAAAGATTCGCTGCCAAACCAAACAAGAAGTGATCGTTAACCTGTTGTCTTTAGCTTGCTTTCCCTGTCGAACAGATGTTGATTCAAATGGAGCCAAGCAGTCTGAAGTTGTGATAAGCTAACCTAGTGGCAGTTTCCAAAAGGACCTCTTAGAATGGCCAACAATTACCATGGCAACACGAAACAGAAACATGCGGCTCTGGGCGCTAGCTCTCAAAAAAAAATTCATCTACTGGCAACGCAATGTAATGACATTATCTTTTCAAAAAAAAAATTTCAAATTTTCTATTTTTTTTTTACAACAATTAAAATATAGTAATTAATTTACAACATATGTGGAAACTTTAGTGGATGAATGACCCACCACTAGTTTAATAATTAGGAAAAGCATGTGCATAAATATTATGGTCACTGATTTTGAATTTAATCTTATTTGTAAGTTCTTTTGTCTTCTTGTTTTAATTCGAATACTCGAATTTCCCAAATTGGATCGATTATTCATATAATTGATATTTACCATATATCTGGCCTCGCGGGTTGGCGTTGTCGATAAGACATTGGCCTCTCACCTCTGAGTACAGAGGTTCGGTTCTCATGTGGGTTTCGTGATGGTGGACGATACGCACTAGGCAGGTTTTCTGGGGGTTCTCCCATTTCCCCTGCACTTCTCCCGCCATTCTTTCTCAGTCGTTCTCTCCGTCTGTCCTTATTTCCGTGGGATAGCACAATAGACCAACGGTCGCGGTGCTCGGCATCCTTGCCACCCATACTCACCACATTACATTACATTACCGTATATCTCATTTCACAAACCTTACCACAATCGTCATATCAGCATTTTGTTTTTTTTATCAACTAACTCACTTTCATTCAAAGCTTATGCATTCAACTTCTTATGATTATTATTATTTTGACTTTCACAAATAAGTTTGGATCTTTATGTTCACTCATTGTTATTTGGGGTTCGTACTAAATTAGTATTACTAATTGAAAATGTATATATGTAATTACTGTTATTATACAATATATCTTTTATAATTCACAATTTTCTACAGATTTTTGCTACCCATTTGATTTTAAATTTCTTATGTGTACCATTTAATTATTTTCACTTATTCTGTTTAAAATTCTCCATCTTTTCTATTTTTATTTCTAAACATTTTTTTGTAAGTTAATCGATTCCTTAGGAATTGTTGAAGGCTTCCTTTCCCATGAACATAAAACAAAATTAAGCATTAAAAGGTAGAGGAGACATAAATTAAAACTGACGGAGGCGGTGTAACCTAGAGGTAGGCAAAATGAACGTGAAGCAGAGAAAGAATTCAAATTACAACATAAAAATGTAGTAAACTTCGCAAAACCATTAAATCTAAAAAATTATTGAAGCCCATAATGTTTTTTCATAAAGGAAAAGATTTAATATGATATCTAAGCAAATATAAACTATACAAAATAAATCAAAGCGAAACAGTTACATTTTTATTCTGAAAAAGTGGTTCTACTCATGTGCCTGGACCTCTGATCGAGGAGGGCCTGCGAATGGCATCAACAGTACTTATTTTAATGTAATTTCAGATAAAATAATTAACAATTGATAAAAAAGGTTGATAAAAAAAAGTACACGATTAAAAACCATTTGTGCAATTAGGCCCATGATAATTTCGTTATTCTTCAGTTACTTAACTGCAACTCATTAATGCAACTTGGACGATGATTTTAAATATTAAACATATTAAAATATAAATGACTATAAATTTACGTAATGCAAGATGTAATTCTTTAAAGCACTTGCGTTCAAATTTTTTTTAAATTATCAAACATGGCTAAGAATATATATATCTAATAATACTAATATTAGTCATAAAGTTTAATTTTTTTCACATACTTTCACTATGATTTAATCAAAAATGGAACAGAACAAGTGCAAAATTATAAGGTTCTTTCATTTTTTATTAACTAAAGTAATTAATTATTCAAATTAATTAAAGCTTTATTGGTTACTGGGAAAGTATAGGAAAATGAAGAAGAAAAAAAAGAAACATTTCGAAAATGAGGAGATGGAATTTCGATTTACTTTTCTGTAATATTTAATAAGACGTCAGTTGGAAACCCCAAAGCAGAATATCGAGCGACGCGACGGGGCGACTCGATATTTTTTTTTTTTGGTTGTCGATTCGGAGATTCGGTTTTTTTTTTGGGTTGTCGATTTGAAGGTTTGTTTTTTTTTTTCTGCACCTGCAGAAAGTTTTTCGTCTTAGCATCAATCGTCGCAGAAAGATAAAAAACATTCTGCTTTCGGGGTTGGAAATAGTTAGTATATGATAGAATTGAAAAAATGATTATGTGACGGTTCCCTACATTCATATTGGATGATGGGCTCCTTCAATGGGGTTAGATGACGAACTCTCGAATATTAGATACGGACCCTCGGGAGTCCTTTTGTAACTGCAAACAAAACACAAATTCCAGTCAGCCTCCAAGATCTCTAGGACTTCGCATCATAGGACCACAGATTCCCCCTCTCCTCCTAAGTGAAGAACCTAACCACATTCAACATTGTTCTTTAACAACTACTTTAGTATTGCTCAAAATTACAAAAACAAAATCATTTTCAAAATGAATTTCATGCTGTAATTGACTTTGAAAAAAAAATAATTAAAATTTGATCCTCTGGTCAAAATAATGGCCTACAACCCTAAGTCCCAGAGTTCAAAGTAATGACGAACAAATCGCGAACTAAATTTCACGAAGAAATAAGAAAGAACTTGAAGTCTACTTTCTTTAAAATCTTGTGTTTTCTTTTTTTATTTATTTATTATTTTTTTTTTACTAATCTCCCGATGCATTCTGAATTATATAGTCATATAGAATTGCACTCTAGGATCGTGATAATGAGTTGCTGTCGTTAGGATAACAATCCTAAAGACACCGTTACATGACAGTCAGACATTGCCTCTTTTTGGAAGAGAAACAAACACTAAAGAAGAAAGAAACATCCAAGTTCCACACCGGGATTCGAACCCAGGTGCACATCAGCCTCGTGCTAAATACAAAGTGTAGAGATTTTTTTCAAATCCTGAATTATATCTTATTTACTAAATTGTCTCTGAGTTCAGTTAATTTCAATAACTTTACAGCTCGTACAGACATTAAGAGGATTAACATTTATTACTTAACATCGTTGATATAAATCCATTGTTTAAGTTCAAATGCGTTTCAATGGGAAATTTTGTCATCTTATCGTTAATTTCTCGCCATGAACCCACTTTGAAAAAATTTAAAATATGAAATCGAGATCTCTTTTTTTTGCTCTTAAATGTGCATGTCAAGTTTCAAGAAGATTGCTCCAGGGGTTCAAAAATTATTAGGGAGACTCTCAAACACTCACAAACTGACTAATTTCATCAGATATACTTTCCTAGGAAATTTGGCTAAAAATAGTTCTTAAATTATTTTTCAACTTTAAAAAAAAAAAAAAAAAAAAAAAAAAAAAAAACTTCGATTTTGTTTTGTTTTGTTTAAGTTTAAGTTTATTAGTTTTTCAAAAACGTCTTTCAAATCCTGAATAAAGTGAGATTTATGGTTTTATTTTCTGCAAATATTCATAACTCGAAGTGTTGTTTGGTTCAAAGTAACTCAATAAATATAATTCATATGATAATATTGTGATTCTGCTGATTTTGGACTTTTTTTATTATAAATGGCTTATGTTGTAATAAAAGTAGTTCACCACTGGATTAAAAGAGTTGTGGCTAAAGGAAATACATATTGTGTTCATTTTTACGGTATCTGTGAAGTTGAATATTATTTATGTATATAAAAAAATATAATCAACTTCATAGATATTTTGTTTTTTCTTAATATTTGTAGATAATTTCAAAACGAAAATATGTATAACATTTAACCAGAAAGATATAAAATTTAAATATGAATACAAAAGTTGCGTTTTAGTAGATTACTTCGTTATGAAACTTGTAAGTTCATTTATTTTATTAATTTTGCAAAAATTACTGTGTTGAATGGACTTGCTTCTCTTTTTCCACGATGTTTCCCAGAAGTTGTTTCACTTGTAATGAGATTTGTTGACCCTTAAATGCTTTACCAAAGTAACACTAGCAGAGAGAGGCATTGTTCTCGGCTGACGGCTAAGTAGTGTTTGCGTAGGCAGCGCTGCTGCAACGCCTCCACGAGTGCAATTGTGACACGCCATGCATCTTGGGGGCGCAGTGACGTCACGTTTTACTGCTAATGAGGAAAAAAAGAAAAAAAGCACTTGGGTGCAAATGCCTGTGAAAATAGGTTTAAGGTCAACACGGTAACTCATTGTACATGTAACAAAGTGCGTCAGAGTGTAGTTGGTACCGTCGCAAGAGTAAATGAGCCTTATAATACACTGAGCTCAAGTACACTTATCACTGCAATTCTTTCTTAAAACACTCACTAGATCAATCTACAGTTTCCGGTATTTGAGACCAGAAAATGCATTCATTTAAAGTCCCGACAAAGCTTATCCAGTAAATGATAATTATTCAGGCACGCTTTTTGATACAATTTTTCTTTTAAATATACTATTTGTATTTACTGTTTCAAGTAAGCAAACGTAGAAGTTCTATTAACTTTTTCTTTAATACATCTTAATTTTAAATATTTCACAATAATGAGCAATTATAGAATTAGCCACAACATCTTCTTTCTCAAATTTCCTTTTAAATTTTTACAATCTATCTTTTCTTTTTATAAGTTTTCTGTTGTTAAATTTATCGTTTTACAACACTAACTCAGTTCTTTTATACATTTCTTTGTTTTATAAAATTTTCGGAGAATTCTGGGTTATGTCAATGATTATTATAATATACACTATAATTGAACTTTACAAATTATGAAATGGATCTTAATTCATTTTCAATCAATAAGGTTTTCTTCTTATTAATATACACAGATAAAGACAATAAATAGTTCTACCGAATATTCTTTGATTTCTTTTCACTAATGAAAATTCAATACAAGAAATACTTCTTTATAAGATATTATATTTTCTTATTTTCATCCTTTGTGTTCATTCATTTTAGTAACTTTCTAATTTCTTTCTTACTATAGGAAATTATAAAATAATTTCTCATAAAATATTTCTCAAATGGGAAATGTCGTCATATATCAATATTTTCCGATATTTCTTTTTAATCATTCTTTTCATCAAAACGCCAAAATATTCAAATTTAATTTTAATACTTTTTCAGTTTCAAATGTCATTTTCTTCATTATTAAATAAATATTAAAAGAAATTTCTAGTTCTTTTTTTGGGAAAATCACTGGAAAACGTGTAAGTCACAAAAAACACGAAGTCGGCATTGATTCTACAGAACAAAAAGCGCACCCAGGATTTTGGAATAGTTACGATAGTCGTAGACGTTCGTTCAACCAAAATAAAGAAAACAATCATCGTGTCCTTTCTCAAATGAAGAGGTGGGGTTACAGATACACCGATGAACTTACCAACCCAAAAAACAGATTCAAAATCATAGATTTCTTCCTTTTTCGGATGCAATTGGGAAGGGGGGGGGGTAATCTCTACCCACCTACCCCGGTACGCCAGTGTACAGAGCCTTTTCAACTCTTCTATCAAAGTATTCATTTGTGGTTTGAACCAAGTTTGGAAATATATCCTTTAGGTGTTATGTTCTGAATGTCTATGAAACGTATTAGCTGATAAAGTAATTATCAGCAATTAGGTGATAATTAAATTGTCATCAATTAAACGATGATTAAATTATCAGCAATTAAATGTTAATTAAATGGCACTATTGATCTTTATCAATAATACTATTTACACCAAAATTACCACTTTAACAAAAAAAAATCTCATTTGGTTACAGTATAATCTATTGCTGGAATTTATGTTCGCTTTCTAGTATTGTAATATTGTTACAACACCGTTATTACTTTTTTTCCTTTCCTCAACTGATTGACACCATTTCATTCGTTTTGATAATTACATTTTTTTACGTAATATTTTATTTACTTTTTCAGTTAGTTTATGTCAGGTTAGTGAGTCGAATAAGGCCTACATAAAATTCAAGAGCATTAGTGAAATTAACAGGTGGCAGCTAAACCTTTCATCAATATCTCAATACCTCCCTTAAAGTAACGGTAGAATCATCAAAATCTTGTAATGACATTATGCTAGCGCTTTCTAAACTGCTTGCTACAACATTTACAGTAGTGAATTCCCAAGGCCACCGCGGAAAATTGCACTTTTTTGAGGATGAAATAAAAATATTAGGTTTCTTTTTCCAATTTATGTGTCTTATTGTTTCAAACGACTATTAAATTGTTAGGTCATAAACGAAAATTGTTTGAATCTAACTGTTTATTAACAGAACTGTTAGGTATTTCATTTGACCTCGAGCGCTGTGAAAAAATGTTAGGATCCTACAGGCACCGGTAACCCAGTGGAGAATTCTGGTGGTCTTTAATGGTCGTATCAAGATTAACAAGTAATGAAATCTGGAAAATATAAACTATTAAATATGAAATAAGATGTCGATCAGTATTTTTGTTCTTGAATTGCTTAATTTAATACTACTACGCATATAATTAAATTGCGTTTTAATATTCATCTTAATATCTTTAAGATGGTTCTACAAACGCCAAATTCCGATTAGCTGTATACAATTATCCTTCAGGCACAGCCTTGTGGTCAAGACGATGGTCTGCCACGAGACTGATGCGCCTGAACCTGGGTTCTAATCCCGGCATGGGGCTGGATGTTTCTTTCTTCTTAAATGTTTGTTTCTTTTCATAGGAGATAAAGTCTGACTGTCAACTTTAGTGCATCCCGGATAGTTATCCAAATGACAGCAGCATTAATTACCCCATCATAGATCAGTAACTCGGTGGGGTAATGACTAATAATTCAAAAAATAATGGCTCTGGAGATAAGTCAGAACAACAACAACGTGTCAATTTCATCAAAATCTGAAATATAAAATTTGCTATAAAGATTGTCTTTTGATTTGTTTAAATGGACAGTACTTTGGGTCATATTGTTAATAGCCCATATTAAAAAGCTAAAAAAAAAGCATTAAACTCATCTATGAGGATTACAAAATAAACTCAAAAAAATTTGATCTGATCAATCTATTATTGTTCAGTTCTTTTTAGGATTCCTTGTTTTAGTCTTTATGTCGCTTAGAATGAGTCTACAAATACTAAAATCTAATAAGACTAAACTCGTAAGATAGGAAATAGTATAAAATTCACACACAATATATGTAACTGAAGAGCTGTTTTATGGCGTCGGAATATACTTCTTTTTTTTTTTTTTAATAAAGCTATTTTGGATTTAGTCAAAATTCGTAAGCATTATTGTAATATTATCATTTCAAGTTATATTACTGCTATAATATTTAAAACTAAGATTCAATGGTTGTATCAAGAAGAAAAAAACAAAAACGATAGTACGGAAAGTAAGACTGCTGCGATCACTGCCAGAACGATAGGAGATCGAGTTCGAAGATCGCCCGTTTTTAACACACATTGTAGCAAAGCCGATACCATTTGATCGAGATCTGGGTGAATTATGATACTTGTCTGAAGAAAACAAATGATGCATGAAAATAGAAATGATGTATCATTTCAACAAGACATATAAATAAACTCAAACATCTTCACTGTAGATACCGATATTTCGTTTTAATTTCTAAAACTTTTTCAAGGTTTAGCTTGTAGAGCAAAACAAATTAAAAATAAAATAACATAACTATAAAAAATGGAAAATTAAACGTCTTTTCGTACGTCTTTTGATGTATCATTTCTATTACATCACGTCTACACAACTCGCAAGACTCAAATGCTCTAAGGAAAAGTGCTTTCTAATAGATCCTTTTTTTTAAATACAATAAAACAACAATTATTCTTAATTCCGTTAAAAGAAAGTTTCTGTGCTACTCCTATATATCTTCAACCATAATGAAAACACATGTTTTCAGCATTAAGCTTTTGAAATTCGGAATCATGTTTGAAATGGTGATCTTCAAAATATTTTCCAAATGTTCGTCCTTCTACGAGCATCGCTTACTTTCCTTTATCTATATGATGCAAAAGATTTGTTCACATATATTCACACATTTTTTTATCAAAGCATTTAGTGAACTTTCCGCTTCCAGATCAAACAATTACAGACATAAATTGCCAAAAAGTTAATCAAGTTTAAGTTTTTATCTTCGAGGTACATACCGACAGAACTCTTAACTGTTCACAAGAATACTTATCTTCGTTGTTTTGTTCAAAAATAATATGTTGAACAAATTATTTGAAAATGTTATTCTTAATTTTTGAACAGGCCTTTTGCTTTGTAAATCTGTATTAGATCAACTGATGTTCTTATAATCCATTGTAATCCGTGTTCAATTTGCTTTACTTTTATTAAAAGTAATTGGATTTAGACGATTTTAAATAATTGGTTATTTGCTAATTTAATCAATTTTCAGCAAAAGCAACATGCGAAGAAAGATTTTTTGATGCAATATATATTATAATTTACAAAATACTTCGTCTTTTTTTAAATAGATTTTACAATTTTAAAACATAAAGAAAAGTAAAAAATAAAAAATTAATAAGGTAAAATAGGATTTAAATTCTTTCTGGAATTGCTTTATTTTTTTGCCAAATATTGTTAAATAAAAAAGAAAGCAATATTGATGTAAATATCGAATCTTTAAACTTGAGAATTTGGTTCTAAAGAAAAATAAAATAACAAACAATTCCGTATTTTCGGTAATTGGTAATTTCCCTAGGCGTCATTAATTACTATTACAAAAGTATTTACTTTAACTTATTTATTTAAAGGAAGAGAATTTGGAAATTATTTTCAAAATAATTATGACTAACTTCTCACATTGATTAGTTTCGTTTGGGAGGGAAGGGGTCATATAGAACAATAAACACTGGCGCCCATGTTTCTTGCTACGCTACTGTTGAAGTTAACAGGTCTATGGATTTCGATTAGCATATCGTGGAATGTTTCAATAGTTCTGTAGTTCACAATGTTAATTTTCGTGTATTTTTAAATTGCTATTGTTATTCATAGTACTTATGCTTTAGTTTTTCATTTTTGGAAAATAGTCAAATGGATCTTACTAAGAGCACAGAATTGGAAAAGTTCAATTTCAATTAGCCTGAAAATGGATACAAAACTAAGAAAGGTGAAAGAATGCAATGGTAGAAAGTATTTTATAATTATAAAAAAATTATGTTACAATAGTTTTGTATGCTTTTTTTTAAGACAAGAAAGAGAGTAGAAGGTAGATCAATAAAGCAGGCTTGGAAATTTTGCTATGAAAATATTCATCGAATACATAAAAAAATCAATATTTACTAGGTGCAACCCGTGAAATATTCACGTAAGTAAAATAAATTCTACATTTTTGAAATACCGTGGAAGTTTTCAAAAACACAAGATTGAAAAAGATGTTCTAAGCTCATTTTTTAAACGGAATAAAACGTATAAACCCTGCTGCATTCGATCTATTTGCTTTTTCCCTTGCTGAAAAAGCCAAATTATCATTTTGCTTTTTATTTCGCCTTGCATGGGATTCGAACCGAGGACCTCCGTCCTCGCGGTCAGAAACTCTAATCACTGGACTACTGCTGGTCTTTATAATATTCTCTCTCCAACTGTCTCCGCTCTCTCCACTGTGATGACAAACAAACATCCGTACGTTTTTTGCCTATTAATAGTATGATTTGGATTAAACAAACTTCACATATGAAATTGAAATCAATTCAGTGAGCGAATTCACAAAATGAACAGAGTTTTTTTTTTTAGCTTAAACAACAGATTTTCCCATAAAGATTTTCATTGCTAACAAAGATTTTACAATCGTCTTTGCCTTGATAACTTGATGACTAGCACCACTGATTTAATAACGATTTTTCGGGTGGACCGAAAATTTATAATAGCTTAATTGGATTCATCAGAACTGTTAATTGTTCTTGCATCAAGACAACCGAACCCAATTGATTTGTCTTATTAAGCATTTCAAAATTACACATAAAAGTTTAAGAAATCTTTGGAAATTAATAAGAAACGTTCTTACCGTTATGCCAGCAATTGCTAACATTGGATCCAGGTCTTGCCGATAGTGAATGATTAACCTATGTAGGAGAAAGTTGCTGAAATCGCACCGTTTCCCAAATCGCATCTGTCATGTTTACCAATTTGTAAATGGTGATTACCGCCAAATATTATGTGAAACATAAACCCCATTGAGCTCCTCTGATTCCACTACATTTGGCTGCTGTAGTGCACTTGATGTTCTTTTGCTCTGTGCATCCTCAAAAGAAATTCTCCAGTTTCCTTTAATATTTTCGTAGTTTTTGTAACGCTTTGGGACTGAGGTTATCTGGACTATTTTCGTTTCAGTATGTCAGACTGTTGGATGTACTTATATGAAACATATTGAAGCTCTTAGATTAGTTACTATTCTCTTGTAAGAATTATGAGACAACACTTTTCTCAACCCCCCCCCCCAATGGGTTTCTGAAATCGCAATAATGCGATTTTAGAAACGATGCTGTGATTGACATTTTCTCGGTACAGGAATTAAGCCCTATTTAACGTTCAGCTCCTAATCACGCTAAACGATTGAAGAAACTTCCGTAAAAAGCTGCTTCCGTACTTCATGTCCGTATAAACTGAAACTTGAAGATCAGAAAAATAAAAAACTGGGAACACTCGCAAAAATCTCTGATGGCGCTAGGCGTAAGAAGTCTAAGAAGCAACTGCAAATTTCGTCAGTTGTTTCTTCAGCTTTGGTGAAACTACAACATGGTTCTGCTTCATGTGCGAGGAAGATGTAGTGGAGGACATGGTAAAATGTCAACTTTGTGGAAAATGAGTCCACGAAAGATGTGCTGAAGTAACAAAAAAACAGTCTCATTTATTTAGATATCAATCTTGCAAAAAGCATTAAAAAAAAAACAACCTAAATACGTAGATGGGATAAAAAGCCTAAATACGCTTATCTTTTTTTTGGTGATAAGATGCATTCATTTTCGTTTCAATTCATGTTTAATATTTTCATTTCCATGGCTGCTTTGTCATTTCATTTCACTTCATGTAGTCTATTGTTTATTTCTTATCTTTTCAGTTATGTTATTGTTAGCAAAAATTATATAATATTGTGTTAACATCACGATTTAGTTGATTAACATCATTTTCCTTGAATGTCATATGTATTTAAAACATAGGTGACATTTTGAAAATCCTTGGTATGATTTAAGAGAGCAATTGCCTTGATGGCACTATTGTTAAAGTTTTATATTAGCATAAAAATAAAATAATGAAAGTGAAAAATCACAAAAAATTATATATTACACCTTAAATAACATAAATAAACAACATTATCTCATAAACTAAGGATTTTATATGGCGTTTTGTGAAAAGGTGTGCGATTTAGGCAACCTTCCCCTGCTTTTTACGATTCATTGATAGGCTTTGCGATTTTACCTCTTGCTTACTTTAACAAATGTGATCGAGGAACATGAAACATGGAATATGGTCATTTCTCATGACAATTCATCCAATCTCACTGCAATTTTTCTGATGAATTTTTCTCATCATGTAAATTTCTTTGCTTTTTCGGAATTTACATGATGTATTAGGTAACTGCGACCGGAGGTGCCGGGTTCAGTCTCCAGCTGAGGTTGGGGATTTTTCAATGCGTGATTCTCCTCGAAATGGGTCCTAGGGTCCACCCAGCCCTCTGTAGAATGATTTCTTTCCCGAGGATTAAATGTAAGAAGGCAGGCATCTGGTTGACCACCCGATCCCTTTTTAGGTTTCTGAGAAAAACAGTAGCTGATTTTACTGTTAATCAGTTTTTAATTATTTCTAGGCTGTTTCTTTGAGTTTTTCCTGATACTAATCTCCAATCTCCT
The DNA here is from genome assembly GCA_023159025.1 of Thereuonema tuberculata. Taxonomy (NCBI): domain Eukaryota; kingdom Metazoa; phylum Arthropoda; class Chilopoda; order Scutigeromorpha; family Scutigeridae; genus Thereuonema; species Thereuonema tuberculata. Next base: position 120,552,540 of record JAFIDM010009631.1, read on the forward strand.
TCCTTTTGTAAATGATACCGAATACTCTACAATTGATTCACGAACACTAGTAGAAAATAAAAAAATTTCCTCTTTGGTCGATCTGAAGATTTTTCTTTCGCTTCATTCCAGTGAGAAGTTGTTTGTCGTGTTTAACTGCAGAGGGCGTGGCATTGCAGGTGTCAAGTTGAGAGTCAATATTAGCGTTCACCAAATGGTGATTCGGTTCTCTTATTAAACCGCTGAAAATCATCAAAGGAAAAATACTTGTTATTGAGATAGGCGTTCATGCCAATAATTTTCCTAGTTGTAAGCCTATAAATTTGTTGTTTCCTTCATATTTCCAGAAATTAATTTTCCTAATGATTTAATTACCCTAAGCACAATTAGTAACAATTACAATCTCTTGCTACAAGCTATTGAAGTTAAATTAATTTATGAACTAATTTTTAGTATTTTAATTTCAACATTAATAAGAAATAAAATCCAAAAATACCAACTTAAATGTCTTATAATAAAACAACTAAAGCAATAAATAAGTTGATTTTTAAAATACTTTTATTTACAAATTTAAAACCACTATTTAAAATGTAAACACAGACTTAACTATAGAGAACATCATTCAACAACTATGGAAACACATTCCCCCGTTTCTAATAAATTTTTATAATACAAATTTTTAATGCTTGAATTTGTGACAAACTCTGAAATACGTCCTTTAATTAGATACTGATTAATCTTAAAGAATTTATATTATTAAGAGATTTCATTCCAGTCAAATGAAAAAGAATTTTCAGCATATCAATCTCTTGCGGCGCTTTGAATATCTCGCTGGACTTCAAATCTCGAGGTCCCAAGTTCGAATCCCATTGGGAATGTTATTCAAATTCCAAGTAATATCCTAAGTGAATAGATCGCTGGCTTTCTAATCTCATTAGGGATATTAGCTTTAGTTATTCATATAGAAGCATTCAATATATTACATTCATCTTTATCTTTGTAATATATTGTTTAAAAAGGGGGTTACTTATGTGTTTGAATGCAAGAAATTTATATAAGAAGTACAGGAAAATCGCTTAAAGAGTACGTGGACGAACATGTAAGAGCTTATAGAAATAAGAAAAGAAGTTTATCAGATTTGGCGGACCATGTTCTTAAGTTAAATCAGAACCCTGATCCTTTAGTGAACATTATTTATGAGACTAAAGATGAAGCAGAAAGGCTTTGGTTAGAATCTTGTTTTATAAATTGGAGCAATTCCATGAACAAAGAAAAAGTTTTAAAAGTGAATGATATATCATTTGGCTTAAGGAATCCTACCAGTTCCCTCACTGGCAAAACTCTAATTCACACTTTATTCTATATCATGTATTTTTCAATATATTTGAGTAAAATAGATTTCCCTATCGGTATTCGAAACCCAGGCCTTTGGATTGGAAATCCAGCGCGCTATCCACACCGCCACAGGGACTTACAACAAAATCTTTCTTTTTCATATGATTGGAATGTAGTGTATTTTGAAATCTACGAAAGTAAAACAGACATCACTTCAGATGTTATTAAATAGAATCTCCCCTAAAAAAATTCAAGCAGTTCTCCTCTCTGGCAAGAGACTCGTTTACAGTTTATTCCATTTCATGTATTTTTCAATATACATATGTAAAATATAAATTCCAACCGGGATTCGAAGCCTAGGCCTTTGGATTGAAAATCCAGCGCGCTATCCACTGCGACACAGGGACTCACAATTACATTATTCTTTTTCATATGATTGGAATGTACTGTACTTTAAAATCTACGAACGTAAAACAGACAGCACTTCAGATGTTATTAAATAGAATCTCCGCTTAAGGAAGCCTAGCAGTTCTCCTCACTGGCAAAAGACTCGTTCACAATTTATTCCACTTCATGTATTTTTCAATATACATATGTTAAAATATACATCCCTATCGGGATTGGAACCCGGGGCCTCTGCATTAGAAGTCCAGCGCGCTATCCACTGCGCCATATGGACTCACGACTACTTCATTCAATAGCATATGATTGGAATGTACTGTATTTTAAAATCTACGAAGGTAAGACATCACTTCAGATGTTATTAAATAGAATCTCCGCTTAAGGAATCCTAGCAATTCTCCTCACTGGCAAAAGACTCGTTCACAATTTATTTCACTTCATGTATTTTTCAATATACATATGTAAAATATACATCCCTATCGGGATTGGAACCTGGGGCCTCTGCATTAGAAGTACAGCGCGCTATCCACTGCGCCACAGGGACTCACGACTAGTTTTTTCATTTGCATATGATTGGAATGTACTGTATTTTAAAATCTACGAAAGTAAAACAGACATCACTTCAGATGTTATTAAATAGAATCTCCGCTTAAGTAATCCTAGCAGTTCTCCTCACTGGCAAAAGACTCGTTCACAATTTATTCCACTTCATGTATTTTTCAATA
>JAFIDM010009631.1:120555080-120565262 GCA_023159025.1 Thereuonema tuberculata
TTTCTCCTCCTCATGCGTGAATTGAATTGCTTCATTAATCTGATTAAAGCATTGAACAATCTGACCAACATTCCTTGAATCGTTAATAATTAAAAAAGTGTCGTCAACAAATCGCCTATAAAACACAATAGAGGATTCCAACTCTGGAATAGCCATTGCCTTCATATCAATGAAGGCCATGACCATTTCGGCGATAACCGCCGAAGAAGGCAACCCCATAAAGATACCATGCGTTTGTTGAAAGAACTCACCCTGAAAATTAAAAAATTGTAACTTAAAAAGGTGTTTAAACAAACAATCAATATTAGCTCTACTAAAAAGCCTGCATCCCCCCTCAGAAATTAACCCTTCAAGTTTAAAATCCAATGCTTGATTGATAAGATCAAGAGAAATGCTCGTAAAGAGCTCTTTAACATCCAAGGAAATAAATTTAGTATTATACAATTGAGACACCAGCTTCAAGTCAAAACCAACCTGCTGTAGCGCTACCACTATCACCTTAGAAATGCAATAAACTACCGAATTCCTACAGTTCACAATTGGCCGAATGGGAAACGCGCCCTCAATCTTTGCCTTATGTATCTTGGGTAGGGCCCTAAATTTGGGAATGTTACAAATATTAGCTAAACACAAATTTTTCATGCTGTTATTAATAATTTTCCTTTTAAAAAGCTGATTAATGCTCTGTTTATAATGCGCTTCAATTTTATTACGACCTTCATCAATACGGGAGATGCCTGTAGTATTATTGAAAACCTATGACACATTCTCTTGTACCTAGATCTATCTAAAACAACCGTGGCCCCACCCTTATCTGCGTGAAGTACCATAATATCGGGATTCTGTCTCAACTCTAAGAGTTCACGCTTTTCCAATGGATTTAGCGCTGTCTGTTCATTCCCATTGTGTGCCTGGCTGATAAGGTTCCCTAGTTTCCTTCTAAGCTCCCTTGCCTCCTGTATATCATCGTGCCGCCTTAACCCGTTTTCAATACCTACTAAGAAAGATAATGGGCCTGGTTTTGATGGCCTAATTACGAAATCAGCTCCCCTTGCCAAAACATCCCGCTGGATAGGAGAAAGCATCACACTACTGTCATTAATAACCTTATGGGTTAAGGTATTCGTCGCTCTTTTAGTCATAGGCCATTTCTTTATACTAAGCCTGGCTAGCTTTTTACATTGAGTTTTTTTGCATAGTTGAAACACGAAAAGGCAATTGAGAAACGTAATTTTAAGTATAATACTGCCGATCATGTGCATAGATTCCATCATGAAATCGATAGGGATAAGGTTAGAATTGTTGCCAAACAGAAAGATAGCTATCTTAGAAAATTTATTGAATCATTTTTTATTTTGAAATACAATTCGTATAATGCCAAGGTATCTGTGGATAACATTCTTCATTATGGCTGTAGGTTTTAAATGTTCTTTGTTCTTCTTCCCCCTCCGTCGGTAAAATGGCATCGGTCTTATGCGCTTCAAGATTATTGGTTCGCCTCAAACGAGCGGTGCCAATCAAAAGTTGGTGTTCGTTTTTTGGGTTTTTTTGAATAAATCCTTCTCCTTCATTCCGTCTGAAGATGATTAGCGGAAGCTAATCGAAACATGTCACGATTTTTTTAAAGTTTTTTTAAGTTTTTATAATTATTTTAAGTGTGTTGTAGCTTTATATATCAATTGTTTGATTTCACACACGTAAAACCCTTTAACTAAGCTACAGTTACTTGGAGACAGGGAGAGCTATCCAATCCAAGCAGGCGTTGTATACAACAACCAGCCAATCGCCGGTAAGGTACATCGCTTTTAAAGGAAAAGTTTAATCCACTTGCACTGTTTTATGTTTATGTTTTCAACTTGCACTGTTGATGACAAACAGCGTTATGTTTAAAAGTGACAGTTTTCCTGCTAAGTATCTGCATGTCATAAGCATTTGAATTAAAATTACCATATTGAAATCAAATCTGATGTTTTTTTAATTTTTATTTGGTGTGCATTGGAAGAGGGGTAGTCTTATAAGGCGAATATATCCCAAACTCTAAATTTTAATAGGAAAAATTGAGAGTCGTCTTATACGCCCAGTCGTCTTATACGCCGGACAATACGGTACTATTTTTTTACTTACACTAAGTACGTTTTCACTCTTATATAAAACGATATATGTATCAATAAATTTATGTATTATATATATCTTCTTTTATAATTAATCTCTTTCATGCTAAGCGAGTCTTAGCGGGGATTAATTCATTGGCCCTTTTTATTCTTTATTTAAGTTTTGATGTTTTTTTTTAATTGCAGGGCTGTTTTGATGTTCAATTTTGAACATCACTTTTGTTCAATTTATATGTTTCTTGAGTTCACTGAAATGTTAAGATACTGAATGGACCCAACTGACGAAGGTCAGGAAACCTGAAATGGTCCATCTTGGGTTGTCAGTATCGCAATTTCTAAAAACAGAACAGTGAACTCTTAAGTCTTGTGCGTTTTCACTCTTATTTTACTTTCTAATCATATTGTACGCACGTTAAGTTTATGTATTAAGAATTATTATAAGTAATTAAATATATATATAGACATAGTAAGGTAGGTAAGCAAGTAAGGTGCAACTTTTATTATAAAAGAAATTCTTGTTTAATACAGAAAAAATCACAATGGCTAGAATAACAAAATAATACAATACTTAAATTGTAACCTATATCTTAAGTTCAAATCTGATAAATGGAGTATTAATTTTCACAATATTCTAGTGACTTATTTCTGTCCTAATACAATATATAATAATTACGACACACAAATATTATCAAGATAATGTCGTCTTTGGAATTTCAGATAATACACTGTTTTAATTTTAATATTTGTAGATTTAGCTTTTCACCAATGTGTGATGAACTCCCCAAAAACACTTTCAATTTTCAATTAGGAAAAATATCGGCGTCTTTGACTGTACCTTTCCAAATGCGCATTTACTTTGGCTTTTCACCTGTAGGAAATTGTACTTCCGAAATGTTTTTTCCTGTTAGTGTTTCGGGAGGGAACTTTGTCCCTGCATTGGTCCACTCGTTTTTACAAGTACACATAACGTCTATGTCGTAGTATCTAGATTCTACTCATTTTTGAAAAGTTAAAACCGCACTGCACGTGAGAGATGCAAAGCACTAAAGTTATCTTTTCATTTATATTTATGCACATATATATGTTTGGACGAAAAGGATTATGTTCGGTCGATAGGATTCATCAGAATTTTAGAATCAGTTTAATAAAAGAGGACACCGTAACTAGCGCTTTGGCATCATCGGTAATGTTTTTCATTTGTGGTTCCGCCATCACCAAAACCGTACGAGTCTTTAATTCGTTAAGGCGGACTTTCATAATACTTAAATTTTTACTTACAAAATGATGCCGTCTCTGATCCATTTTGGTTCCTATCGTCTTTTGTCATGCTCGTTTCTTTGGTTGATCGCAACCTATTTTCTGACATGGCTTCCGGATCTCGTCCTTAGCTGTTGAGGGAGTCCCGCTCTTTTTCTAGTGCCCATGTAGATGAGTAGGAAAATCTTCCATCAACGACTGCTGCCTTTTTGTATCTGATCTGCTACTGCAACCCGCCTTCTCCGGCCGTCCCCGGCGGGACTCGCCCGGACAGGCATCCGTACCCAAAGCTCTCTTTTCGCTAACTGACTTCTCAGTAGGTTCCGTCACAACTCCTCTTTCTTTTCGCGCCAAAAGCATAAGTTTCACTTTCTATTCAGCCAATGGGAAATACAATAAACTATCACCTGACCCAAACATTTTCCCCAGTGTGTATTTCACTAAGATTCTCCGTTCCCACGAGAATGCAAAACACTTGATCAATCAGCACGGTAAAAAACAGATTCGCTTCTCACAGTTTCTTCTCTTTCACAAATTGAGTTCTAAATCAAGTTAAAGTCTTAAAAATAATATATTATAACAAAATACAAGAAAACACTAAATTTCAAAATCCCCCTAATCCCCCAAAACCACACACGTAATATAATAACCATTAAAACAACCAAAAAAAATTTATTTTTATTTTATTTTATTTTTGACCAACATTTCATCCGTGTCTAGTTGTTAATTCTATAACGTGACACTATTATGTCCTTTTGTTAGATTAAAAACTCACTTGGAATATTAGTCCATCAAACTACACTTGAACTACTATCAGACTACATTTTTAAAGTGAATTTTCGCTGACTTCGAATGGCGAATACACATTGAGGAATAAGACGAGAGTGGTAGGACCTTGTCCGAGACTACGAAGAAGCGATATCATTTGTTGGAAATGGAATAAAACTATTCTCTTTCTCGCCTTGGGCTATCATCGATGGAAATCTGGGATAGCTGTTTCGTCCTTGTCGGACTCATCAACCAGATTTACCAATCGACTTTCAGCCCAGAAAGTGCGAAAGACTGAATCCTTCTCCGGCACCCCTCACAAAAGCAAACAACAGCTATAATAAATTACTGTAATCAGTACAGATTTGAAACCTTAGCCTGATAACTGCTCGGCATAAAAGGCATTTACATATAAGAAACAAAACTGGTTACAGTATCAAATTATTGTTGTTTGCTTTTGTGGGTCCCACTTGAGAGAGAGAGATCCATAACCTTTCGCCCTTTTTGGGCTTCTCATCGAAAGGTAAATCTAACAAGGACGAAACAGCTGTCCCAGATTCTCATCGATGATAACCCAAGGCGTGAAAGCAAACTTAATGTGCATTCTTTCATTTCCCCTTTTCATAATGTAAAATATTTCAATGTTCTGTTTGTTCTCTCAAACAGAACAAAAATTTTTACTGAACATCGAAACCAGTATATCCAGTCTGTACAGAAATACTTTATAGTTAAGCTATAGCAATAACAATAATGGCAAAATGGTCATTACTGTTATCATTGTGGAACTTTATTAAAGGTACTTTATTTAAAATGTGCAAATAATTATATATATACTCATGTTTGTGAAAAATGCAGCATCTTGAAGGAAACATGTAAATAAAGTGAAACTTACAGGAAATGTAAAGCAGGGTATGATATGCAAATGATTAAAATTTGGAAATGATTGCGCATGCCTAGACTCAGCAGCGCTCTCTGAAGTGTCGTGTAAGAGCGTATAAGTAGAGGACTGTTGTGGATCCAGACAAGTAGTTTTTCATCGTCAGTGAGCTGTACACGTGACTACTGGAGTTACTATGCCTCGTCGACGTCAAAGGGCGCCTTATAAACAAGCTACAGAGTTTGAACGGAACCGAATGATCGGCTTGTGTAGAGGAGGATTTTCATACCGCGAAATTGCTGCTCGTACGGGGCATAATGCCTTGACAACGATGCGAGTGTGGAAGCAGTGGACTGACGAGAACAGGACAAGTCGAAAATCCGGAAGTGGACTACAAAATATGACGACACCACGGGATGACAGACACCTCATCCGCATGGCAGTGACGGACCATTCAGCTGCTTCGTGAGTGTTAGCACAATATTGGAACACTGCAACAGACCTGACATTGTCTGGTTCCACGGTTCGACGGCGACTGCTGTGAAGAATACTGCATTTGCGGAGGAATCCCTTGGGCCTGAAGCATCGACGCCTCAGGCTACAATGAGCTCACGAACACACCCACTGGCGTGCAGATTTGCACCATTTCATGTTTTAGGACGAGTTCCGCTTCAACTTGGATTGCAATGATGGCTGGATAAGCTTGAGACGATATCAAGGGCGAACGCCATCTTCCAGACTGCATTGTCCAGCGTCTTACTGCACGAACGATAGGCGTGATGGTTTGGGGAGCAATTGGGTATCATAAGCGATCTCGGATGCTACGTATTTGTGGGCACTCTCAAAAGTAACCGCTACATCAGGGAATTTTGTGGAGGCTGAAGTCGTACCCTTCCTTCAGCACACTCCTAGCGCCATATTCCAACAAGACAACGCCCGACCACTTGTTGCCAGAAATGTCCAGGCCTTCTTCGAAGCAAGGCAGATACCCCTTCTTCCCTGGCCTGCAAGTTCGCCCGATATGTAACCTACTCAACATGTCTGTGATAAGGTCATTCGGCAACTAGCCATCATTGTTATCCAGCAGCCAATACCGACGAACTTACTGTGAACTTGGATAGAAGCAGTGTGGCAGGCGATACACCAGAAAACATCCAAGGCCTGTTTGATTCGATGCCACGGCGCATAGCAGCTCTTATTGCAGCTCATGGAGGCTTTACACCATACTGATTTTTTTACAATTACTGTTGCTGCATTACTCTGAAACTTTAATCGTTTGTTTGTAATGTATGTAATCACTATTAGTAATGTGTGTAATAAATTTCCTTCCATTCTGATGGTTCCTTCAGGGTGTTGCAATTTTCACAAACATGAATGTCTTAAAATTATTGAAATTGATGAGTTCTTTTCAACTTATTACTTTTGAGGTTTTTTTTGCTAGAACGAAAATTAATGACAAAAACTAATTTCTTACCTTTTATATTTAATCTTCGAATTGGTGCATTCTTGCGGCTTCTTTTAAGATATATTTATAGTTATAAGAAAAATCCCGACTTTTGTTTGTTCAATAAACATATTATATTATTTAAGTGAGAGTCTATGATAAACTTTCTGACATTTTTTTTAATAGTAGCTAAGCTTTAACGCTTTAATAATTGCAAGGGTTTATAATTAGGGAAAAATGGTTAACGAGAAAAGTTGATGTTAAGATTCAAATGCCCATAGTTGGTACTAACTGTCTATATTACAGTTACGCCTTATGCATAATTGTATTTTTGTTTATGAATGTTGTGCTAGGGTTGATCAAAATGGTGAAAGCCTTCGGTTTTACGCGTTTTTAAAACTAATATGCAAAGAAGTTCGGTAATCTGAAATATCCTCCTTATTTCATTTACTTTAAATCCTGGTGATTGCTTAAAACAAAGTTATAAGGCAGGGCCCCCGATCGCGATTTCATTCATTCATTCCATTAGGCAAGACTAGGCGGCCGCCTAGGGCGGCCGAAGAACAGAAAAAATTAATTTTATATATATATATCAAACAGCGAAATTATTAATTATTAAACAAAGAATTCTGGAAAGAGGCTGGTGCACTTTCTTGATACATCCTCCCTCTTGCACACGTGTGCACAAGGACATTTTTGTCTCGCAGGTCATTCTCAAGTGTCGGTTGTATTTAGTGGTGTCAATAAGGGTGGGGGAGGGGGCGGCATTTTTCAGTTCTGGCCTAGGGTGGCAGAACACCTAGAAAAGGCTCTGCATTCATTCATACTTGGAGGTCCATAGAATATGACCTTCCATTGCACAATATACCGGTCACTGGTCACTGGTCAAGCGTGACAGCTAACTAAAGGTTTAAACATAAATACAAAACACGAACTACGATAAGCAAAAGAATCTCAGTGGCCCAGTGGTCTAACGCTTGCAGAAGTAATCCAATGGTTCCTGTTCGATTCCAGTTGCAAAGTTTTTTACTGTTGTAATTGTATTAGTAATCATTTTTAAATATTTAAAGTGTTGTTAATAAATTATAGTTTTTTTAATTAATTTTGGTGCTGAAGTATGTCTACGAATGACATACATATTTATAAAACATTTAATTATTCATTTACTGTTTTAATCATATCTTTGATGACGCTGTTTCATTTATATTGAAATAAAACATGATTGAAGAGACATTGAAAAAAAGTATCAAAAATTACTTTAAAATTTAAGAAAAGCACATTAAAAACACTTAACTACTTCAATAAGCTCAACACTAATCAAGAAACAATCAATGAAATATAGAAAAACATTTGCAACCTTTGACTGCAACTGGAATCGAAACGGAGCCAATGGATTATCACACGTCTTAGACCACTGTTCCATTTATGTTTAATTTCAAATCTTTGTTAGCTGACATGCCTGACCAGTGACCAGTCAGTACCTATGACCGGTATATTGTGCAATGGAAAGTCACATTCTATGTACCTGCCAAATATGAATAAAATCGCGATGTATGCGATAGGGGCCTTCCGTTGTTAGAATGTTATGAAGAGGGAGTGTGTGCTGTAAAATTCAATTAGGGTTTTTATGTGGGCTAGAATCTGAAATGTAATGAAGATTATATGGAAAGTGGCAAATTGGGAATAAAAATAATTAAAACAAAAATGAAATAAACAGCCAACACACACAATAAAAAACATAAAATCACTTTAAAACACGAAATGTTTCGTTCGGTCGTGGCCGAACATTTACAAGTGACAGATGCTCAGGGAATTCGAACAATTTAAGTAAGTTAAAACACCAATACAAAGAAAGCAGGAACGGATAACATTCGCAAGCTGTTGAGCGCCACACGAAATCCAAGAACCATCGCCAAAGACCGGAAGAGATGTAGGGGTATCATACGATGGAAGCAGCTGGCTCTGACATTAGCAATGTCGAAATCCAAGCCTCAGCAGCAGCCAAGTTTATGGGAGCCTGAACCTGGAAAAAAAAAACCGCCAATCAACCGAACAACCACGAATTAAACAAAATTTGAGTTATTATCTATGTGTTTTACATCGAAGCCATACTGATATATAGATCTAACAGAAATAGAATCATTGTAGGTCTGGGGATTCGTTAAAATAAAAAGAGACTACTTAAATTTCCGTAGCAGATGAGATTCATACTCAATAATAATGAGACGATCAAAGTCTATGGAGTGATTAGTATCCATTATATTAACGGCAGTTAACTATCTAATTTAGTTTAATTCGTGGCCGCGCGGTTAGCGTTCTCGCTATGACATCGGCCTCTCACCTCTGAGTACCGGGGTTCGGTTCTCATGTGGGTTTTGTGATGGTGGACGAACCACGCTGGGCAGGTTTTCTCGGAGTTCTCCCGTTTCCCCTGCGCTTCTCCCACCATACTTTCTCAGTCTTGATCGGGACCGCTAGGTGGCCATGGCGTTCGCAGCCGTTTCTGTGGGCTCTCGAATTTTCTTTGATTTAAGAAAGCTGTGACCTACTGGAGATAGGTTCCTGTGTCTCCTTTGGAGTTAAGGCTCCCTAGATTCAATTGAGAAGGTTTAGTGCTCTTATTTTTGTTTTTTCATTGAGATTTTTGATTCATTTGATCTGTTGGTGAGAGGAGGGCGCACGCGGACGCGGCGCCAGCTAGTGGCAGCGTTGGGAATTACTGTCCCTGTAGCTTATCATGTCGTCTGCTTCATATGATTTCACTTGCTCTTTTGGGGAGGTAGATGAGTTTAAATGCAGGGTTGAGGAACAGATGAAAATTAAGAGAAGTATGATTGAAGAGAAAATTAAAAAAAATTATAATTCTTGGTTACAAGAAAATATAAACGAGAGTCTAATAACAAAGGATGAGAAAAAGAAAGAAATTAGACTTCAAATTACTGAGGAAATAAAATTTGAAGTGGAGAAGTTTGTTCGAGAACAAATTTCAGCTGAGACAGATTTAATTGATGAACACAGGAAAAAAAAGTATTCAATTGGCAAGGGAATTGGATAATGATGTTTTTGAAGATGTTATTGAAATGGAAGATACTGAGAGTTTATCTCAGAAACAAGGCCAAAAAAGAAGAAGATCTTCTTCCCCCGTTTTTCTTCCTTTAAGGAAAGAATCCGTCTCTTGTTCTCTCGATATTACAAATAAGTTTTTTGAAGCTATTTCAATCATACGTCGTGCAACCACTAAAGAGGAGAAAAGTAAGATCTTCCTCACTAAATCTGATCAGAAGGATGTTATGAATTCCCTTTTAGATCTTTCTCAAATCTTTACCTCCTTGTTACTTCAAAATAAAGAGTTGGAAATTGGGAAAAAAAATCTTGAGTTGAGACATCTCAATTGGTTTAAGGAAAATTTCCAAACAAAGGAAGTAAGGAAAGATGTAAATCTGCAAAGTACATCTTATGCATCTGTAGTAAAGAAAGGTAATGGATCGGTTATTGAAATTAATAAGGAAAGAAGAAACAGTAATGTTGGAAAAAAGGATAAAAAAATAGAGACAGAATTTAGTGTTAAAGTCTCTCTAAAAGAAAATGGAGAGCAGAGTACATCTAAAGAGCAATTAAATGATATTCTGACCAAAAATTTAAAAGTAAAAGCAATTGATGGGGGACTAAAATCAAAGGTGATTACAACTAAAGGGGACGTAATACTTAAATGTTTTAATAAAAAT
>JAFIDM010009631.1:120565362-120582284 GCA_023159025.1 Thereuonema tuberculata
TGGTCCGAATAGAACGGAATGCACCAAATCTAAAACGCCAGAACTTGCAATTTTGTTCAATGCTTGGCGAGGAATGTTGGTGATCTTGCCTTGTCTGCAACTATCACAGTTTATCTTCTCTCTGAAAGTAATCTTGTCCATACCGTTTAGAAGTTCGTTGTTGACGATGATCTTCAATCTTCCATCCGATAAATGTCCCAGGCGATCGTGCCACATCTTGTGGTAACTCAAATTTGCAGCATTGACACTTGCTACTTGATTGTTCTTATCGATGCGTATCCCCTTCATGACCTACAAATCATTCTCCAGGAACGCTCTCATCACTATCTTATTCTTCTTGTTCTTTACTATATATTCTCCCTTTCCTATGATCTGAGTACATTCGCCATTGTCTAATCTTCTGAGATTAAGTTCTTGTTGATTGACGGGACATGCAATACGTTATTTACGGTCCAATTTACATAATTAAACTTGTTGACCCAGGTTTTAAAACGTACTTGACCTGATCCCAAAGCTTACACGGGCTTTTTCTGTATTCCGTATACCGACATGGCTTCTTCAAAAACTTTGTACTCTGTGAAGGATTCCAAGTTATGACATTCGTGATGAGTGGACCCGCTATCTAGAATCCACTTTGACATTACGCTAGATTTATCATTTGATACGCTCTTGAATGTGACATTAGCAATCATACTTGAGCCTGAAGGTCGATTGTCATTCAAATACTTCCTTGTGTTTATATTCGAGGGCTTCCTTGTGTTCTTGCAATTTCTTGCATAGTGACCTTTCCCGCCGCAATTGTAACAATTGAACTCTTTCTTCTTCCTCGGCTTCTTACGACTTCCATCGTCGTCAGGGTTTTTCCTAGTTGCCAGACATTTCACTTCTTCGACGTTACTGACTCTTAGCTTTTCTGCATCAGACATCCGACCAACTTCCTGTATAATTTCTTCACAGATGCAATCGAAATTATTTAGTATTTTTCTGGAAATAATTCCCTGCACACATGCGTCCAGCGATCTGGGTAATCCTGTTAAAAGGATGCAACTCAGGTCTTTCTGTGAGAAATCACCTCCTATTAGTTTCAGTTGGTTCACAGTTAAGCGCATCTGAGATATCTTCTCTGTTGTAGTGTTATTATCTCTGAAGTCCGTCATGTGAAATATCTGTCTCTTAAGCCGCATGATCTTCATATCATCAGGTTTATTGAACCGTTCCTCTAGCTCCTTTAATAATAATTTAGGATTAGAACTTTTAATAATTAGTGATCTGCACACATCACTTATATGAAGAAGAATCATTCCGAACGCTCGCTCCCGTTTCTGAAGGAGTTTCCTTTTCTCTTTGGCATCAGTAATTTCCTCTATTTGGGTACCCGACATTTCTGTCGCAGTCCACAGACCATTATTCATTAATAGATATCTAACAAATGATTTCCAACTAATGTAATTAGAATTGTCTAGCATCATTCTAGTTTCAGACGCCAATTTGTATTAGCTAATATTGAGACTGAGCAGCGCAGTGGATGGTGTGGCTGAGGTAACCGTAACCTAAAATAAAATAAAACAGTTGTAGTCTATTCTTAAAGTAATGAGCAGAGTGATGTCTCAGACAACTAATGAATGACAACTATTACTGAAAACTAGATCAGGGGGCACGGCAGTGCTCCCGCCAAGACGAGCCAAAGCCAGGAAGGGCAATACGTACCTTTTCTGAAAGCGTTTCGTCGTATTTTCGAACCCTCATAGCTTCGGCCTGGATAATACTAGAGAGCTCAAATTTTCAGGATAAGATGCAGTTAGCAGACTAATGAAATACGCTAAGTTTCATTTATTTAGCTTTTATACTTTGGATTTTATTAATACCTAAAATACGTCGATTCCGTCACTGATTGACTGACTGACTGACTGACTGACTGACTCATATCATCAAAACCTCTAGGGTACTTCCTGAAGTCCTAGAAAGCTGAAATTTGGTATGCAGGCTAGAATTAGCACACAAACAACAACAAAATTAAGAAATCCGTAACTTTCATCCTCCAACCCCTCATAAAGGGGGAGGGGGCTGGTTATGTATTATCGAACCCTCATAACTTCGGCCTGGATAATACTATAGAGCTCAAATTTTCAGGATAAGATGCAGTTACCATACTAATGAAATACGCTAAGTTTCATTTATCTAGCTTTTATACTTTGGATTTTATTTTGATCTGAAATACGTCGTACCCTCAATGTTTCGGCCTAAATAAATACTAGAGAGCTCAAATTTTCAGGATAAGATGCAGTTAGCAGACTAATGAAATACGCTACGTTTCATTTATCTAGCTCTTATACTTTGGATTTTATTAATATCTAAAATACGTTGATTTCGTCTATGATTCACTGACTCATGATCATCAAAACCTCTAGGGTACTTCCTGAAGTCCTAGAAAGCTGAAATTTGGTATGCAGGCTAGGTTTAATACACAAACAACAAACAAATTAAGAAATCTGTAACTTTCACCCTCCAACCCCTAATAAAGGGGGTTCCAGTTCTTTATTATATAACAATTTCTGATAGGTATATCCCACTCAAAACATTTCATTTAAAATAAGTTGCGAAGACTCCCATGCTCATAACACTTTCACTGTTAAAAAGTTATCAGATCTCACCTTACAAAAAGAAATGAAATCCCAACCAAAACATTTCATGTAAAATAAGTTGCCAAGACTCACATGCTCTTAACGCTTTCAGTGTTAAAAAGATGTGAGATCTCATGTAGAGCCAAGCCCCTAACTCTACAAGCCCTAACTCTAAAAACTCTATATCTTGGTCAAAAATTATGGCTTGTCCGTTTCATGGAACTATTTCATCCCACCCAAAACATTTCACTTAAAATACGTTGCCAAGATGCTCATAACGCTTTCACTGTTAAAAAGTTATCAGATCTGTTGTAGAGCCAAGCCCCTCACTCTACAAGGATTAATTTTAAAAACCCTACTATCTTGGTAAAAAATATGCATCCTTTACATGACTCCATGGGATTGTCTGTGCGACAGCCGCGAAACGGACCAAGATAAGCACTGAAAGCATTTTTTTAACACTGAAAGCGTTAAAGCTAGGCCAACACGTACCAATCTGGGACAATATTGGTGGACAATATTGGTCATGATTGGTATTGGCGGTTGGCGCTGTCCGCGAACACACAAGTTTTCGTTTGACGAGTATTGGCCTTGTTACGGCGTTGCTCACCAGGGAGAGCTAGAGAGAGCGTGTTTCAGTTCAGAATTGCTATAGTTTAAAACGCCGTGCCTCTGTAGAAATCAATGAAGATTCTTTCATTATCAAATTTCCAAAATGTTGTTGTTGGAATTATCTGTGTTGGGCCGACCCATTTTGCTGATTTTCAGCCTTGTTTCTCAAAGAAAATGGCCGGCTTGAGTGACTGAATTTCCGATGTTCAAAGTCCCGCCTTCTTCGACATCAGCATTGTCACATGATTTCATCCGTTCATGTGATTCGCTCGCTAAGCAGCAATCTTTCTCGCCAACTGAAGTTGGTACCTTTTTTCCGACAATCGCCAATGGGCAATATTGGGCAATATTGTTCCTTTTTATTGCTGAAAACGGTTGGTACCAATCAAAAGTACCAATATTGTCCACCAATATTGTCCCCGATTGGTACGTATTCGCCTAGCTTTAGAGCATGTGAGTCTTGGCAACTTATTTTACTTGAAATGTTTGGGATGGGATAATTTATATCTCTGAACAACATATTGAAAATCATACAAAGGATAAATATTATGAAGATCTATCAGTACAAATCTGTTAGGATATTACCTAAGATGTATATTCTATAACAATACAAATTGAACTACTAAGATTAATAAATAAATCTAAACCATTATCTCAATAAGTTTACTGAACTTGGCAATATTGAGTTAACGATACTGGATAACACATATCTATTAAACAATTAACAGTGACCACACTTATCTCAAGTGGTATAACTATTTGACCTCTGAATTTGACTTATTTACAATCTAACATATATCATAACAGTCTTATATTAAGCCCAACCAACGATTGACTTAACACCTTGAGTGATCTAATCCCTTGGATCATATTCAAACATAAATCAGAACTTTGCAATGTACTGTTTGAAATCCGCTAAACCTATTTAATGCTCAATCGCTACAAATACATCTACTTGAAACTTGATCAACAGTCATCCCAATTAGGCCTAATGTATAACAGTAAATATACACGCGACAGTTCTTGTAACTATCTTCAGCCTTTTAGATGAATCTCTCGTTGATGATTTCTATCCCTTGGATAAAGTCTGTAACAAGTAAAATCTGTCCTACCTTTTCCTTGATGAAACTTGTAGAACCGGATCAACGTGCATAGGAGACAACGTTCGAATCCTCATGCCTTCCAAACTGATTTGCCTTGATGCATTCACACGTTAAATTTCTGGCTTGATTCCGCAATTCGTCCGCCGTAGTGAAGGACATTGACCACGGTTCGCCGATTTTACGAAAACAGAATTACGTGCGACGAAATCTCTCGTGTCATAACGGAACTACACTTCCCCCTAGCCTCTAGGCTTATTCCTATCCTCACTTCGAAACGTCTCCAACGAATTTACGTGTATTTCTAAAAGATCTGCAAATTCAGAAAACAAATATAACTAATTTGCATTTAATTATCAATACGGATAATTTACATCTTACATTTTCCTTATGCGAAAATATCTTACGGAACGATTCATCTTTTCCTATATCTGTCTTTAAGGCACAGACAACGGATCATGTCACACCAGTATGCTTGCTTCCATGTTACTTCGTAACTAAGCAACGCAATCCTTTGAATTACAGTGGCGACATCTAGTATTCAAACATCACAAAATTAAGCGCCGTAACAAAAAGTTTTCTCAATTAACATGTGATAAGTAAAACTTCACTAAAAAAGAAAAAACAAATTGTAGGAGGGGGAAAAAAAAAAACAAAAAACAACAACTTATCTACATATTTGTAAATTCACTACTCAAGGTAACTTTCATTGCAATCTACACATAACATCAATAGCTATTCCAAATTCAAAATAGGGAGTTACTTTCGCCCACCCTGTATATTGTTTTAACCATCATTGATTTTTCATTTGTTTGCTTTCCTCTATTACTCATATTTCGTTTGATTTCTATCTTGTTTTATATTTTATTTTGTTGCTTTATTTAATGTTTGTAAAGAAAATTTTAGATTATCTTAATTAGTGCTGTTGTATTTTTTTGGTACTTTTTTTAATTTAGTTTCATTTATTTGATATTTCCGTTCTGATTCTGATTTTATGTTATTGTTAGTGTGATTTTGATTCTTCTTTTTTTCTTACTTTTTATGATGATCATTTATGGCTTTAGGAATTTTTTTTATTATTAATCATTAAAATTTAATGGCTTGAATTCATTGTTTACGTTCATGTTACTGTATTAAAAAAACAAAAAACAAAAAACCAAACTACTACTATTGTTTTGCTTCAAGATATTAATTTATCCATTATGTAAACATTTAATTTTTTTTTCCATTTATAGTGTCTATGAAGGATGAAACAATGACCTGAAAAATACGTGTTTAGAAAACAAAAATGAATAACATACTTTCAAATTCTTAAATATATAAGATGCAAATACAATTCTTTTATAGTGTAGAAATGAATTCTATCATTCCCACAGAATATTCTTATAAATGGAACATATATTTGAAGATACAAACACATGTGGCTATGAATATATATATTTCGATTAATACAGCATGTAAAAATTCTTTAACGATAATATTTTAAGCATCATGACTCCAGGACATAAAAGGCTTTCTTAATAACAACAAAAAAAGCATTTAGAATACAAATAGAAAAAAAAGTCAATGGTTTCAATAGAAAAAATTATCGAAATATCCAACTTATTAGAAAAAGAAAAACAATTTTTATCTACAGAGAGAATTCTATGATTTTATACAATTTAAGAGAATTAGAAAGCGATACCAATTCTCAAGGAACTTTTTTGCTTTACAACAAAAGAAACAGAAGATAAATAGAGAACACATTTTCAAGGGGAGACTAATACAGCATCCTATCAGAATCGTCCGACAAACCACTATTCCTAATGCTTCCTTACCACAATATAAAAGTAACCGCACTCAGGCGTTTTCTGAAGAACACGATAACGCTGAAGAACAGAATACAAAATCAATTACACTTTAGAGACGTATCAGAAATCAGAAATTACTTTGAAAACGGAAAGATATGTTGCCTTTGGTTAGTATTCCAGGCTATGACAGAATAATTATTTGGCTGAAAATGGGTGAAAATGATTTGGCTACTAATCTTCAATTTAGCTTGGTAATGTGCATCTACCAATGTGGACAATGTCTTTATACATATGTTGAAAACAAACGAGCAATATCTGTTAATTTTCAAGAAAGAAATGAACTTCCTGCTCCAATTTCAATCTGACAATCTGTTTGACAATCTGTTTTGACAATCTGTCCAATTTCCATTTTTGGGAAAAATAAAGCCACAGACATTTTGATAGATAAATATTGCGATCTTACCAAATATAAAGATGAAAGGTGCAAGGGCAAGAATTCCTTAAATGTCATCGATACTTTGCATCCTCCCAATATTACCCTTGACGATATCTGGAATTCACATCAGCTATCAGTGGATGAAATCACTCATCGTTCTATGGTAGGTTCAACTTAATTTTCTTTTAAATTTTTGTATTTAATGTGTAGGGCTTCTATTTTACAGTAGAAATCACCGAAATACTATTTTACATAATATAGTCAGCAATTTTCTCTTAAAACAGTTTATTGAATACAGATTCTTTTTTTTTTTTTTTTTCAAGGAATATGTAGTATTTATATAGTATTTTTTTCATAACTGAACTTCCTGGCAATATTGAAAACTCTCTTTCTCTGGTGTAACTGTCTTTACGACAGGTTTCAATTGGACGCTCTCCATTTTCTTCTATCCTGTGCATCTTTCTTCAGTTGTTCATACTGTCTTCCCCTTTTAACATCATCCAGCATTCCAATCCTTCTTCCTCTTCCTCTCTTTCCTTCTACTTTTCTCTCTATTATTCTTTGTTGTAGACAATTTCTTCGTAGCACATGTCCTAACCAAGATGCTTTTCTCTTGCATATGGTTTCTAACAATTTCCTTTTTTCACCTATTCTTTTTGAAACGTTCTCATTCTTTACTCTATCCGACCATTTCCCTTTTAACATTCTTCTCCAGAGTCACATTTCAAAACTTTCTAGAAATCTCTCTTCCTTCTTTTTAATAGTCCATGATTCACTACCATATAACATCACACTCCTTACAAAACATTTAGCAAACCTTTTCCTTAATTCTACTGAAATACCTTGTGCTGTTAACAATGCTTTTACCTTTTCAAATGCTCCTTTACCAATTGCTATTCTAATTCTTATTCCTTCAGCACAACTTCCATCCCATTTCACCAGACTTCCCAAATATTTAAAAGCCTTTACTTGCTGTATAATCTTTCCCTCTAAGGATATATTAACACTACCTTCTTGCCTGCTTATTCTCATCACCTTGGTTTTTCCCACATTTAAGTTCATTCCAAAGTCTTTCCCAACTATTACTATACTGTCTATCATTTTCTGTAACTCTTCTTCTGATTCTGCCAACACTGCTTGATCATCTGCATATTTAATGGTTTTCAATCTCTCTCCTCCTATCACAACACCTCTTGCTTCATCTAAAGCTTTTGCAGTGAGTTGCTCTGCACATTAAAAAGCATTGGTGAAAGACATCACCCTTGTCTAACTCCTCTTCCAATACCCATCTCTTCTGTCTCATCATCTCCTACTTTTACAGTCACTGCCTAGGTGGCCATGGCGTTCGCAGCCGTTTCTGTGGGCTCTCGAATTTTCTTTGATTTAAGAAAGCTGTGACCTACTGGAGATAGATTCCTGTGTCTCCTTTGGAGTTAAGGCTCCCTAGATTCAATTGAGAAGGTTTAGTGCTCTTATTTTTGTTTTTTCATTGAGATTTTTGATTCATTTGATCTGTTGGTGAGAGGAGGGCGCACGCGGACGCGGCGCCAGCTACTGGCAGCGTTGGGAATTACTGTCCCTGTAGCTTATCATGTCGTCTGCTTCATATGATTTCACTTGCTCTTTTGGGGAGGTAGATGAGTTTAAATGCAGGGTTGAGGAACAGATGAAAATTAAGAGAAGTATGATTGAAGAGAAAATTAAAAAAAATTATAATTCTTGGTTACAAGAAAATATAAACGAGAGTCTAATAACAAAGGATGAGAAAAAGAAAGAAATTAGACTTCAAATTACTAAGGAAATAAAATTTGAAGTGGAGAAGTTTGTTCGAGAACAAATTTCAGCTGAGACAGATTTAATTGATGAACACAGGAAAAAAAGTATTCAATTGGCAAGGGAATTGGATAATGATGTTTTTGAAGATGTTATTGAAATGGAAGATACTGAGAGTTTATCTCAGAAACAAGGCCAAAAAAGAAGAAGATCTTCTTCCCCCGTTTTTCTTCCTTTAAGGAAAGAATCCGTCTCTTGTTCTCTCGATATTACAAATAAGTTTTTTGAAGCTATTTCAATCGTACGTCGTGCAACCACGAAAGAGGAGAAAAGTAAGATCTTCCTCACTAAATCTGATCAGAAGGATGTTATGAATTCCCTTTTAGATCTTTCTCAAATCTTTACCTCCTTGTTACTTCAAAATAAAGAGTTGGAAATTGGGAAAAAAAATCTTGAGTTGAGACATCTCAATTGGTTTAAGGAAAATTTCCAAACAAAGGAAGTAAGGAATGATGTAAATCTGCAAAGTACATCTTATGCATCTGTAGTAAAGAAAGGTAATGGATCGGTTATTGAAATTAATAAGGAAAGAAGAAACAGTAATGTTGGAAAAAAGGATAAAAAAATAGAGACAGAATTTAGTGTTAAAGTCTCTCTAAAAGAAAATGGAGAGCAGAGTACATCTAAAGAGCAATTAAATGATATTCTGACCAAAAATTTAAAAGTAAAAGCAATTGATGGGGGACTAAAATCAAAGGTGATTACAACTAAAGGGGACGTAATACTTAAATGTTTTAATAAAAATCAGAAAAGTAAGTTAGAAGAACAATTGCGAAAAATTGATGAGCTCCAAATCACTTCGGTTAAGAATAGGAATCCTACTGTTAAATTAACAGGGATTCCCCTTTCCTATGAAAAGGAAGAGATATTGAACATTATTTCTGAAAGTAATGCTGAATTACGTGAAAATATTACCAAGAATGTTTTGGCTAATGGGATTAGGATACTCACTGGCAGATTATGCAGGGATCCTTCTAAGAAAAATTGGCTTTTATCCGTAACACCAGAAATTTTTTTTTTTTTTAAGAAAAGGGGACACATTCTTTTTGAATATTTGTGTATCCCCTTTGAAGAAGATATTTCTATACTGAGATGTTTTAACTGTAACAGGTATGGACACAAGGCTATGTTGTGTAAAAATTCAGTTTCATGTATTAAATGCGGAGGTGAACACAATTATAAAAATTGTGATTCTGAAGTATTGCGTTGTTCAAATTGTACGAATGCAGGGATTGTAGAGAATAAGCATCGTGCCGACAGCAAAATATATCCATGTTTTAAAAGAAATTTACTCGCCACCAGGAGACTCATTGTATATCAATGACCAGAATTGGACAATTTAATATGGGTAAAGGGTGGCAAGCGTGGTCAGAGCTACAAATAATACATGAATATTATGATATTATCTGTGCCCAAGAACCATATCTTTTGCCGGACAAAGTTGTTCCTTCTCCCAGTAGCCAATATTCTAGTATATTTTGTAACTCAGAGGCTGGCAGGGTTCGATCATGTATTTTTGTGAATAACATTAAAATTAAACCCCTTGTTTTATCGCAATTTCTCTCTCGAGACATTGTCGTTATTAAAGTGAGCATTAAAAATTTAAATTTTGCTGTTGTTAGTATTTATGCTCACAAAGATGAAGATTTAGTCAAATCTTTAAGTATTCTTGAGGATATATTCCAGCTTGGTTACAAAGTTATAATAGCGGGTGATTTTAATGCCCGCAATTTTCTTTGGGGCGATAAAATGAATGATGTTAGGGGCATTGAATTAGCTGATTGGATTGTAGGAAACAATATTTCTCTTGGTAACGATAGTGAATCAATTTCAACATTCCATTCACTTAATGGAAGTAGTTGGATTGATTTGACCTTATCAAAAGGGCTTACCATCTCAGATTGGAGGGTGTTAGAGGATGATATGTGCCGCGATCATAGGTTTATCTGTTTTGGACTGGATTTGGTACTAGGTTTACCGAGGAAATCCTATTGCTTAAAGAAAGCCAATTGGTGTGCCATTGTTAAGTTTTTAAGTGACAATGTGAGTAGTCTTGAGCAGATTATTGAGACTGATGATTGTGAAAGTGCTGCTAAGAGTTTTCAGGATTTATGCAAGACAGCTTGTGATACTTATATTCCTTGTAGGAAGTCTGTTTTTAAGAAAACTGAAGGGCCCCGTTGGTGGACCTCTGATTTAAGGGAATTAAGGGCCAAGACCAGGGCATGGTGGAAAAAATATGTAAGATGCAAGGATCCAATTGAGAAAAAGGCTATTGAGGTTAGATGGAGGGAGGCTAGAGCAGGTTATCGGAGGTCTTTGAGGCAAGCTAAATGGGCGTCTTGGAAAGGTTTCTGTGAAAAGGAAGCCACATTGCATCCTTATGGTCTTCCTTTTAAAATTTTAGGAAATAAATTGAAAAGACCAATCGAATCCAAAACTGTAAGAACAAAAGATAATATTTGGACCACCTCAGATCTAGAAACTTCAGACGCCCTACTGGATGAGTATTTTCCAGATGACTTGTCTTTGAATAATGATATTATTTCTGATATTATTGAAAAGGATATTAATGATTTAGAAGCAGATGACTTTTATATTTCAAAATTTGAATTAAATGATATAATTAATAATATAAATTTAGAATCCTCTGCTGGGCCTGACTTGGTTCCTGCTAGGGTTCTTCCCTCCATCTTTCAAGCGCTAAGCGATATTTGGGTCCAGCTCATTAATAAATGTTTAGATGGTGGAGTTTTCCCCAAAGTTTGGAAAAGAGCCAAGGTGATTCTCTTACCTAAAGAAGATGGCCGATTTAGACCAATTAGTATATTGCCGGTCATTGGTAAGGTCATGGATAAGTTTTTAAATAATAGGATTTATCACTATTTAGAATCTAATAACCTTTTTTCTTCTAAACAATTTGGTTTTAGAAGGAATCATAGCACTCTTATGGCAAACCGTTCTCTAATCCTTTTTGTTCGCAATCACCAAGCACTGGGGGAACATGCAACTGCTATTTCTATTGACATTGAGAATGCTTTTAACAATGCATGTCATTCTCAGATATTGCATGTATTAAAACGTAAAAGGTGTCCGAGAAATCTGCTTGTTTTAATTTCCTCTTTTTTAAGAGATAGATCAATACAATTAAATGATTCTTTTAAATCTATAACTAAGGGTTGCCCCCAAGGGAGTAACCTTGGACCGACCCTTTGGCTAATGGTGATGGAGGATCTTTTTGAGCGGTTTCATGATTGGAAAAGATCCTTGGATATTGAGGGTGCTATTGATATCCAGGCTTATGCCGATGATACGGTGGTTCTGATTGCGGCTTCTTCAATTAATAAGATTGAAAAGTTATGGGAATCATTTTGGCAGGTACTACACAAATGGGCAAATGTTAATAAATTGACTATTAATACGAAGAAAACTGCTGCTATTTTTTTCCAGGGAAAAAATGTTTAAAGAAGCCCGTTTTGAAATTAAATAATAATCAGAAAATTAAAATAAAAGATAACTTGAAAATTTTGGGTCTTACTTTTAACAATAAGTTAACCTGGACTGATCATTTTATTAATATTAAAAAGAAGGTAGCAGTAAATGCTCATAGGCTTATTTCGGTTGCCCCCAAAAAAGGGGGTATGTCCTCAAAGATTAGGAAAATGATATTCGAATCATTGATTAAGCCAAAACTGTTGTATGGGGCTGAAGTTTGGGGTGGCTCCATCAAGAATATTAAAATTAAAAGAGCAATGGACTCAATTGTAAGACCATTCTTAATCGCTATAGCTCGAACGTACAGAACAGTCTCTACGGAGGCTTTATATGTTCTGTGCGGTATTGTCCCAATGTGGATCCAGGCAAAATGCATATTTCAGCATTATGAGAGAATTTTAAATCAAGAATATGTCCAAAAAGTACCCCCACAATTAAGGGTTCATCCTAGTGTGAAGCAGCCATTTGAGATTAATAAGTGGGAGGAAAATTTTGAATTATTCAATTTTAGAATTTTTACTGATGGATCCAAAATGGATAATCATGTAGGCTTCTCTGTCATTATTAAGGATGCTTCGGGCTCTATTCTTGATATTAGTAGAGAACGCCTCCCAGATGAGGCTTCCGTTTTCCAATCGGAACTGGGGGCTATTTCCCATGCTATATCTTTATGCCATGCTCTCTGGAGTGGGTGCAATGTCAGGGTTGCCATTGTATCGGATTCCAGAGCCGCTCTTCTTTCCGTTGCTAACTGTTCTTACATGAACAGCACGGCTAGAGATACTTATGTTTCTACTTTAAATTTTATTTCTAATGAAAGGATTATTAAATTTTTTTGGGTTAGAGCCCATGTTGGCATTATTGGTAATGAAGAAGCTGACAGAGAAGCCAAAAATGCCACTTGTTTAAATGATATCACTTATCCCTGTCCTTGGCCCAGAAGTATTTCCCATGAAATTAAAAAACAGGATCAGTTGGCCAATTGGCAAAACCAATGGAGCCAATCAATTAAGGGGCGACCACTATATAAATATATAAAGAATGTTAAAACCAACTGTCTTTTCGACGATTTTGTTGTTAACCAATTTTTAACAGGCCACGGAAATTTTACTAGTTATCTTTTTAGATTTGGAAAGAAAGATGATCCAATGTGTGGCCGTTGTGCTCTTGGAGAAAATGAGGATCCTGATCATGTCCTTTGGAGATGTTTGGATCCACGTAGATTAAAAAAAAGAGAAGATTTCTTAAACTCGTTAAAGGATAAAGGAATTTTGGTAAATGAAGATATTTTTGTAAAAATGCCTGAAAAATTATTTCGATATATAAGGAATATTGAATCCATAGAGCATGATCGTTAACTTTGGTTCATTAAGATTTTATTGTAAATAACTCATATTTTTAATTTTATTAAATTTTTATCGGCTTTTTCCTCAAATTTTGTATTATATGTAATTGGATTTTTTTTTTCCTTTTTCTGCATTTATTTTCTTCTTTTTAGAAGAACTTCTAATATTGTACAGATACAACATTTATATTTTGGGGGTTGGCCTACATTTTTACTATTACTTCTGTCGTTCGGTAGTGGCCACCGAACGTGAAGACTTCTTTTCTGTGTAATTAGGGACATTTTTATTTATCTTTTTTTTTTTTATTTTAATTTGATCGTTTTTATTTTTGTTCTCTTTTATGTTTCTGGCAAGTGTGGGTCAATGGGAAGGGTGGGGTCCGAACTGTACCCGGCCCCTTGGATAGGGCCTTTGGCGGTCCCTGGGGCAGTTCGGGGTGGATCCCTTCCGACCGCTTCATACCTTCACAAGTCATTGTTTTAAATTTTTTTTTTTTTGTTGTTGATGTTTTGTGTTCGTTTATCTTTGTTGTTTTGTTAAGAAATCCTAAAACCTGCATTGTTGGTACAGGATTTCTTTGTCTGTTTATTTCTATATTTATATATGTGTGTATTTGACTAAAGTCTTTCTCTCCATCTGTCCTTATTTCCGTGGGATAGTACCATAGACCTCCGGTCGCAGTGCTTGGCTTCTCTGCCACCCACATTCACTACATAACATAACATAGTTTAATTCGTGGTTGTTCGGTTGGTTGGCGGGTTTTTTTTCCAGGTTCAGGCTCCCATAAACTTGGCTGCTGCTGAAGCTTGGATTTCGACATTGCTAATGTCAGAGCCAGCTGCTACCATCGTGTTATACCCCTACGTCTCTACCGGTCTTTGGCGATGGTTCTTGGATTTCGTGTGGCGCTCAACAGCTTGCGAATGTTGTCCGTTCCTGTTTTCTTTTTATTGATGTTTTAACTTATTTAAACTGCTTGAATTTCCTGAGCATCTGTCACTTGTAAATGTTCGGCCACGACCGAACGAAAGATTCGTGTTTTAAAGTGTTTTTATGCTTTTTATTGTGTATGTTGGCTATTTATTTCAATTTTAATGATTACACACAAGTTAAATTTTATTTCAAAAATAATTCAACTACAGAAGTTTAAGATTTAGATTGTTAAGATGTATGAATGAAGCAATGATTCAGATTTGGATTATTCAACGCTTTAAAAATCGTTCTAAATGTTATGATCTAGTAAACTATTCTGTTTATCATATTTCACACAACATTGGTGGAAAACATTATAAGAGAAAAAAGTATGGTCCAAACTTCATGGATGAAAATAACATGATTAAAGTTATGAAAAATTCTTCAATTGCAGAAGCTTCATACAATATTATGGAATATCATTTGGAAATATGCATCGCCATTAGACACAAATGAAAAATGCTGTTTTTTTTTTTATTTAATATTGTTTTTTTTCGCAGGCGATATATAAATAGCTAGTGATGTATCCCCAAATGATGATTGAGAAATTATTCGGATTAATTTGGGACATGTTAATATGACTGCCTTACAATTTTACAATCTTTAACAAACTTATGAAACATTTTACAAATGAAAAATCACGAAAAGATTGATTCTAAAAAATCCCTGATAATGCTCAGTTTTTTTCCCGAGAAACAGAACGGATAGGTATTGCAAGTCATAGTAAATTTAATCAATTCGAAGTCTTTTACAACCCCTTGTTGAAAGAAAATGATATTAATAATGGGATTAAGTAACTTTCTATTTCGTCCACATGGTAGGGGGATAGGGATAAATGGAAATTGTACACTTGTTATGTTTTGTATATTACCAGATTGCTAGTACTTAGTATGGAATATTTCTTGAGTAGTTCCTTTGCAAGATCTAAAGAGGAAAATAAAGTTTCTTGATGAAGATACAACAAAAAAAACCTAGAGAAAACCTAACAAAATCTTTCCATATTGCTCAACACTTCTCTAAGTATTTATCATGTTTGTGATTAGTTGATTTAATTCTGAGACATGAACGGTTTTTAAATTCCGGATACTTCATTGTAAAAGATAGTGAGGATATGCATGTGCTGCTTTGGGGGAATTTGTTGAATGATATTATTTTACTGTTAAAAGTTTCAGTTTACCATTCCGATAGGTCTATAAGATTGCCTGTATGCAGTGACAAATTAAAAAAATAAAAAAAGGCAAGTTTCCTGGAAGCTTTTTTAAATTATTAAGCTAATTACAAAATTCAAAATATCTCAGTTCCACTCAACTCTGACATAGATCACTGGATGCCTCAATTGCACTGATCTCGTGGCTATTTAAATGCCATACTATAAAAAACAAAACAAAAAAAACAAACAAACAGAAGTAAACCCTAAGATATTAAACATGAGCAAACAATGAGTTTTTTAATGTACGCAATGCAATTTTGAAATTTTCTTAAAATCTTTTTTAAATTTATTAGGTTAAAATGAATTAAGTTATACTTTACTTAAAAACAAATTGCGGATTCACACGGATTTAGAAGTTTTTGAACTAGTTTTGAATTAAATATTAAATAAAATAAAATATTTTTTTTATATACAATGTATGTTTCTTATTAAGGTATGTGAGTTACATTCAAGCAACCTACAATCATCGATATGAAATTGAGCCAATCTGGAATATTGGGCGTGTTCTTGGAGAATATCCCCACATCCATCGAGATAAAAGCTTGAGAAATGAGAACACTGCAATTTGCAAATGACAGCCGTTTCCGATTATTACGTACGTTGCAATAAATCAAGATTACATAAACATCTCTCCTCGACAAATTCAATTGCTACTGAATATTAAGAAATAGGTACTCATTACAAATAATAGGTCTGATAAATGAAATCATCTAGTAATGTTAAATTCATTAGATTTTATTTTTGAAAAATGAGGGTATTAAATAAGAAGGAATTTTTTCTCCTAAAAACTTACCCAATCAAAAATTCACAAAAAAAAAAAAATAATAAATAAAGAAAGAAAGAAATAATTATAATTCAAGAACAAGTTAAATAATTCTTAAGAGATAACCAAAAAATTAATAAGCCTAATATTGGATTAAATCCAAGATTGATCGTAGAATAATGATACTATCTTAGATTTGATATTCTAATAATTGTTAATAACATCATAATAAAATTATGAATACTTTTAGATTACATGATTATTAAACAAAGATCTCATCAGCAAGATTGAGTCTTTATTTGTTAATACGAAGAAAGCTGATTAACAAATATCACTTTTTTTCCCCAATGTGTGCACAAAAAATCAAGCCATTCGATAGAGGGTAAAATGAAATTAAGAAATAAATAATGCCACACGATACCACGCCTCAAACTTGAAAAGTTACAATTCGTATTTGAAGAGGCAAATCTTTCAAAGGCGCCTATCCGCCAGTAATTTCTTTCAGAAAACGGTTTTTTTTTTTTTATCAAACATCTTCGCAAGATGAAAAAACAATTAGGATGCAATTATGAATGGGAGTTTATCTTTTTCTCTCAAGGCTGTTGCAGACATGGTCATAAAGATGCTTTATGAATGTAACCATTAACATAGGTTGTCTAACGCCCGTCGAAACTCGTATTTATTCTTTGTTTTTAATTGTTTATTAGGTAATAACTCTTGCCTCTTATGATGTATCTGGTCTAG
>JAFIDM010009631.1:120617122-120629618 GCA_023159025.1 Thereuonema tuberculata
ATGAATGTGGCTTTGTTCTGTATTTCATCTGTTTCTAGAGTATAATGCGAACTATTTAGCCGAAGAAACTAATTAGCTATATGGTGTACCTGCGCTAATGATTCTTCTAATCACAGTTTCTGTCCCTTGTTGAGGTCAAAGCATTTTTATTTTGTACTCAACTGATTACTATTTAAATACTGGTTACAAAATAATAAAACAAAATACACTTCGGTTGTTAAAACAGACAACTATAACCTTGAAAGCGTTTATCATTAAAAATATAAGCTTGTATGAGCCCCCTCCCTTCATCCTAATTACACCACTGAATATGACAGTAAATAATAATTTTAAAAAAATTCAGAGTTAACAATAAATTTTCAGCTATACATTTCCCTATTAGCATAGATCCATAACTAGATGTTCAATGTAGGAAAGTAAGTAAATTAACTATTTTGTAATAATCACAATTCAGTTCGAAATTATGGAAGCCACAAAATGAATTCAGGAAATCGAGTGCTGTTAGACATAAAGAAGGGAGAAACTACAGGAATAGACAGAAAATAGTGAAACTCCGATTATTCTGCTACGGTTGTCTCGTGAATTGGAAAGCCAGATTTGGGTTTTTATTTATCTACCATTTTTTTAACAATTATTGAACAGAAAAAAATAAAACAAAAACAGAATGTGATATTTGATTCTATCTCATCACATACCAAGATCGCTTTATGTAATGATCTCAATCCTGATAACTTCATTTCAGTTATCATTGATCTCTATAGGGAATTAAATAAATGCTAAATTTAAACATTGCTGAGCATGTAAAATTGTATAAGCAAAAAATAAATATAGTTTTATTTTACATTTTCATGATCTATACATCAATGGCAAACATAACTACAGCCGAACATGCAGATAATAAAACTGTTACCTGAGATTGATTCCTTCGGAATAGTTTTTCACTTTGTCTTTCTGGGATGTAAAGAAAGAGAACAGAAGGCTTGACTTTGTAATTTGAAATAGCTGAACTTATGCATTAAGAGCTTGATTTTATCCTAAAACTAAATGTAAAATAATAAAAACAAAATACAGTCGGACCTCGATATAAGGACACCCGCATATAAGGTCTCCCCGCATATAAGGTCACTTTTCTAAAGCCCCGGCTCATTGAATAGGAATTCTATGATATGGATTATCGGATATATGGTCAGGTCTTAAATACCATAATCGCATATAAGGTCACTTTTGTCTGTGACTTCAGAAATTTTCACGTGTCTGTGTTAGATGCAATTTTTTATATTCATAAAAGTTGGAGCTTGATGGAAAACACATGCATTTCAAATTGCGTTCGACATGCTGGTTTTCAATTTTCTACAAATAGTGTGACTGAAATAACAGATGAAGATGATGAAGACTATATTCCTTTACCTGTGTTAATACAAGATCTCAGAAATTGCGGCTGTGCTATAGAAGATGAAAGTGAATACGTGAAAATTGATGATGAAATTGCTACCACGCAAGTTTTAGATTCCAATGCAGTAGAAAGTGAGAATAACGACAGTGATATTGAAAGTGAAGCGGTGACACTAGCAGAAGCGCTCAGAGCATTAAATGTCGTAAGACATTTTTTTTTGCGAGCCATGAGGGAGCTGAAGAACATTTTCAGAAACTACAAAACTTAGAAAACATTGTACAAAAGATGAAACCAAAATCGCGACAGTCCTGTATTATGAATTATTATAAGTAAGGTCAGTTGTACATCAGTACTTTGCTTGAGCATACTAGTTGCCTACTATTTGTATACAACTTTATTCCGAATTAAAATTTTTTAAAAATAATTTCTTTCTGAGTCCATTAATTTTAATTGGTTCAATTAAATTAAAAAATATAACCTTATAAACTGATATTTTTGTACATATTAAAGTTTACATAGAATTATACTGTATTTATATAATGCTTATTTATTGACAAATGCGTATGAATCGGTTATAAGGTCAACCCGCTTATAAGGTCACTATCGCGAGGTCCCAAGGGGTGACCTTATATCGAGGTCCGACTGTACTCTCATAAAATTCAATTAAATTAAATCTTAAGTTCAGTTACAGATAAAACGGTACTTATGCTATTTTAGTCTTTTATATCTAAAAACTACAGTAAAACCTCATTAAGTCGTCACCCGGATAAGTCGTCACTCCGTTTAAGTCGTCGTTTTCCTGACAAGGTCCCGACAAGGTCTCATAGACAATAACGTAAAATAACCCTCTTTTACTCGTCACCAAATTTAATTCTACTCCCGATAATTCGTCACCCTCAAAAATTGCGAAAAGCATCTTTAGTCTCAGTTTTGCCTGCTATCTTTTCAGCCCCGCCCCTTCACTCTAAGAAAGCCTAGCCTTTACGGGGAATTTTCACGTGGGAAATTTACTTGGGAAATTACACACTCCTCGCTGCGACTCTTGTCAAGTGTAGACGTGTTGACCGACACTGAGTGTGATTTCATTTCACAGCGAGTAAGCCGCGCTGTAAGGGCTATTTTTTATCTTGCAATTTCGTGGTTCGATTACATTTGTAACATGTCAGGGAAATGAAACCGTCTTTTGCCTGATAAAACTCATCATTTAAGGGTGAAAAGTGCACTTCTGGAAAAGCAAGCAAACAACGCCTGACACTTCTGCTTGGAGTTAACATGAGTGGAAATGAGAAAGTTAAACCCTTGTGATAGGCAAAAGCAAAAAGCCACGCTGCTTTAAAAACGTTAGATCCCTGCCAGTTGAATATGAAGCAAATTCAAATGCTTGGATGACTACAACGATTTGGGAACGACATATTCGTAAGCTGGATTATCAGTTTTCGCGTCAGAAAAAAAATGTTGCCATCATTGACGATAACTGTACCCCCCACAATCAACCCGAAAATTTAAAAGCGATCGAAATTGTTTTTTTTTCCTCCAAATGTAACTGCACTTCTTCAGCCTTTAGATCAAAGGATAATTCTTGACTTTAAACGATGCTTGTAAAAAAAATGTTTGTAATGCTTGTAAAGGACATGATAAAAACATTGGATAGGAACGAAAAGCTAGAAGTTTCGGTTTTAGATGCGATTAACTACATACACAAAAGTTGGAGTTCCGTTTCATTACAAAGTGTTTCGAATTGTTTCCGACATGCAGGGTTCATAGCAAAAGCAGAATCTGAAGAAATCCTCAGCGAAGACATCATCGACCTGGAACCATTAGAGACTTTGCTGCAAATCGCAAATGAAAAAGGGTGCAGCGTC
Organism: Thereuonema tuberculata; assembly: GCA_023159025.1. Lineage (NCBI taxonomy): Eukaryota > Metazoa > Arthropoda > Chilopoda > Scutigeromorpha > Scutigeridae > Thereuonema > Thereuonema tuberculata. Next base: position 120,620,378 of record JAFIDM010009631.1, read on the forward strand.
AATGACGTTAATGCGTTTATCAACATTGATAACGACATCGCAATCTGCTCACAAGCGACTATAAAAGCTTTGACATCTGAATTTTTGGAAGAAAATCAAAACAGTTCAAGTGAGGATGATAGCGATGTCGAGAATATGGATCAAACCCCACCCAACAAGACAGAAACAATCGAAGCCCTGGAGAAAGTTCGGCAGTACTTAACATCCATTCAAGGTACAACAAACGAAGAATTTAAAGCCTTAAATATATTAGAAAAGAAAGTTATTTCCTGTAATCAACACTGTTGCATTATTTTAATGCCAGTAAAAGAAAATAAAATGTGGTAAGTATAAACAGTTTTTTTTTTTTTTATTTTCCACTCATTCATTGGCATATATTGATTTCCCTTAAGTGACGACTTAACGAGGTTTTACTATACTTGATTTACGGAAGAAAATGTTAGTTGAAATGTTCTTCGAGTAAAGCACTGACGCTAATCCTCAGTGCGGCTGATCTGAGATCAATTTTAGAAAAATTTTGTGCCAAAGCATAAAATTAAGGGCGACCACGGACATTGAACGTGCACATAATCAATTTAAATAAGGTGAAGAAAAAAATATATAATTTCTATAATGAAACGTCAGCAACAGGAATCGATCCTGCAACCTTCGAGTCTGAAGTCTTATCCTTTAGGCCACGGGAACTATATTGAAATTATTGTTAAGTATTTGTGTGCGACTCAATGAGAGAAGAGCCAGAGAAATCAGGTTCAGAGTATGCCAATATTATTTGTACACAAGAAAAAGTTTCGAATTTTTTTTTCCTGGAAAACTACTGACTCGATCGACTTGAAATTTGGAAATTCTTTACTTTAGATTATTTACTATAAAGTGAATATTTTGTTATTTCTGTATATTCGGAAAAATGCGGAAATAGTTGACTGTGTCTGCAAACTGTTATGGATACGGTCGAATAAAAATATAGATTGTGAGTAGAAACTCTAAACTAAAGTATATTAAAATTTCAAATCGATTGGATCAGTAGTTGTCAAGCAAAAATTTCCCAATTATGTCGGCTCTGTCCGCATTTTCTCGGATAGGCAGAAATAAATACCCAATTCCTACGGTGTTTGGGCCTCTGAACACGATTGTGAAATCCGTTTGCCGATCTGATCTTTAGTTCGGGAGTTAAGGGAGGACAGACACGGACGGACGGACGGACAAGACAAACGCAATAGCTCCCAATTGCCAAAAAATCTTATTCCGCATTTCTTCAAATCTTGTTAGCTGAGTTCGCATCTGCTGTGTATGGTTTGACAAAGCAGCGATGGTGAAAATAGCTTCACTGAAAGCTGCTAAGTAAAAAGAGAATCATCTTAAATAATGGAACCACTAGAAAAAGAGAACTCTTAGAACTGAATTCTGTCGATCGATAATGTAGCGGATTAGAAAAGAGTTGGCACTTATCAGAAGGGGGATTTAATGTGAAAACGATCAGCCATTAGCATTCGTTTTCCTTTTTTATTTTATTTTTTTGTTATGTACACACATATATATCTATTTTCCATGGTTTAATCTTAAAATGAAAGATCTTTTAGTTTCCAAATGGTATTCAAATCTAATAAATCAAATTCTATAACTTCTTGCACTTCAAAAACTTATTTTCAAGAAAATGCAATTTAAAAAAAAGAAAAAAAAGAAGAAGAAAGATCGTACTTTGAAGAAGAACGACTAAATTCAATTAGAGAACAGGTGATGGAAAAAGAATTTTTATAGTCTTCTTCACTTAATTTTTTTTTTCTGTTTTTTGAGCGAGTTTTGTCTATTATAACTTCAGTTAAAAATGATTGTTATATTGATAACATACTTAGCAATAATTCAACACAATTTTATTCTGTAAAGAACTGAAATCTAGGAGAGTAGTTCATTTACTATGGCACTTGATTGCAGCTGGAGAAGCAAAGTTCAATTCCGGCGGAGGTTGGGGAATTATTCTTCAGACGGGTGCTACGATCCACCCAATCCTTGTTGATTGGCACCAGCTTTCTTTCCTGAGGGTTAAAAGAGGGCGGGCGGTGGGCTGACTAATCAATCTCACATTATATTTTGTGTTGAGGAAGGAAACGCCGGGACCCCAAGAGTCACATTGGCCCAAAGTGCGATACTTGTTTTAGTTTTTAAGAGCTTTGTGAAACCAAAATTCAAAATTTCAAAATATTTGAATTGTGAAAATAAAAACTACGTACGATAAACAAAATTAGTTATTGCTTTCTATAACTTACGGACCTCCAGAAATGAACTCTGACAATGACAAAGACATTTCTAAAAAATTCATTAGTTCCAAATGAATTAGTTCCTTCAAAACGAACTATGAAAAAAAGTGTTTTATCTGTACAGCTTTCAAATACGAAGTTGCTCTAAAGAATAAATCCCATTACTGAAACATTAAAAATAAATTCCAATTTTCATCTTTAAGTACAACTTCAATGTGATGTTATTTAAGAGTTGAAAACGATACATTATCCTGTCCAGATACTACGATAGAGAGCAGCGAGTGAGTCTGAAAGAGTGCTGGATAAATTTTAAAATAGATCGCTAAGTATATTGTTTATTTTTGTATTTTTAATAGCTTTTGAACAAAGATAATTTTAGCCTTAGGTAATCTCACCTGTGACTTAGCGCTATATATATGTTTATTTTTATAAGTTAGTTTATTTTATAAGTTAGGTTCAAGTAACAAAAAATTGGAACCTTAATTAATTTTTTTAAAACAATTACATCTTATTTCACCATGTACTTTCAGAGTTTTCTGAACAATCTTATACTACTTCCCTACATTAACCGGGTTCGGTTCTCATGGGGTTTCGTTGATGGTGGCGATCCGCGCTGGGCAGGTTTTCCCGGGGTTCTCCCGTTTCCCCTGCATTTCTCACACCATCCTTCTCAATCTTTCTCTCCGTCTGTCCCTCTTTCCGTGGGATAGTACAATAGATCTTTCAGGTCGACGTGCTCGGCAGTCATGCCACCGACTTTCAATTAATCTAATCTAATCTAATCCCTACATTAAACCTTCATTGTTGTCGTAAGGGTTAAAAACGGGAGGAGGGCAACTTTCTTGAAGGGTATCAATCTCGGAAACTGCTTAAGAAAGAGACAAGAATCTCGAGAAAAACACTCATTTTCGAGAAAAGGCAGCGCAGAAAGTAAGGAAAGAAAGTAAGTAATAAGGCGATCATCAGCAGTAAGGGAAGTTGAGGTTGACGGGTTAGTCCGACGCTCGACTGCCTTTAATTACGCAAAGAGCTGGTTAACAATGGAACCAGTCTTGAGGAGAAATAACCAGATAAAATCACCACTCTCAATGGAATGCCTTCAGTCCGAAGACTAGCGGTTGTCCTGTTTGAAAATTATATTATATTAAATTCACTTTCTCTCCGCAAATACAATAGCTAAATTTCTTTACAATTCTTATTATCTTGAAAATATTGAAAATATTACCTAGCCAGCAATTCAATAGACATACATTTTCCGTCTATCTTAATATATAAAAGGCAAAACGCACTGATTGACTGACTGACTCTCTCACCCACTCATCAACACACAGCCGAAACCACTGAACTTGGAACTTGAAATTTTAGGGATGGGTTTCCCTTCTGACGTAGGCGCTCACTAAGAAAGGATTTTTGGAAATATCACCCGAAAGGGTGGAAACAGGGGAGGGGGGGACTTTTTTGAAGGATACGCACATTTCGGAAACCGTTTGAGTTGGAATCACGAAATTTGACATGAGTGTTCTTTGTCAAAATCGAAAATACAAGTATTGGACAAATTTTCGATATTGGCGTCCTAGAGTGTAAACTGGGGAACCAAATTTCTTCAAAGATTAGTAATATCTCAGAAACCGTTTGAGTTGGGTAAACGAAATTTGACAGTAATGGTCTTTGTCAAAATCAGAAAGAGAGAAACTTAATAACTAAAAAGAATTCGTTAAACAATACAAAAATACACATAAACATTATAAGAATCTAATCAATTACAATTTACATGAATGGTATACAATAATCTAATTAATAATTGGATCTCTTCTTTCTTAATAATACAGCTCTAATAATCCAAAATCATTTCCTTTAACTTTGTTCAACTAATTCAGCTGATATAATTCATTTTATGAAAATTTATCTACTTTAGGAATTTTACTTTGTTTATACATGAAAAGTAATACACGAATCTAGCACAAGTATCTAATAGAGCTCAATTTATTTTATCAAAATCTTTCTGTATTTCTTAAGGATTTTTAAACCAATGGAAATTTACTTTAACAACTTTTTTCTTTGTTCATACATGGAAAGTAATTTACGACACTTGATTCTAGCATAAATCGCTGCTTTTCATCTTTTGTATAATATAATATATTCACTATTGGATTAAATTTTAAAATTTGTTTTAAATTTTGAAAATGATCAGCCCAATCAGATACACCGGGTGATCCAAAAGTAATTTGGATTTGAAAAATTTGAAAATGCAATAATTTATGGAATATTGATAGTAGAAAGATGCGGTTTTCACAGAAATGCTCGGAATGAGCGGAAGTTTGTGCCAAAACAATGAAACTTTATTGCCTGATTAATTTCATTTCCGTCATTTATCTGGTAGGATAGGACAGTTCACAGGGAATACGGGCTTACAAATGTTCAATGTGGTGCCCCTCAGTCAGGAGTAAAGCCGTCAGACGAGGCACGATACTGTTCACCGCATTTAACAGCATATCTGTTGTTATCGCAGGCATATGATGCCGGATGGCATCCTTCAACGTACCCAGTGACGTTGGCCGATCGCGGTACACCTTTGACTTCAAGTAACTCCACAACCAAAAGTCGGAAGGTGTGAGGTCGGGAGATCTTGGCAGGCACTCATGCGGAAAAGACCGACTGAGGACACTGTTCTCCCCAGATGTTCAGCGTAGCAGACGCTTGACAGAATAGCAATGTGCGGTGGGGCTCAATCTTGCATGAATGTCTATGGAATGCTTGCCGCTCTTGCAAGTGTGGAATAATGCTGCTCCGTAACAGTGCTGCATATAGCTCACCCATGAAAGTAACCGTTTGAAGTTCAGACCCCCTGACTTCCTCAAAAGAAAAACGGACCAAAAATAAATTCAGCGGTGAAACCACAATAGACTGTAATTTTTGGCTGACACAGGGGAGATTTCCACAAATGCATATGGGTTTTCTGTAGCCCAGATGCGGCAGATGTTCGTGTTGACACTGACATTAAGTGTAAAATGCGCTTCATTCATCCAATCTTCATGGTCGTCCATCTGCTGGAAAATCTATGGACTGATTCTTGATGCTTGTGAAATAGACAGGTTCCTACAAGTGTTGAATTTTGTAGGGATATATCTTCAGGATGATTCGCAGTGATTTACATACAGTGTAGTACGATATGTCAGTTCTTCGTGAAACGTCGCGCGCACTGTATTCCCCATGTTGGGATACTGCTGATAATTCATCCACCGTGTGTTCGACTTTCTGTACAATGGCACGAGATGTTCGGGGTCTTCCACATCGTGGACGAGCTTCCAAAGAACATGTATCTTCAAATTTTATTATCATTTGCCTCCGTGCTGCACAAGTCATGGGTCCTTCGCCACTTCGATTGCCTCGCATGGTCCACTATGCGCGAAATGCCGCACTGGCACATTCTGCATTCTGATATAAAGTTTCACTAGTAGGCTTTTGTCACTTAATGACAACATTCCGATGCGTACAGTACAGTAACCACGACAAGAAAACAACGCCGCTGTCACCTTCAATTGACGATGTCAGCCAGAAATGCTGCTTTTATACCGGCAGGCAGCTGCTCTCTGACCCAATAGCGCGGAAATGTAACTAATCAAGCAATAAAGTTTCCTTCTTTTGACAAAAAATCCCGCGTTATTCCGAATATTGCTGGGAAAAACTACATCTTTCTACTATCAATATTCCACAAATTATTGCATTTTCAAATTTATAGTTACTTTTGGATCACTCGGTATTACGCTGATATTGCTAAAAACTCTTAAATGCTCCATTACCCTCTCTTATTAGATCTTTCCTGTGCGTCCATAATATTTTTGCCCACAATCTTGACATTTCAATCAGTAAATGACACCTATTTCATTCATATTTGTATCAAATTTCCCGTTATATTTTTTATTCCTTTTATAGTAGATGATCTTAAATTGCTATTATTATATACTATATATATCGCCTGTTGATTTGCTTCTTCTGACACCTAAAGTTAGTTTCATTACTTTATTATATTCCTGTGTTGCTACCGTTTTACCTTTTTTTTTTTTTAATATCTTTAAAAAACTCATTTATAACCTTTTTAATAAATATTTTTGATTATTTGTTAATTTCAAATTCTTTAATCATACTTCTGTTATTTGTGTTATCAATGATTCTTTTCAAATATTTTTTTATTATAGCCTTTTTTGTATTAATGCTATGTTCTGACTTGAAATTTAACACATATCTAGTTTTATATGACTTTTCATAATGTTCAAATGTCATATAATAACCGAAAAAAAATATCCGAAGGGTGAATAGAGGGGGGGGGGTTTCTATAATAAAATAGGACTCATCAATGCACAGCAGAAGCTGCTAAACTTAGAAACTTTAAATTTTAAGGTTCCTTTTAGAATGGGTTGAAACTTCAGGGTTTGACAATTTTATTCTCTAAAGAGGCAGAAAGGGACAGGAAGTCTTATTTCCTCTGATCTCGATGAAATTTGTTATCTACCAGATTTTCCGATTGAAACAGATAAAATTGAACGATTTCAAACCCGCATATGCGCTCTGATGAGGTACTTATGCAACCATTGTTATTCTACAACTATGATATGTCAACTGTTGAGTAGACTGAATAATGTCTGCGAAAATAACGCCGTTCTGGGAAGGATATATCTCTGCCCTTTCCAATGTCAAAATGTCCTACAGTGTAAATTGCAAAAACAGTGCCCCGGCAAAGGGTTAGTAATGGTACCATTAGCCATATAATCTGCCGAAACCGTCAACTCGATCTCTACTGGCCAAAGGTGCTGCCGAAATGGGAACCCGATGATGCATACAAGTCAGCTGACCGACTGCTACCATGTGACAGATCAGGGCGATGGTCACATGAAAGAATCCATCCACCCAATGTTGCATTGCCGAGGGATGTGTCATCCGAAGCAATCTTGGCATGCACAAGGTCGACAAAGCATGTGATCACAAACTCACCGAACAGCACATCCAGGAACGCTGGATGAAAACTATGAACGGCACCTCGCACGTGATTTCTGGCAGTATACATATCATATAAAATCGGTAGCTATTGCGTTTGTCCTGTCCGCCCCCGTCCGTGTCTGTCCACCCTTAACAACTCCCGAACGGAAGGTCGGATCGACAAACGGACTTCACCATCGTGTTCAGAGGCCCAAACAGCGTAGAAATGGGGTACTTTCAGCCCCCGCCCCCATGTTCGAGATATTTGGCATTGTTTTCATTGGATTTCTGCTATTAGCTTAAATGTTAGAAATGCAACCATCTCATTTCAGTTGTCAGCTGTAAGGTTTGGGATTCATATACTGAAATTTGTCGGTTCGAATCCGTATATATACTTTTGGGGGGTTTTTTTTCCCCCTCATAATCTGTTTTTCTCGATGTTCGCGTGTTTTTGTTTGTTTTTTTTTTCTTTTTTTTTTTTCCTAACTTTTTTTTTTTTTTTTCCTTACGTTTTTGTATTTCCTTTTTTTTTTTATTATAATTTTTTATTTTTTTATTATTATTATGATCTCCCTGAAATTTTAGCTTTAGCACAAAATTATATTCACTCGGATTAGAAATGCAATTAGAAATTACGGATCAATGAAAATATGATTTTTATAATCTAAAAAACCTTAAAACGAGATCATTTCACTTTATTAATAATAAAGGATATTTCAGGCGACACGTTGAATCGGTGTCTGCTTAAAAATGCTTTCTTCCCGAAGAAATACATTTAATGTCATCTTCACAGATAGAAGTGCTTTTTATGTTCTTTTCTTTAGTGAATGAAGGGAAGATTCATGAATGCAATCATGGATCTAGACACGGAACTTTGTTAAATTCAATTTGAAAAGCATAGTAAAACATCTATGGAAAATCTTGGGATATATCACTATTGAAATGTAAAGTTTTGAATGTAATTTTTTTTTTCAGTTAATTATTTATTTATTTTTATTTTATCTTTTTTTTGATAGCAAGAATAGCAAGAAATATTAGGAAGGACGGGCAAAATTTCATTGAAATTTTTAATATCTATAAACCTAAATTCATCCATTTAAATTTACACAGATTACCAATAATTCAGATTCTCCATTATTTTATAATTCTACTATTTTCGGTCTTTTGTAACGGGTTCTATATGTTACTTGGCGTTAAATATAGTTTTATAGCTTTGTAAATGTAGTTTTATTCTGACTTACAATTTTATAATGTCTTCTAACTAATTATACATCCAATGTATATACAATTTATTTACAGTTTTTCTGAAATAAAAGTTATAAAAGAAAAGTAGCATTAAAATCCATATGCAATCAAATAAAATTACATTTTGAAGTCAAAACAGAAACATAATCAATTTTTATGGAATAAAATATTTCAAAAATTAAATTGCATAGACTATTTTTAAATTAATTTATTGCTTCAGCTTTTATCAAAATGAATCAATTTTATGAAAAATACAACAAAACAAAACTGTAAAAAAAAAAGTCTAAAAATGAGATATTTTCAAATATTATTTTAATTTAATCCTAAAATTCTTTAACAAATAGTATGTTATTGTGATTAAAAATTACATTTATTCAAAACTTTTCATTATAAAATCAAATGCCCTTACTACTCTCTATTTTTATCTATTTCGAAATTTCGCAAAAGGAGAAAACATATTTGTCGCTAAAGCAATCTGATTTGCTTACTCATTTATCGTTCAGTATTATTAGTTATATAAATTCAATTTAAAAAAAAGAAAAAAGGCACGTGGAAAAGAAGATTAAAATTAGCACACTTAACCGAATTTCAATGATTTTATGAAAGAAGGATAAGATCTTTTACAAGTATTTTATCTCCTATTAAAAAAAAAGGCCAAGAAAAGGTTGAGCTGTTTTTAAGATTTTATGTATATATTAATGGATGAAAATAAATAGATATCAGTGGCAAATATATTCTATATTCGCCACTGATATCGATTTATTTTCATC
>JAFIDM010009631.1:120630018-120657930 GCA_023159025.1 Thereuonema tuberculata
GGGGGGGGGGGGGGGGCTTATATTTGCCCTTGTTAGATATTACTAAAAAAATCACAAATTAAAATATGAAATCCGTGCAAATAAAGAAAGGCAAATAATTTTCAACAAGTGAATATAATTTTGTGCTAAAGCATAAATTTAACAGTAACCCTTAGTAATAAAAAAATTAAAAATAATAATAAAAAAGGAAGTACAATTACGTAAGGAAAAAAAAAAAGTTAGAAAAAATTAAAAAACCTCAGGAAAATAAAAAGAAAAACCACCGGACTTTAAAAAAAAAAAGATTAAGAAAAAAAAAAAGATATATATATATATATATATATAATAGTTTGAACCAACAACGTTCAGTATATCAATTCAGAAACCTAGACCATCAACCTACAGCTAACACTTGAATGAAGTGATTGCATTTCTAATATTTAAGCTAATAGCGGAAATCCAATAAAAACAATGCCAAATATCTCGAATATGTGGGTGGGGAGGCGTTGGCCCCTGAAAATACCCCATTCCTATGTTGTTTGGGCCTCTGAACACGATGGTGAAGTTCGTTGGTCGATTCAACCTTTTGTTCGGGAGTTTTTAGCGGGGTACAACGACAACAATGCCAAATATCTCGAACTTGGAGGAGGAGGGGGCGTTGGCCTCTGAAAATACCCCATTCCTACAGTATTTGGGCCTCTCAACACGATGGTGAAATCCGTTTGTCGATCCGACCTTCCGTTCGGGAGTTGTTAGGGGTGGTCAGACACGGACGGACGGACAGGACAAACGCAATAGCTACCGATTTTGGTCGCTTTCACAATAGCTCCCAAATGGGTCGCTAATGAAAAGAAGACAAAAGCATATATGTCTGAATAAAGAAATGACCTAAATATTGAATTAAAATTCATAAAAAAGGTTTCTCTTTTCAATGCAATTAATAAATTCATTTATGGCAGAGAAAGAACAGGATTTTGATTTTGATTTTGTTTTTAGTGGGAGTTCTTTTGCGTTATGGGTCAAAATATGAAGTTTGGACATTTTGTAATTTTGTAATATGAAAAAAAAAAAATGTTTTAAGCAGATTGTTTTTATGTTCATTCCAAACCTTAAATTTACATAATGTCACGATAGTATTTCAAAGAATTCATTAATTCATATCGTCTAGTCGTTTTCATCACGATGACCCATTTGATTAGGAGATCATATTTTCTATATTTGCTAAGCAACATATTAGGATGTTTATTATCGTAAATTTTCGTATTATTTTATATTGCCAAAAAACAACGCATTTCTTATTTCTGGGCAAAATGGAAAAATGCTGTAGCATAATATCATATTTTGTTTTGTTATCTGGAGTTTAGTGTGGGATATTGGTAATGTTAATTTGATTTAGGCTAACGTAGTTCAACAATAAATTATACGATATTGCATATTTCTCGTATTTTCAACATATTTTAGTTTTATTAGGGTGAACGTAGAACAAAAAAAAAATACATTGTGGATCACCTTGTTAGGTTTCGAGAACCGTGAACACGATTAATAAGGTTTTGATAATACATCTAATTTTATACAAAAGTACAGAAATGAAGTAAAAAAGTAACTTTTAAAAAGTTTATTCAACATTTGTAGTACGGTACAGTAAAACCTCGTTAAGTCGTCACCCGGATAAATCGTCACTCCGTTTCAGTCGTCGTTTTCCTTTGGTCCCGACAAAGTCTCATAGACAATAATGTAAAATAACCCTCTTTTACTCGTCATCAAATTTAATTCTACTCCGGATAACTCGTCACCCTCAAAAATGGCGAAAAGCATCTTTATTCTCAATTTTGCCTGCTATCTTTTCAGCCCCGCCCCTTCACTCTAAGAAAGCCTAGCCTTTACGGGGATTTTCACGTGGGAAATTCACTTGGGAAATTGCACACTTCTCGCTGCGACTCTTGTCAAGTGTAAACGTTTTTCTTGACCGCTACTGAGTGGGATTTCATCTCATAGCGAAAAAGCTCCGCTATAAGGGCTATTTTTTATCTTGCAATTTCGTGGTTTGATTACATTTGTAACATGTCAGGGAAACGAAAACTTACCTCGTTATCTTTTAAAGAAAAAAAAAAGACTTAATTGCACTTTTTGAAAAATCAAATGTTTCGAAAACAGCTTTTGCCAAAGAACATCGTATTCCCAGGACTACATTAAACGATATTCTTTCATCGAAACAAGTAATTGAAGAAGCTGACTGCAAAGACAAAAGAAAGAGAATGAGGACATCGAAGTTTGACGAGATCGAGGAGGTTTTAGTTCGATGGCTAAAACATTCCAGATCGCAAAATGTGCCGATTTCTGCCGTGATTATCAAAGAAAAAGCCATTGAAATTGCTAAGGAGTTGAACATGGAAGATTTCGGCGGCAGCAATGGTTGGCTGGAACGTTTCAAAGACAGACATTGCCTTTCTTTTAAAACGATTTGCGGAGAAGCTGCAGCTGTTGATGGTGATGCTATAAAAGACTGGAAGAACAGTGTTCTCAGGGACATTTTATCTAGGTTTGATGCATCAAATATTTTTAATCTGGATGAAACAGGCTTATTTTACCGTCTTTTGTCTGATAAAACTGTCATTTAAGGGTGATAGTGCACTTCTGGAAAAGCAAGCAAACAACGCCTGATACTTCTGCTTGGAGCTAATATGAGTGGAAATGAAAAACTTAAACCACTTGTGATAGGCAAAAGCAAAAAGCCACGCTGCTTTAAAAACGGTAGATCCCTGCCAGTTGAATATGAAGCAAATTCAAATGCATGGATGACTACAACGATTTGGGAACGACATATTCGTAAACTGGATTCTCAGTTTTCGCGTCTGAAAAGAAATGTTGCCATCATTGTCGATAACTTTACCGCCCACAATTATTTATTTCCAGTAATCAGCACCTTCATCAATCAACACTGTTGGATTATTTTTAAGCCAGTAAAAGAAAATAAATGTGGTAAGTATAAAGTGTTTTTTTTTTATTATTTTATTTTCCACTCATTCATTTGCATGTATTGATTTCAAAAAATCTTGTTTTTCTCACCGAATCCTACAGCAATTCATGAAAATATTGTAGTTCAGTGTTTATTTATTTTTTTTCCAAAAATACCCACTCCGCTTAAGTCGTCAAAAATGTTTGGTCCCTTGAGTGACGACTTAACGAGGTTTTACTGTATAACGTTTGATGAGAAGTTCAAACGGCAAAGCCTATAGATGAAATGCACCTGACAATTCACGATACCACAGGCAGCAACTTTTCTAAATTATTGAGGAGGCTAAACGAAAGTTTGTCTCCCACATTATGAATTCAAGAAAAGAGTAGGGGAAAGGCTCCTAAAATGATCCCTTGGGGCAAAACGATCCCCACCTCTACCGTTTATACCGATGATGGTATCTGCCGGATGACACGAGAATTACATTCCTATATCAGATGTCGTATCATTTCTGTTATCGACTTTCACCTGGAAAGAAGTGATTGTGATCTGCAGCCGAAAATCCTGTTTCTTATATTCTAAGCACTATAATTGTTTAATTTCACTTATTAATTTTATTAGCTTTTTATCTGTTCTACTCATTTTTTAAAAGCGAATGCCTTAAACTTTTTATTCAACAGAGTAGATTCTACTTTTTCTGTAAGCGTCGACACACGTAAGCCTTGTTAAAGGAATTCATGTTTTCGTGCAACATGATCCCTAAAAGGCATCCCCGGGAAGCAAAGCAATAAACAGATCTTTGGACTTTTCCGAATCTGTAGAAGACGTTAAATGCGTCTTCTGTTATGAAATTCAATGTCAGCAGAAAAGGAAGATCAGACCTTTTGAGTTGGTGTTGTTTTTTGTTCCTTTTGTATCAACCGGGAAAGTTCCAAGTGATCTCGCAATTGCAATTGCTTTATCATCCACATTAGAACATTTGTTTTTTGTAACCCGAGCGAAGAACGGATCTTTGGCTAGTATGTCTTTAGTATCAAATTTTATGTAGTGATAATTGAAGAGAAGTAGAAATTTAAGATGAATATTTAATTATTTTTTATATCCCACTCTTTAGTAAAAAATTGAAAGAAATTAGTAATTATCTGTCGATTTAATTCCTGAAATTCAAAACTTGTAGTCCTTTCAAGCATGTCAGATTATTCGAATTTTTTTTTTAAAAATTGACAGCTAACCTTACATTGGTTTGATTGCTAGTTGGAAGGAGCAATTGTCCTTATTGTTTAGTTAAGTTTTTTTTTTTTAATCTTAATAATACACATATTAGATGCCATTAATAATGCATTCAACATCATTTCATGATTAACTAAGTAATCCTCTTAAAAAGAAAAGGTATTTTCGATTATGAAGTAAAAATGTAGTCAGTTCTTTGCGTTGTGTATTGTTACTAATTCATCTGGGTTTTTTTTATGTTTTTTAAAACGTTCTTCAACCAAAATTCCTAAGTTAAAGAAGAATTTACAAAAATTGCTATTGGAATCTTTTCCAAAACTGAAATCGTAATCAAAGTTTTATAAAGTTTATAAATGATGGTTTTATACTGACACGTTCTGCAATCTTTGAATTGTGAGAAACTCCAGGATCATATTAGAAAATGTATAGTATGCTCTAATAGAAAGAAAAAAAAGTATTTCCTTGGCTTGTATTTGTTTTATGAGATTATCACAGTTGTTAATATGTCTCAATTTCTTTTAATTATTTAGTATTGTTTTAAAGAGATGATCATATCTGACTTATCCTATCATATACGTATTAACTGCAATTTTATTCTTGAACTTGGAGGAGGTCAGTTATTTATAAATAGCATAACTCTAAATTATTACAATAAAAAATTATAAATTATTTGGGTTTCGAAAGCCTATGAAAATTACCTAGATTATTTCTATCAGCTGTTGAACCATATTCTGCAGTTTCGTTGATTCTCAAGAGCAATTATTGGATTTGAAGAGAAGAGCTTTGCAAGTGCAATTGCCTGGTATTGTAAGAGCAATCCAACTGAATTGTGACAAGTCAAGTGATAATTGAGAATCAACCCATAAATTTGGGGGGGGGGGGGGGATAGAAACAAGCATTTTGAAGAGTAGAAAGCGAGGAGGAAATTATTACTTCAGAACGTTTGAGAATAACCCTTCATGTATATTTGTCACTCTCTGGAAGAAACGCTCATACTAGATCCTTGAAGGCCTATTTTTCTCGGGTTTTTTTTTCCAACTGTTACTTTATCCCCCTAAAAGAAAAAAAAAATCAACGAAAATAATCTTTCCTTTAGTTCTAGTAAAGTTAATTCTTCTCTTCTGAGAAAATAGAATATGTTTGACACTAAAACAACATGAAATAAAACCTATCTCGGATACTGGCAAAATGTCAACGAAAGGGAATCGAAACAAAAAAAAAATACTTTGGATTTCCAAAACATATTCAATAAATCAAAGACGGTTCACATCAATTCTTACTTTTTTTTGTTATGTATGGCGTTTTTATTTATTTAGATTATAATAATTTTATTAAGTTTAAATTAAATGCATATTTTTTTATACAATTTTATAAATATATACAGGGTGGGCATAAAAGAATGGTAGTGTTTCCAAACATTTTCTGTATTGCTTAACATATACACAGGGACCCTACGAGGGTGGGGTCAGTTGGTCCTCAGCGCCGGGACTCGGCCGTCAAGGTCTTAACCGAAAAAAAATTATATGAAATTGCCTTCCAGGCTATTTCATATAATATATCACTTCCGGGCTATTTTTTATAATTAAGTCTACATTTTATATAAACTACTTTTCTGCTTTAACCATCTGCATAGAGCTATTCTGCATTGCAAGGTTTCATGGAGCGAAGTTTTAGCGACCAAAAATCGGTAGTTATTGTGTTTGTCCTGTCCGTCCGTCCGTATCTGTGCACCCCTAACAACTCCCGAACGGAAGGTCGGACGGACAAACGGATTTCACCATCATGTACAGAGGTCCAAACATTGTAGGAATGGGATTTTTTCAGAGGCTAACCCCCCCCCTCCCCCATGTTCGAGATATTTGGCATTGAAATTCCGGTATTAGCTTAAATGTTAGAAATGCAACCATTTCATTTCAGTTGTCAGCTATAGGTTAATGGTTAAGCTTTCGTACTCCTATATTGAAAGTTATGTGTGTAAACCTGTATATCTTACTTCCTATTCTCAATGTCCGCTTGTTTTTTTGGTTTTTTTTTCTTATTTTCCTAAAGTTTATTTTTATTTCTTATTTTCCTAAAGTTTTTTTCTGTTTTTTCCTAACTTTTTTTTTTATTTTTTTTTCTTATCTTAATGTACTTTCTTTTTTTTATTACTATTTTTCAATTTTTTATATTATTATGGGCCGCCCTTAAATTTATGTTTTAGCACAAAATTATATTCACTTGTTTCTAAACTTCATTTCTAAGCTTTTGTGTAGAGCTGGAAAAAGTAGATGTTGGTGTTAAAGTAATTTACTCTAAAAATAATAAACTGTGTGTGGTATGTTTAAAAGGGAGAAAAAGGAAATTTTGTGGTGTTTTCGCGATATTTTTGGCTAAGAATCTATGACCATAACATGGGAGGAGGCCGTTACTGCATTTGGTAACTAGGCCCTGAATTTCATGTAGGGCCCTGTAAATACAGTCACGACATCTCTCAATTGCAAGTGCAACAGTGCACGTTTGATGTGCGTCACTCAAAGTCCCTCAATCGTCACCTTGCTTACAGACAAGCCTTAGTCTAATTCCTGTAAGACTCAATGAAGCATGTCGGTGTGATGGCCTCCACAGCATGGATGATCCATTCATTGATATCACTGATAGATCTGAGCATTGGGGGTACGTACATGTTATTTTTCACGTGCACCCATAGTGATCTCAAGGAACGGATCACCCATGCTCTACAGGACATCACAACGGACATGCTTCATCGAGTCTATAGGAATTAGAGTACGGCTTGATTGAGTGCCGGGCGACGAAAGGTTGAAGCACATTGAGGGAATTTTAGTGACGCATATTAAACGTGGCCAATTGAGAGATGTCATTACTAAATCCATTAAATAAAGAAAATATATGTCCCTTACCAAAAACATCAATTTTTAATTATTTCAAAAGTTTTTTCCTAATATTTGCTTCAAAATAATTACTAAATTTTACAAAGATCTCAGATCGTTCAATTATAAGTATAGGGTGGGCATAAAAGAATTTTTATGCCCACCCTGTACTTATAATTGAACGATCTGAGATCTTTGGGAAATTTAGTAATTATTTTGAAATAAATATTTTGAAAAAAAACTTTTGAAATAATTAAAAATTGACGTTTTTTGTTATATGCAACCCAAAGTCTAAATTCCTTTTTTTATTTTTCTATACGAGTTGCGATTTGCTACTCAGAGAGATTATCTGCGCTTCACCACATAACACTTCTGCTGTTGATATAACCTTGCCGTTGTGCTGCAAAGTGAAGCCTGTTTCATGACTGGATTCCTGCGACTGTTAATATAAAAACAAGGGATTTTTCACTAAGTAAATAGTTGACCTTAAATGTATATCTTTCAAAAATATGATTGCAATGTATTAGTTATAAAGATTTCGGAATTTAAATAGAATAATGTTATGCCATTAAATACGTTATTTATTAAAAAACCTGGAAATCATCAAATACAGTGTCTACTTCAGGGAAATTCACGAACTCTCATTCGTGGCTATTCGTTTTACTACTTCAGTTAATTTTTCCTACTTCTCTTATTACGAGTGAACACCTAGAATTCAATCCTACGCCTAAAATTTCAATTATATTTTTATTTTTTCCTAGAATAAGAAATGACATAACGGATAATCAAAATCGAGAGCTTTCGGAATCCTGGATCCACAAGGGAATCGCACAAGATTCCGAAAGCTCTCGTTTTTGGTTTTCCATAATGTATTTTTAAACATTTTTATTATAAAAACTTTTTTAATAAATTGTGGTGTGTTTGGTGATTTCTTATTCTATTAAATGCAATTTTAACGCACGTTAAGCTTTTATCTAATTTACTTTTTTCTAAGACTATTATCTTAGTAGATACGAAAGTTTCAGATTAATCTGATTCACCTATTTTTAGATAGAAAAGAAGAATAAGAATAAATTGGAGAAGAAGGCTGTTCTTGCTATTTAATTCAGAAATCTGCAATAACTAATATATTGCAATTTATTTTGAAAGAGGAAAAATTTAAGGTCAATTTTTGTGAAAAAAATCTCTTGTTTTCAGTTTAACAATCGCATTACGGAAAGAGCATATCGGTGAACCTTCTATAAATTACTGACAGGGAAAAACTGATAACTAACTTAAGTTAGGGAAGCATTCAGGGGAGGCTGATGAGAATTATAATTATCTCCTTTGCTTGCGCAAAAAAAATAATAAAAAAAAGTATAAAGGAAGGAAGGAAAGGAAAGAATCATCATTATAAAAATAGTAAATTTAGTTGGCTTTTATTTTGATGGGTTCATGTGAACCCCTAATTTTTAAATATCTGTCCATTCTAAATTGCAAGGCACGCCATTATAAGAATGATGTCAACCAGAGTGCTGTCACGATATATTTAACGATACACTTTCTTAGTTTCAAATTTTAATTTGAAAACAAAGAAAATTTATCTTCATACTGTTAATACATTTTGTTTCCCGAGGGTGACCTCTTCACCGTATAACACTTCCACTCGATTCTATAGGATTAGGTTTTTACAATGGTCTTTATCTTCGATCTACCCAATATAAACGTACCTTAACCAAATAAATGAATTCCATGAGGATTCTATAAAAATGACAATTAAACTCTTTTTATATTCAAGTTTTCGACTAAATTATGATTTAAATCTTTTTTTATTTTTTACACAATTCTTTAAATATTACTTAATATTATTTTAAGTATGCTGTACCCTATGTCTTATGAAAAACAGGCTTTATCGGACGAAGGAATTTATACTGATAATTATGATGTCCATATTCAATCTTAACCAAAGAAAAATTCAGTCCAAAACACTAGATCTCTTCCTTTTTAGATGCAAAGAATGCGTACAGAACCAGTACAGTCAAACTCGGCTATATCGCGATCTTTCGGATCCACAATCTCGAAGATCGCGATCTGCCCGAGCGTTTTTTACTTCGCGATGTCAAATGTCGTATACTCGAACCCTGTTATCGCCCATACGATTCCAAATCGATTTAAAATGGTCATTTCGCGATTTCAGAGCGATATGAGAGAATTTTATATTTATAAATCATTATCTTTTCAACACTTTGATGGCTTCTATTAGCCAAAATCTTGATATTTCTGTTTTCTTACGGTTGGCGCCGCCATCTTGAGATTAGCGGTATTACCCAGTAAGTATCAATTGTAAGTAGCAAATCGCGAGCAGTTCGCTAATATCAATCGATTTTCGTACTTTTCGGGCGAAAATATGGTAAATTTTGCAATTTTACAATTTTACGCCTTTTTCCAAAACAGAAGGGATCCAAGACCAAATCGCATTATATCTGAATTAGCGATATAAACAATTGTGTTATAGCCGAGTTTGACTGTAGTAAATTCTTTTTTTTCTCTTCAGCTCTGTATCCGTCATTGAGTGAGTATCGGCTGTGGCTTATCTTGAATCATATGTACAGGACAGTAAACGGCAAAGAACATGGCCTAATTAGATGGCTTGTTTCCTTTCGTTCAAATTATGTTTTTTCATTTAGATTTCATGGTCTTTAGAGGCAATATTTTCTGGACGACAGAACTAGTGTCAAAAGGAACTGACTATAGAAAAAAATCCCATCCTGATTCACGTGTGTCCTTTCTCAATTCGTCCAAAGCACTCAATCAGGTGTTTCAATATATTAAAACTATTAGCTAATATACTAATTAGTGAACTAATTAGTAAATTTACTAATACTTAGTAAATTATTATCTGGACCTAGTCTGGAGGAGAATTTATCATGGAAAAATATCCGACCTCCGCCAGGGATTAATTACGAAATTCCATTGTAATTGTATGGAGGTTTGTACTCTACTGTCTTAATTTGTTTTCTTAAACAAGGAAAAGTATATATGTTATTAAAGTAGTATTTTAATTTTTAGTTAATGAAGTAAGTCAAGTTTTGTAATGTTTTAAAATCAAAACCTATACTATTGTTTCTTAATATTTCAGGCATATTTTCCAAGCGAAGATATAGAATGAAGATAAAAATAGAACCTGACCATCTCATCTTTCTGTTCTTGTTTTCGAAGAGAAGATTCCGTCAGTAGGCGGGAAAACAGTAATTGACGCAAGATTGCTTACTTTCGTGGTTGTGAACATGTTTCCACCGAAATCCGATTAATCTAGAATGTTGTTTTCTTGTCTTTTTTTTTCTGTGTTTATATACAGAGATATGAGGTGCTTTTGATAGATCTAAGCTTTAATTCCTTGTTGAAAACTTCCTTCATCTTTAATAAAAAAATAGAGATAGGAGAAAATAGACAATTACAGTAGAATGTGGGTTTATTTGTCGTTGTTAGAACGTTCTTAAATTTCTTCGATTTGCTTTTGAATAAGAGACAATTTCGAAGACAAAGAAAGGATAGTAAACAGTGTCTCTACTAAACAGGCTACATAAAGAAATTACGAAGTAAACAGTTTATAGTAAATAGTTTACCTCTTTTTTTTTTTTTTTGTAGATAGAAGCGTGTTGTAAAAATGAGGATTGACAGAAATAATATCTAGATTTTAGAATCTGTTATATCATGAATATAAATATATATGAAAAGGGCTTCGCAAGTGTACCCACATAACCCACATACCCAGATATACACATAAGACATAACTAAAATCATCTTAGTTGGGAGATCAAGCAGATCTTTGTTGGCTACTTGAAACGGTGTGCAAACCTAAAAGGCTTTTTTAGCTGATTATTTCTCAAAGCAATGATGAATTTTCAATTTTTTTTTAAAAACATTCAGCTCAGTTAACTTACATGTTACCAAAATGTCTTCTTTTTCTTTCCTTTTTTTTTCTACAAACAAATTACGTAATATACATGTAATATACAATTATTGTTATTATTTTTTTCTTATAAATTTAAGCTATTTTTCTTGCTAATTAACTTCTATTTTTAATTGAATTAATTTGTTTGCAAAATAATTTTTGCTAAATTTTAGAAACATCTACTTAAAATTCCATTTATGTTAAATTAATTTGAAAGTAGTCAGCAAAACGATTGAGCATTATATCGTGATATGATTCTTGGCTTTTTTGTTCTTATAATATGCCATTTTATTGAAACTGATCACTTAAAATACAGTCAGATCTCGATATAAGGTCACCCCTTGGGACCTCGCGAAAGTGACCTTATAAGCGGGTTGACCTTATAATCGATTCATACGCATTTGTCAAAACATAAACATTATATAAATACAGTATAATTCTTTGTAAAATTTAGTAGGTACAAAAATATCAGTTTATTACTTTATATTTTTTTAATTTAGTTGAACCAATTAAAATTAGGAATCAGAAAGAAATTATTTAAAAAAATTTTAATTCGGAATAAAGTTTTTAGAAATAGTATTAGTATGCTCAAGCAAAGTACTGATGTACAACTGAACTTACTTAAAATAATCCATAATACAGGACTGTCGTGATTTTGGTTTCTTTTGTACAATGTTTTCTAAGTTTTGTAATTTCTGAAAATGTTCTTCAGCTCCCTCATGACTCGTAAAAAATTGTCTTACGACAGTTAGCCTAATGCTCTGAGCGCTTCTGCTTGTGTCACCGCTTCACTTCAATATCAATGTCGTTATCCTCACTTTCTGCTGCATTGGAATCTATAACTTGCGAAACAATTTAGGAAATCGAAGCTTGAGAAGTGGTAGTAATTTCATCATCAATTTTCACGTATTCACTTTCCCCTTCTATAGCACAGCCGCGATTTCTGAGATCTTGTATTAACACAGCTAAAGGAATATCGTCTTCATCATCTTCATCTATTATTTCAGCTACACTATTCGAAGAAAATTGAAAACCAGCATGTCTAAAGCAATTTGAAATGCATGTGTTTGCCACCAAGCTCCAACTTTTATGAATATAAAAAATTGCATCTAACACAGACACGTGAAAATTTTTTTTCTCATCAATTGCTGAAATCAAATCTTTCAGAAGGAGCTTTCTGTAGTTCAGATTTTGAATGACTCCCTGATCCAAAGGTTGCAAAACACTGGTAACATTTGGGGGTAAGAAAACAAGCTCAATTGATTTCAACTGAGGTATGTTGATATGAGCAGGGCAATGTTCATACCGCTTCAAAATGTCATCTAACACGGATTTCTTCCAATCACTTAAAACGCTATCATCCACATCACCGGCTTCACCGCACACTGTTTTAAAATTTAAGTCATATCTTAATTTAAATCTCTGTATCCATCCATTGCTTGTCATAAAATCGTTCTTTCCTAATTCGGCGGCTATTTGTAGAGGTTTTTCTTTCAGTACTAAGCAGGATATAGGCACATTATGTGCTCTAGCAAATTTTATCCATTGGAGAAGGCCTTCTTCAACTTTCTCATACGATGATAAACGCTTCCTTTTTCTCTTTCCATTATATGTTTCTACAATAGTATGCGAGGACAGAATATTGTTGAGAGTCGTTCGTGGTATCCCACGCTCTTTGGTAAATCATGCTTTCGATATATTAGAGTTTTCAAAATCTTCGAAGATTTTCTTTTTCTCTGATAGAGACAACGTTTTTCTTTTTGTCGACATCAAAACACAAGCACAGAAACGGTTGGAATGAGATCCTTTCCTACGACTTCCTGGTGAACAACGATGGACACGTGGCGCGATGGGAACGGAGAAATATCCTTCCCACTCGTCCAGGCGTGAGAAAGCTGTCCCTTCCGTCAGAAGGAGAAATGACGCCGATAAAAGATCGTACCCACGGAAAAATTCTTGGAATTGAATCAGTGTGGCACTGAAATCACAGACAAAAGTGACCTTATATGCGATTACGGTATTTAAGACCTGACCATACATCTGATATTTCATATCATAGAATTCCTATTCAATGAGCCGGGACTTTAGAAAAGTGAACTTATATGCGGGGTGATCTTATATGCGGGTGACCTTATATCGAGGTCTGACTGTAATTGCAAAAAAAAAAAATCGTTTCAACCGTCTTTCTGCCAATTGCGAACAGGTGCTTGAAGGGCAGCTATGTATCTGGCCGCCTGGTCTCGTTGGATGCACACTTTCCTCTGTCGTGCCTAAGTGCACATCCGGTTATACTTTTTCAGGGCCGAAAGACAATAGAAACAAGGAGAAGAAATATAAAGAAATCTAAAAGATGGAAGGTGGAGTGTAATGAACGAGGGACCGGAATGGAAAGAGAGAAGGAGAGTGTCCGATAACAGATGCCATCTGAAGGGGTTAGACGAGAGAGAAATCCCTAAGCGCCTGTGGAAAGGGACAAGAGGGACGCAATAAGCTGAAGATGATTAAAGCATTTGTTCGGAAAAATGGAGAAAAATTCTGAAAGTATTCTTCTGAAGATTTTCTTACAAAAATGATAAATAAATAAAGTGAGGATGGATGTAGCGGACCCTTGGTCGTTACAGGCTGCTTTACACGCTCTTGAAAACTTGCCCAAAACACTAGAAAACTTGTCGTATTCTTTAATTCCGTTAGAACAACTTAATAATAAATTTATATATGCAATATAAGCATCTTCTATTAATCCAGTAGAAGGGAAATGTAACACCTTGAAAGGTTACATCTATCGCTTTGTTATGGACATAATAAGTCTCAAGATATTTCAAAATGAATCTCTTGAGTTGAAGTATTCCATTTTTCCAAATAGCTCGGATTCAGGTTCAAGAATCTTTCTCCCTAAATCCTGCAATAGAATTTACTACACTGTGGATGGGGAAATGTAATAATTATAAAACTCCATATATTTAGATATATTAAATGAATATATCTTATTAGAATTTTTTATACACAATTAAATTAACAACAGTTAATGATTAGTGATAATGATGAATGAAACAAGAATGCATATATTCAAAATTTTTTAATTATTTGTGTTCTTAAACGGTGGAGGTATAGAAAGCAGACTTATTAACGCTTATTTTTCTTAAATCAATGAAGGATTAATGCAAAAGTTTACGTACGTACAAATATATAAGAAATAAAAGAAAAACGCACCAGACTAAGACTAACAGAGTTCACTGATCTGTTTTTTGAAATTGTGATACCGGGAATCATTTCTGGTTCCCTGACTTCGTCAGGTGGATCCGTCCAGTAACTTACATCTCAGTGAACTCAGAAAACATATAAAGAATACAAAAGGAAACACCACAACGTCCCTCTAATTAAAAAAAACATCAAAACCTAAATAAAGAAAAAAAATGGCCAATCAATTCATTCCCGCTAGCGATCGCTTAGTATCTAAGGGATTAATTGAAAACAAGAAATATACAATGCAAAAGTTTAACGTGCATACAAATACGTAAGAAATAAAAGAAAAACGCACCAGACTAAGACTAAGATTCACTGATCTGTTTCACTGAGATGTAAGATATTGGGCGGATCCAACTGATGAAGTTTAGAAAACCAGAAATGGTCCATCTTGGATTCCCGGTATCACAATTCCAAAAAACAGATCAGTGAAGTCTGGTGCATTTTCTTTTATTTCTTATGAAGGATTAATCTTAACTATTATTTTAGGAGAGAATATATAAAAAAAATCAAGCAATTTTCATAATTCTTGATGACTGCTCACTATTTTAATAAAGTGAAGTTCTTATAATGTTTTCAGAAATCTTTACATGCCATAAGTATAATATTAAATTAATATTAGAAAATATTAAAATAAGAAATTATAATTCTTTTAAGTTACTTGTTTATTTTTTTCCTTGAAAGGCTGACTAAAAAAAGGTTAATATTCATAAAAGTTTTCTACAGCCACTGGTTTGTGTTTTACAGGTGTGTTACCTGTATTACAGGTCTATAATTTTTAAGATAGAGGTTTTCACAGCCTAACTTCTCACAATAATTTAATAGTGTATTCTAATACAGCAATTGTTTTAAGAATTAGATCACTTGGATTAATTAATTTCATAAAATGCAATATAAAAATGTCTAAATTGTCTACATAAAATAATCAAATTAAAGCAAGATGGACATTGAAAATCATACGAATGTAATGTCAGTGGATGGACATGTTGGCATCAAGAAGAAATTAGGATATCATGTGTTCACTGCACTGAAATATTCTGCATATTACTACATTATTGACAGCTTCTTCAAGAAGTGACAAAATTACAATAATTTTGACATTGAGAATTGCCCTATTAAAATACAGAGTTTATTTATACTGTATAAATAAACTCTATTTAGAGAAATATATAAATAAAAGAAATTTAGGACCAGTAAAAATTAAGATAATTATGCTAGAACTTTGCATGGCATGGCCCTGTATTCAGAGAAAAGTAGAGACAAAGAACCGAGAAGGACTGGGAAAATTGCCCCCCCCCCCCCCCCCTCAATTTTAAAATCATTTTGGAAATTTTTTGGGATTTATTAAACTTTACAAATCATAGGTAAGAGTGAGTAAAACCTTGAAATTTACCGTCAGTACCAAATATTACAACTTCATTTTATTGAATTTATAATTCTAATGTTTATTTCTTTTATACTCTACCTTATTTTTTTACATAATTTTTTATTAAATCTATGGTGCTGATTTTTTTTCCACAGTTGTCGTTTTTCGATTTTCTACAAATACAAATAATTGTAAATCAAATTATTAGAATTTGTTAATAAAACAAATGACAGTTACATATTTTTTTTTTTTTTTTTTTTAGTTTTTCAATGAAATCTCTGAACTAATGTGTGCAATTATAATAACTAAATATCAAGTATGTTTCTAACTAGATAATTTAGTAATATTCTGAACATTGAAAGTACAACACTTACCAAAATGTGAAAGTATCGTAAGCTAGTACGCCATCTATAAATTTATTGCTCTTTTTAAATTTTGCTTTTCTACATTTTTATTTACTTTTCTAGTTCACAACATTCTCTTTGATAGTCTGAAATATTACAATTTACGTAGTATAACCCGCAATACATCTGAGTTATCCGGAGAAGCCACAACGGGCTAGGAAGTCGTATATTCTCCAACGATCTCAATATTAATTTGCTAAATAAATAAAGTTTGTTTTTTGAATGCTGTATATGCAAGCGTTCTGGAGCGAAGCGACGGTACCCCGCTAGTTTATAATAGTCTAGTAGTAGATGCATGTCGATTTATGATCCATGAAGATGGAATTTCACCTCCTCTATCCAGACAATTCGATCAAACAGTATCTCGTCCTGTTATTATTCATGTAGCAGGATGGTGCAGAGCTTAATCCTCCGGCCAGCATCATCTCTCACAGTGCGTGAACTCTTTGTGGACGATATAGCTTTAAGTTCAGGGAGTGTATAAGACATTGTATACGTAATGCATGTGCAATGCCTATTTCAACTTTCATATCGACTTTTTCGGGCTTTTCACCAGCGCTTCGGCAATGATGTGTTGGTTCTCTTTGGTAGTGCTTGGGATGTGTGATCCTTTCCAAACATGTTTTGTTGCAACAGAACTAGTGTCTTCAAATTTCTTGTTGATTGCAGTCATTGTTTCACTTTCGCAGAAAAACGATATTCCTCATCAAATAAATGTCTTGCTTCGGAGATGTTGCCCTTCGATTTATAAATAAACTATGACAGACACACGTTGATTTTAATGTCAACTGGAATACACCACTTTCCCTACCTACTATTGTCAATTATCTCACGGTCACTAACGCGTATACAGTGTCACGAGGTGTTAGTGACATCAGGGGCATGCCCACTATTACAAACAGGTGCAGCATTCCGGTGCCCGCCTTGTGTTCCATAATGTTTTTCTTGTTGAAACGTATAAACTGCTGTCGAAAATGGCTCTCAAGAAGAAGTTACCGGGTTGACTCGGTCTAACTAATATACACTGTATAATAGTGATGTAGTGACAAACATAATAAGGTAATGGTGAAATAAAAGAATTTTTACTATAGAAGCTTGAAAATTTCTTCTTCCATTATTTATTCGTCTCCTGATTTAATAAGGGTTTTCGATAGATTTTTGAGATCTAAAATATTTCTAACCGTAAACAAATATTAAATGTTAATTATTTAATATGTTTTTAGTGATTACTTTTTATACTTTTAGATCTTTGCTACACGAAATCTCATAATTTTATTGAGCTGAGATTGCGTGTTTTACTCTTTTAATCTATTTTTTGTAATCTATTATTGTAATTTAATCTGTCATGCTTTGGCAGACATTGACATATTCGAATGCATGCCAGACAGAAAGGCATCGTTCATTAAAAATTTTTCTTAAAGAATAATTAAGAAAATTCATTTTCATCATCTAGTCTTCAAATTACAGTGCTTAAAATGTTTTTGTATGTATTTTCAAAGACAATCAGCATGATTTCGAAAATCCTCATTTTTAAAATTCTAACATAGTTCTCTTTATACGCCACTTAAGTTTAATTCAGTTGGATCAAAGTAATTGTTATCACCGAAGGAACTGAAATACACCGTAAGTATAAATAAGTAACTAATTTAATTAACGTACATTAATAAACTTTTAAAGAATTTAGTTCTAGGAAAACAAAGGAGAGAATTTTATTTATATTTAGTTAAGGAGAACTACGTTATTAAATAAGATGAAAAATAGTAAAAAAAAATGTGATTTTTTTATTACGTTTTAATTTAAGATACGTCACATGTTGTTAAGTTTTGATAAAAACTTAAAAGCATTTTTCTTTTTTTTTATTTGCTTAAGCCTTCATTCGTATCGGTCTCTCGGCGATTTTATGGGTAAACCCATCGGACTTTCTTGGGAAAGATTCTTGGGTGGTTTTCCTGAGGAAACCATTATGGAATGGCTTCAGACCCGAAGAGAAAGTGAAAAAAAAGACTGATCAAAACAAGAAAGGAAATTGGAACATCCATGCCGGTGCCGGGATTCCAACCCAGGTTCCGACAGATCTGTCTAATGGAAGGCCATCGCCTACACCACTGTTATCTTCAGGATCTTCTTATGGAGGGAGGTGATGATATTTTGTCATGCTCTAATTTCATATATAGATAAAAAAATAATATGGAAGGGTTTAGATTAATAAAACATGAATATAAAAAAAATATACGAAACCTTTATACAGGTTCTCCGGTATCCGGTAAACTAGAAAAAAATCAAATCTGTATTATTTATATTTTAAATATTCACAAATCATTCTAATTTGAACATTTAAACGCTTTGTTTTGCAGAGGTTTCACATAATTTTTAAACGAGAAAGAAAGGTTGTCCATCGCTATACATATACTAGCAGGAAAGAAACTAAAAGATAAATTTATCACAAAGGTTAAATTTTCCAAGGTTAAAATAAACTATTTTCTTTGACTTCAAGTGATGTTTTATGTCATAATTTTATTAAAACATAAATAAATACAAATCTAACGTTTTATTATAAAATCTATATAACAATACAAATCTAAAATTTGTCTTTAGGCTCCATGAAATACGAACTCAGATACTTACGAAAACAGAATTCATGGAAAAAACAAAAATTCAATTTAGATGTAATTTTTCATCTTCATTCAAGGAAGCAATAATTTAATTTAAGTAATAAAAGTCGTCAAACCTTTAATCCACTTTAAAATGTTATTGTTTTTGTATTTCAGACTCTTAAAATGCTGAATTTCATTTAATTCTCCGAAAAAGTTTATAGAAAAGCTAATCAAGAATAAAGAGAATTTTTCAACGGATTAACAATACGCAGAGTTTTCTCATTCAATTATTGAGATTTCCATTGACTGTAGCACTTCAAGACACAAGAAATATTGCGAGGAAGCTGTCAAGGAACTCCTTTGATTAATTAAAGAATTCGTATTAATCTATTTTGTTTTTGGTTTAGAAAATAATCATAATTATAAAACACAAGGAAATTAAAGCATTTTTAATTTCATTGTGACTTAATATTCAGTTTTTGCGAAGTAAACGGAAAACTTTTTGTTCATTAAAACTAAAGAAGGATATATACGATTTATAAATAAAAGATAATAGAATGATTTTATGTAAAGGAATTGGTAGAATTCTTAGAGTTTTATCCACAATGATATTTTTACTATTTAAATATCATATTTTTGATAAATGTTCACCCGTACCATAACTATGTAACAGATGCAGAATTATTTGAAACGACAGAAAATAAAACGCCTTGATTGTATTCTTTTTTTTTTTTTTGGAGATTTTGTAAGTCATTTTTTTTTAGCCAAAAGATTTCAATTTATACAGGGGAGCTTAAATTCAAGAAGTTCCAAGATTTATTCATTTATTTATTTTTATTTATTAATTGCCTAAACGTTCTGGTCTTGTAGCGGGATGTGGAAATTAGGGAGTGCTTATAAGAAAATTTATTTAAGAACAATGGTCCAAATTTAGATACCATTTAGAGATTAATGCAAAAATTCAAAATACAAGAACATGTAGTAAATGAATATCCAGCAATCAATCACGACCTACAACAAATGGGACTTAATCATAAGGCTCCAAAGACACATAGGAGTATGATCGTTTTCTAATCCTTTATTACCCAAAATCATCATCCATACAATCTACAGTAAATAAAAAAAAAATATCAATTGTTTATTTTCGGTGGAGAAACGAAGCTTTCAATTTTATAGATGTGGCTCTCCAGATCAACTAAGAATTTATCGATGATCATTTTTATAGGATCCACTTGTTTCCAATTATCATGTCTGTACGATTGTGCTAAGACCATTAAATTGGAGAAGGAACAAATCTTCAACACTTGAACCAATAATTTATCAGGTTTTCAAACATCTTCTTATTCTTCTACGTATATATAAAGGAGGAAGTTTGTTTGTTGGCGAAACACTCCTAGGCCCTTTGACCGGTCTGGACAAAACTTTGTAGAATTAGTCTTTAGGATTGTGCAGAAAAAAACAGGCTACAATGAAACGTGGACAAACCTTCCCCTTCACCTCCCCCTGATTTAATCATCTTGACACTTTTGTACAATTTTCAAGAATTGGCTTATTAACTTACTCCTGTCTCCTCAATGGAAGTGTGGGTGTGACGCAGCAGGTAAATGCTGGCCTTTGGAGGTTACCGGGTTCAAATCTGCTTGGAGACAATAATTTTTTTTTTTTTCCCTGTTTTTAACTTTCCTTCTTTATATAAGATAATGAATTTTCTTTTCTTTTTTTTTAAATAAATAATAATTTAAGAATAAATAACATTCTTCCTAATATTTTTTTTTTTATTAAATGTTCTTAATTTTAAGAACAACGAAAATCCAGATCCCGACTAAGTGAGGAGAGGTCTAGCATATTCACTCTCCATACTAGAAACGATGCTATTTTTATTTTTATATTTCATAAAGAAATGTTAACTTAATGCAAAATTTTTAAAATGCGTGGAAACAATTACATGAGAAATAGAACAACAACGCACTGATATGTTTTTGGAAATTGTGATACCGGGAATCCAAGATAGCCTATTTCAGGTTTCCTCACCATCGTCAGTTGTATCTGCCCAGTATCTTACATCTCAGTGAACTGATGAAATTTAGGTTTTGATATTTTTTTAATACGAAGGACCGTTGTGGTGTTTACTTTTTGTTTTTGTTTTTAATATATTTTCTGAGTTCACTGAGATGTAAGATACTGGACGGATCCAACTGACGATGGTCAGGAAACCTGAAATAGGCTATCTTGGATTCCCGGTATAACAATTTCCAAAATCAGATCAGTGAAGTCTTATTCTTGTGCGTTATTGTTTTATTTCTAATGTAAATGTTAACTTACAGAACTATTTATTGTATTTTTAAATGGAAATGCAAATATGCACTTCATGGTAATTCAACAGGTTATAATTAATTATTCTAAATGTAATATGAGAAAAGAAATGAAGAGATTGAACACTTTATTCACACCTTGAGCTACCGTCGACGGGAATCTGGGACAGTTGTTATAAGGATAGATTCCCGTTGATCATAGCTCAATAAAAGTAAACTGTTTATTTCTTTTCTCATCTTTCAATTTATGTAAGTTAAACTTCCCATATTCGAAATGTAAATTTATATTGAAGAGATTTGATTTGCAACCATCAGATACTGTTGCTAACTACATAGATCCATCTTATAGAAACTTTAAATTAACTTTAATAAACATTTCCAAGAAATTTCTAAAAATACGAACTTCAAGAAAATATCGTTCGATTTTGACTAAAAGTAACGAACTCCCATCAGAAATAGAGCAACTGAATGAAGATCCGCTATGTAATTTGATCGGTGTTCATTCAGCAACTCCTTCGGCTGCTATTTTGTTCTATCTTTAGTCATCTGCACTCAATAACCTATCCTTTTACTTAATAGTATTTTAATGATATTATTATTACTATTTTAAGAAGTCACTAAAAGCTTCAGAAGTTTCAAGGAAATACATCAAGTATTGGAGTTACAAAAGCAGAGCTGCAACAATACGAGTGATCTACAAAGATTATCTATTTACTATCTGGAAAGCAACTTAACATGGGGAATATACAGGGAGATCTGAGAGGATAGACCACATTTGCTTTTGTATTTCTTTGTCACCCAATATTTTGAATAAGTCTTTTTTTTTTGTTGGTTGGATGGTCGGCCTCGAAAATCAGATTTTAAATACGTCTATTCAACTTAACACCATTCAAATAATTAAAAAAAGTACACTTGTTCAATAAAGTAAAACCAAAATTATTAAATTAAATTAGTATTTAAGTGCATAAGTGATCTAATAGAAATTTTTAACATGAATCAACGGCATTTTACCATAGTTATTGTTAACGCCTCAATTTGAAAAAAAAAGGAATGTTGTAGAGCCCCATACCATTGTAATAATTTGTTTGTAAGCTTTTATAAAAAAAAATCCTTTTTTTGAAAAAGCCTTTTTTTTTTTGTTCAATCTTCAAATGGAAAAAAATCCTTCATCTTGTTATCTTCAGAATATTATGCTCTAAGAAACTAAATTTGTGTTTTTTAAGTTTTGAAATAGCAGGTTTTTTATCAATTTCAAACAGTTAGGAAATTATCAAAATTTCAATTTCAGACCATATTCCTATTTTATTTAAAGTAATTAAAAAATAAACTATAAATTTAAAAGATCAAAATTAAGGACTTTTATACTAATAGGGAAAAAATTCAAATAAGTTCTGTGGGCGTAAAACTTTATTACCTTACCATTCTAAGTTAATAAGCAAAGATGTATGCAGCACTAAACAAAAAGATAAAAAAGCCTGATTCAAAAATCAATTGGCTGTAAAATTAATTTTTAATAATTTTTATAGAATTTTAACTCACAATGAATCAGAAATTGTAATGCTAGTTAACTATTATTAATTTTTTTTTTATATTTATGAAAAAAAACCTCTAAAAATGAAATGTTTATAAAATTTACACTAAAATATTACTCTTTTATTAAAAACTACTGAACTTCCGTACTATCGGGACCCATTTTTTATAATCGATTTCTTTTTTTTTTATTTATTTTCCGTGTGTGTGTGTGCGTGCATGAGTGTGTGCTTTTAAACATAACTTGCAGTTGTCGTTATTTATGATACCACTGGTCATTTCGAAATGGAAAATATATTTTTTTCCGTGGTAGTTTCAAACGAAACATCCTGGAAAGGATCTCACCTCAATTGACCTAAGCTAGTTTTAATAAAAAGAAAAATGTTTTGTTTTTTTTGTTTTATTCCAAACGATATCACCTAATACCTAAGTGTCTATTTTTATTACACATTTGAAGGGGTTAATGATTTAAAGTACAAACCAGAAATCGATAATAAAAAATGTACCAAAATTATTATTAATGATAGGAATCTTGATTAATAATCAGATTATTGTGAATAGTAAAACAGTGGCTTTAAAATTAGCAATAGTAATTGCTATATTTATAATTCTGAATTGTTTTTTTATTGATATATGAATGGCTAATTTGAAGTAAACCAAGATAAAAAATTCGAACAAAATTAACCTCTTCCTGAAAGGAAGCTAATAAAATAAGACCCTTTCCTAATTATGTAAATGAGAATGAGGGCAAAGAATCCTCAGCAGATGAAGAATTTCACTGTTTTGTTGAAACAGTCATAGAGAATTAGTACCTAGTGATCTTCACTTCTGTAAGTAACATATAATCTCTAAGAGAGATGAGTATAAAAATATATTAATATTTATATTAAATTAAAAATATTAAATATATTAAAATATTACTAGAAGTTTTTTTTAATTATTTTCAACTCAAAAATATAAAATACTTTTTCGAGTTTCGGTAATGTTTTCATAAGTAAGAACACATTTCTTACAACACTAAGAATAAATTATTCAAATCAAGGATAAATTAATCAAAGTTTTTAAGAGGAATTTAGGAATACAATAATTTAGAGCTGAAGGTTCTTATTCTTTCTGTGTAGGAAATCATCAGGTAAAGGAGTGAAGAGGCTGCAAAAGGATTCTACGCCATATTTTTTTAATTATTTAAGAAGTTTGTATATATATTAAATGAAGGGCCCCAAGGACAAAGGTGTTAAGCGACAATTTCAAAAACTTTTTGTTAAAAGCGTTAACAAAGCTTTTCGACCAATAAATGTGGTTCAACAAAATCATGGTTTTTTTCAGGACAATTTTCAATTATTAGTGATAATTAAGCTGTATATTGTTCACAATAAATTATTATTTCCAGGTAGCAGCCAAACTTTAACTTTAAATATCTCGAAACTGCCAAGATGTTACTTAACACCTTTGTCCTTGGGGCCCTTCAAATGTCAATTTTGCTTTTTGCAAAATCATTCGACTGCAAGAGAAAGCCGAATATGTATCCAAATTTAGTAAATGTTCTTAAGCCAGGCCAAAATACAGAATTAATTGTTTGATTTGGAAGAATCTATAGTTAGAAAAACGTATTGAAAAAGTAACATATATTGACGTACGAAATCTAAGATTTTATTCCAAAACCACTTAAATCTTTTCATCTGTTAAGTAGTGAGGAATATTGTAGAATACTAGATAGGATCCATTGTGTTGCTTAATTAAGAACTTAAATGAGACACATTAGGTTTGTTCGAAATGCCAGACGTTGCCTAATTGGCCTATTTTTCTCTCTCTTTAAGATTTTATTAAAATAAAATGATAAAGAATAGGTTTCTTCAAATTTTCTGTCGCAGGCAAGGATGTCTCAACCGGCTATCAAAAAAAAAAACAGAAACAAGAAAATAGAGTCCATTCTATACATTTATTTCAGAGGAGATTAGGGCCTTTCAGCCCTCCTTCTATAACTCCCTTGTTTCATAATGGGTCCATTAATTTATAAAAGATTAGATTTTTCTATACAATAATTAATATCTTCATTAATATGCAATCAATTTTATATTGTAATTTTTAATCGAAATACATGTTGGATTGTTGAGGTCTGTTACTGTTCCAGTTCATTAATATGAAACCTTCTTGACTAATGAGAATATCTAATAATTTAACGAGTTGAGGTTGCTATCTTAATAATATATCTCTTAGAAATATTCCGTCCTATTAATAAATAATTGTTATGTGAAAACGTACTTTGTAAAAACGGAAAATTGTGCCAGTTGAGAATGAATTGACCACTTTCTCCACAAAAGGATTTTTGGAAGTACAAATTAAGAACATTGAAACTTCTGAATAAGCCGTAGTTATAGAAACGCTAAAAATGAAATTTAAAAAATTAAAAATAAACAAACAAACAAATAAACAGGAGTTTTCTTCCAACGTCACTTAAATCATTTTCAGCTGCAAAGTGGTGTTGGAATGTAGAGGAACATATTTTTTTCATTTCCAAAAAATCTTGATCCGTTCCGAATTCCGAGAATTGGGAACTATCTTGATCTATCTAACTACTTTGCTTAACTAAAAAAGTAAATGTTAAGTTAATAGAAACTCAACCTTTAACAGTAAATCCTTCAGTTCAATAAGAGTAAGGCACTTAGTATAACATTTTGCAAGAGCACTACTAATTACTCAATAATAACAATTTTTCTGAAATGTATTAAATTCATCATTCAGACTAAACCAACAGTTTTTGCCAACTTTCTTAGGGAAAAGAAGGTTCATAAAATCAATCAGTCTATGTATGTCTGTCTCACTAATAAGTTCAGAGAAATCTGAATCAGAGAAATCACTTGGTAATAAACCATAACTATTTCCACCATGAACATTTGTTTTAATGCTTATAGGTAACTTTTAGGTAATTCTGCATCAGCAAAGACATTATCTTCGATAATAACGTAAACTGTAAACGAAATATTACCGAAAAGCGTAGGATGATGAAACAATGCCAATCTTTGAAAACTGTTCATAATGAACCCAGAATATATAAATCTGGAAAAACAATTAATTTCCTAATGTCAATATCAGAATAGTAATAAATATAATAATATTTATATAGATTTTTTCTTTCATTACAGTTGTATTAAATGAAAAATATTAGAAGAAAACAATTACCAAAAAAACAAAAAATTCTCTCAGAACTTTTGGCTGTGGGTGGGAGAAAGACATGATGCTTGATGAATTTCTGAAAAACGAAGTAAAATTGATTGTAGAAATCTTTGAAGGGAGCGCCCTACTATCATCACTCTGTAGCCTGAAAATTTTCTTTAATCAACATTACTGCTCTTTTTTAGCGATGCTACCGCTTAAGTGACTGCACAACATTCCCTCCCATCCACAACAAAATATTTCTCAGTGGTTTTAATCAAATCCCCTTGTGGCAAAGAAACATCTTCATTCCAACCATCTTTCTCCTAGAGTGAAGCAACCTGTATTACAGGGTAGCGCCCCCTAAATTTCTCTCCCAAAATAATATACTTCCTTTAGAAACGAAGCAGGAAGCTGATTTGAGGCTTTTTCGAGGATAATGATATCCCCAAACGCTTTTCAGAGTGATTGAGCACTTCATTGCCATTAATCCTCACTGTTATCAGATGAATCCTTTATCTATAAGTTACCTCCTAAAATATGCTTATAATTCTTATGTTCGTATGTAATCAACTTCTGTAAGATGCTGATTAGATCATTTTATGGAAATATATTTATGGTAAATGCTATATTGATCAAGGAATAGGTTTCTGTCTGTGCTGCGATGTTTCGAGACAAAATCGTGTCTCTTGCATTCTGGTCCATAACTCTTCATTTCCGAGAAAATGACCAAAAAAAAACTTTACCAACATAAAACCCTCTGAAATAAAAGTACCTTTCACTTATATTCCGATGTCGGTTTAAAGCATCCTAAACAAAATGGAAAGTTCATATCCAAATTTAATTTCAATTTGGAAATTTTAATCATTTTTTTTTTTATTTTAGGAATTGGAATCTAAAGGCTGTAGTTATTTATTATTTATTACGCTGGAATCATTAAAAAACAAGGAAATTTTATTATTATCAAACAAAACTAATACTTGCACAGATACGTTTATATTTTATATATATTTACCTTATATACACATCCGATTATTCGTCACTAACCCTTTTACAACCTCTGATTCGCTTTCGATAATGTGGAATTATCATAAAAATAAAGGAAGCATAGATTTCATCTATATCAAGAACATGTAATAAAACTAACAAATTCCTACACATTCATATTTCTGCTTTCGCAGAGTGGAAGGAAATTAGTTTGGCGTTCATTCCGGAATATTTTTATGATTATTCTATGATTGTATGTGTCATTATACTTCTAGATTAACAAAATTAATTATTAAACCACTTATATACTTTAAATGATTCTATCATGCACAACAAATCAAAAATAAGTAAATAAATAAATGACATGATTCTTTCTTCTATAATTATTAAAAAAAAAAGAAGTTTCGAACAGGTAATCGATTCGACCTTCTCACCAAAAACGCTATACTTTTTTTTTATTACACGATTTAAGCCTCTCGGCCATGGAGACAATGTTGCTTTTTTTCAGTCGTTTTCTCGGGAACAAGAATCTACGAAGCGAAAACCCAAGGCACGTGTCTTATTTCGTGAAAAAACAAAACAAATATTGATACAGAAACATTTTATTTATAGGCGATGATCAGATAATACTGCTTTTCTCTCTATCCCTCGAAATGGTTATTTGAAATTATCTAAAAAATACTTCTAGTTCGATTGCTTTTGATGAGACAGACATAATAGTAAGTCGATAGAATTATTATCGAATTACTAAATATTTCAGAAAAATCTGTAAATTTTTCAAAGAAATGTGAACATTGACAGTATCAACTTATATAATTGGCCAAGTTCGTCTGTCTGTCTGTCCGTCTGTCTGTAACTCGATATAATTAAGCTATTAAGATAGATCCAAGGTTCTCAATGATACCAGTGAATCAGGGGTACTCAAATTGGATAAAATATTAGTTCATTTTGTCATTTTATATTGGTTCCATGAAATTTTACCTGAAATTCCAAAAAAAAACATACGTTCAAAACCAAATAATTTTGTTACCATTGCACCGATAATGAAATTTGGCATACTTACTCAGTTTTTTACGCTGATTTTGAAACTCAAAAACCATTTTTGCCGTAGAAGCTTCGTTCACAAGTTAGCACAGTATTTAGATTATACAAAGGTGAGTTTTAAATGCCTTTCGGCATTATGAGTCAAAAATAATAATTATTCTTTAGATAAATTAAACTTAAGATATCGTTGGTATTTCGTTTTTCTTTTTGGGTGGAAAATGATCCTTTAGATCAGCGGTCGGCAACCCGCGGCCCGCGGGCCGCATGCGGCCCATGAAGCGTTTTGGTGCGGCCCGCGGGGCGTGTTGGA
>JAFIDM010009631.1:120663683-120675524 GCA_023159025.1 Thereuonema tuberculata
CCCCCCCCCTTATATACGCCCCTGTTCTATATAATTGTTTGTGTTTTTATTTTGTAGATAAATTTTAAAACTTGCTTTTTTTTCCAATCTTTTCCTGTAGATCTTCGTTCCAAGTTCTAATCCATTTCTTGTTTTTATGTGATTTATAACCTAAACTTTCCTCTGCTGCATGTAATACTCCTTCTTTGATGTTTTTCCAATCTATTTCTATATTGTTTGTAGATTCTGTTATCTTGTCTTTCAATCTATTTCTGTATAAATTTCTAATACTTTCTTGTTCAAGGAGGTAAATATTGAGTTTCTTAGAAATTATCTTATTTTCTGTTTTCTTTTTATAAATGGCTTTGTATTTAATTTCAAATCTGCTTTCCACCAGCATATGATCACTATCTTTTTCACTTCCACGATTTACTCTCGTATCTTTAATATTATTATTAAGTTTTTCATTTATAATAATATAATCAATTATAGATTTAACTCCTCTAGCTTCCCATGTATATTTATGTATCTCTTTATGTTTGAAGAAAGTATTACTGATTTTTAAATTATTGAAAACACAGAAATCTTTTAACATTTCTCCATTATAATTACTTGTTGGTTCTCCTTCTGTTCCTATACATTTTGTAATTGGTTGATTGCCTACTCTGGCATTAAAATCTCCCATCAAAATTATTGCTTCATCTTTATTTATTTTGTCAAGACAACTTTGTAAATTTTCATAAAATTCTTTTGTTTCTTTATCTTTACCCTGTATTGGAGCATATATTCCCAAAATGTTAAAAATTTTGTTCATAATTTTTATCCTGATCATTATAATTCTATCTGATATCCATTGATAGTCTAAAATTTTATTTTTCCAAACTTTTTTGATCCAAATTGCAACTCCCGATGAAGTCCATCTCTCTTCATCAACACCAGAATAAATCATAATATAGTCTCTAAACATTAATGATCCTCTGTTTTTCTTTTTTGTCTCCGTTATTACAGCTATGTCTATATTTCTAATCTTTAATTCTATATTTAATTCCTCCATTTTATTTGCGTTATCACGTACATTCCAAGTTACAAATTTCAATTTCCCAAAGAGATGTCCAGCTCCATTAGCCGGTTCATTTCCATTTATATCTGTCCAGTTATTCATCTTCTGAGTTTTTCGAGTAATATTAAATTCCCCTGGATAGATCACCACTCTATCGCAGGGTAAGTTCAGTGATAGGGCTGCTATCTTATGGCCTCTGAACTTGCCAATGAATAGCATTTCCTCTATTCAGAAATTGTGGTTATACCGCCAATCATCTTTAATTTCGCTAAAAAAAAAAAAAAAGCGGCTATAATTTCTTTCTCTTTCTTGCTGATGGTGTTGACTTGGCCTACTGAATGCTATAAAAATAAAAGCAAAACCTCCACTTCTATATTCAGTATTAAACCCAGAAACCAACTTTGACTCAATTCCAAACTCAGATGATATTTTCCTTTTGACTTATTTTTGATTTTAATTTTCGAACTACTTCATATTTTTCATGAAGCTTCAGTTCTTTCCGGTTTTTTTTTTCGTTTTCCAACTTATTTCTGACATATCTGCATAAGTGCTGTGCTTCTTTCCCTGCAATGATAGCGAAATGGCGAAAAAAATTTTCCTTTGCAGAGCAAAACGGAAGAAAGAAACAGATGCAATAATGCTGTCCAACCACGACTCTCTGTATAACAAGAAGGCTTGATTTCAAGAACAATATTATATTGGGTAATCATATTATATTGTATAGCTTACGATTTCAAGAAGATCTTGGTCCAACCAGGTGTGCGGAAAAAAAGAAACCATAATCTTTTTTTGACCACTCCCTCTAAGATCTGTTGTCTCCTATCTGTCAGTGGGGGGGAGGAACATTTCTTCGAATTTTCATGCTGGGGGAATTCCCCAATTCCGATTCCAAACAAACGTTCAGTTTACAGAGAGGTAAAGGTAGAATGGGGATCAAAAATAGCGTTCGTAATACTGGGGTGTTCAGATTAGAGGATGTTCAGAATACAGAGAGTTCATCTTACGTTAAGTCTATGGAGTTTCGCCGGGACCGTCGTAATGTGTTCATAATATCGGAGTGTTCACATTAGAGAGTGTTCAGATAGAGAGAGTGCACTGTATTTGAAGCCAATCTTTAATTAACTTTCATTATTTGTTAAATTCAATCATTTACACGGAAAATGTCGTAACTGAAAAAAACTTACAAGCCTAAATTTATGCTATTAGTTAGGCAACTATTAAAACTACTAACACAGTAATAGAAAATCATACTGGGAAGTTTAAGTGACAAGAGT
Source organism: Thereuonema tuberculata (assembly GCA_023159025.1). Lineage (NCBI taxonomy): Eukaryota > Metazoa > Arthropoda > Chilopoda > Scutigeromorpha > Scutigeridae > Thereuonema > Thereuonema tuberculata. The sequence continues at coordinate 120,665,997 of JAFIDM010009631.1, forward strand.
GGAAAGTTTGGTGACACCTAATTTATCTTTAATTTATATTTAACTAACTTTTCAATTTCTTTCATTTTCAAACTTTTTTCTTAGGCTCTTTCTATTACCCGCTGTCAAAGATTATAGGAATTAGGATTGAATAATTTATGAAATTATTATAGTTTAATCTTGGTTAAATTGAGGAGTTGAAGTGTTAAATACTAATAATCTCGTAATACAAAAGAAAGGTTAAAAGCCAATGTCAACACATTTACAAGTCGTTTGAAAAAGTGTGGGTGTTTAGAGGACAGCAAATACATACTTAGAGGGCGTCCATTAATAATGTGAGCTCAAAAAGAGGGGAGGGGTCAGGCAAAATCTCACGAAATCTCATTTAAAGGAGTGGGTGTAAATGAAAATCTCACGTCAACGTTTTAATTCAGAGAATATACATATTATAACAGGTTATAACATTTTGTAATATTGTCTATGCCCGGGATTCCTTGATTTGAAACAAGCCCTGCGCAAGTGTCAGATTTCATTCGGGGAGTTCCCTGACGCGCCGGTTGGAATCACTGCGTGTCAGTCAGTCGTGATATCCGCAGCGCATAAGGTGATGTTATTGTGTTCAACATGAATTTGTATCAAAACTTTTACAATGCATATGTTAAGCGACATGCGGACTAACATGCGGACACGTGCCAGCGAGAAGTTAATCGTTTGTGGAAGGAGGCAAAGCTGAAGTTCACCGATATGGTCAGGGTTCGACCTACGCGTTTGGTCACCCGTCGGGCTGAGGAGCTTATGTGCGCTGTGGACGATAGGCTGGAGGGGTTGCACGAGGGGGATGTAGATACTTCTAATGACTGTCTTCTTATACTAACAAAAGACATGGACGTCATGTCTCCGATCATTACAATAGAGGAAGCACATGAATGCCCATGGAGTGAGTGAAGAATTAGGAAAGGTGGTGTCGCAACCTATTTTGTTTTACTTTTACTAAATTTAATTAAATTCGTTGTAGTGCACCTTAAACGTAGTATCATTTTTCTGCTCTTCTTTCACAGAAAAAATGTATTTTATAGTGGTTTGAAATAGATGTCTATATCAGTAACGCTTTAGATATTTAGTGGTTTGAAGCATAATACATGAACATATCAAATAAATTTAATTATTTAAAACTTATAGGGGAAATCTCACGTGATGGGGAGGGGGGGTTCCACCACATCTTACCAAATCTCATCAAGAGGGAGGGGGGGTCCAATTTTTTTAAAAAAACACCTCATGTAATTAATGGACGCCCTCTTATGGAAACACAACGATATCTATGTAAACATTGAGAGCGCTAGACTGACCATAGAAGTTACAACGAAGTCGATGGACCTACTTATCTTTTGAAAATCTCTAATGCCTGAAGATGTTAAGGCCGCTTGTAAAAAAAAAAAAACATTAAAAATCCTCAGCTTCCCCCCACCCAATACATCTGGAATTCATTGCTTATGCAGATTAAATGTCGAACATTAATTGACAGTTGTTTTGATTTGTTGAAACGAATTTTCTGAACAATTATATCTGAAAACAACTTTGGAATAAAACTTTGGAATAAAACATTCAATTATTTCCAGTCAGTTCGTTCATTAACAACAGATGACGGTTTTCAAGTAAAAACTAGAAAGGTACTTTCTCATGATTTCAACTTCATGGACATCATCAGCCTTCATAACTTAACCTCATTTAACTTATTTCAAGCATTGCATGAGTATAGGTATTGAACAATTTTATTTCGATTGAGAATGAATTTAATTCTTGTTACAAGTTTTTCTTCTAATTAGACTTGATGTAAGTTTCTAATTGATTTTAAAACCACTCATTTGTATCTGTAACTCTTCTTTTTTTTTCAATTGATTTTTCATTGATTTTCGAACCTGAGAGCAAAAGTGGTCAGAGAACATAAGATACGGAAACTTTTTAATCATATCATGTAATTGATAAAGTTCTTGAAAAAGTTCAAGAACTGTGATAAAAAAACTAGAGTCAGTGCCGTGCTCTAATCTCAAAAATCAAAAAACTCCCGATTCACTTACTCAGTCGCCCGAATGAGATCTAGACATCTTAAAATGAACTCAATCTGGGCACTGCTTCAAACTGTACTTGACGCTCGAATTACAACGGCTTGAATACATGAGGTTTGCGCGCTATTCAACAGTAGTGTCACTTTTAGAGTCGCTTGGTTTTGTGTTTACTATTAACCGTGAATTGACTATTTGATTTTGATACAATATAATCTCTTTTATGACGACACTGAATATCCTTCCGTAAAAATTATTTCTTCAAATAAAGAAACATACTTTTCACATTGATGCTGAGAAAATATATTTGAAATTAATGGCGGCAAATGCTTAGAAAGTATAAATAATCAAAATCCATTAGTTCAATTTTTTTTTTTAATTTCTAAGATGTGAAGTATTTTACGTGTACTGAAATTCATTGAAGTCATTAATAAAGCAGTACACCTGAATAGTTATGCAAAATGATTTATACAAAAATTAATTTTACAATACTCCGACTAGTTTCTCCGTCGAGTGACGGTATTATCAAGTCACTTCATTGTAGTCACTTGATAATACCGTCTCTCAACGGAGAAACTAGTCGGAATATTTTAAAATTAATTTTTGTATAAATCATTTTGCATAACTCTTTAGGTGTACGGCTTTATTAATGATTTCCATTAAGTTTTTATCTTAACATTTTTGTAAATTCTACAATGCAGGGTGATTATAATTAAAGTTCAACTTTCAACATGCTGTAAAAAAAGAACCACTGCTCAGAATGACCTGAAATTTGAACTGAATATACTCGAAGAAAAGGGAAGTAGTACGACATAAGAAATAAAATAGTTCCAAATGTTATTAATAGATAGCGCTTTAAGCGTCATAACGTAAATGGGTTCGGCTTTTAAATCGCAGTATGACGGCTATGGCGTGAGTTGCACGTTAAACCAACTACACTGTTAATTGTGCATGACTATATCGAGGTTTTACTGAAGAAATGACTTCCAAGTCATTCAATAGTTGTGGCACTGTTAATTTAAAGTCTATCGACCACGGCAAGGTCTTACCATATCGGATGGGAAAAATCGGTTTTTAATTGTCCTGAGGCCAAAAACCGCATAAAAAGCAACAATGAAATCGGTCGTTAATTATCGCGAGACTTGTACAAGACATGTTCAATATGCTGTCCACCGTTTTCTGCAACAAGTTGAAAACGACAACAGATCGCAGTGTCTCAGGGGTCACGTTGTGAATGTGTTGTGCAATGCGTGCCTTCAATTCAGCAAAGTTTGCAATCGGACCACTAAACACAACATTTTTCAGATAATCCCACAGCCAGAAGTCACAAGGATTAAGATCAGGTAATCTTGACGGCCAGGTTGTTGGAAAATGACGGCTGATAATTCTATCATTTCCGAAATACCTCTTGAGCAACTGCTTCACTGGCTTTGCAATGTGCGGAGAAGCGCCATCTTGCAAAAAACTGATGCTACCCACACATGCACGCTGTTGAAGTGTTGACGTGGTTGCGCAAAAGACTCTCATAGCGTTTACCATTGACGGTACAGGTAACAGAACCAGCACGACCCATCTCCTCGAAAAAAAATGGCCCTACGGTAAACGCTGGCGCCCGCACCACACAGTTACCTTTGCAGAATGAAGAGGTACAGATGCGAACGGATTTTCCATTGCCCATATTCTGCAATTCTGAGTGTTGACATGTCCTTGGAGATGGAAATGGGCTTTTTCTGTCCACAAAATGTTCCATGGCCATTCATTGTCCACTAACCTGCGAGCAAGGAATTCTAGAGCAAACCTTTCTCTTACTGGCAGGTCAGCAGGAACCAACTCCTGAACTTAGGTAATTTTGTATGGATAGCAATGCAGGGTGTTTCGTACAATTTTATGCACCGTGCTCACAGGCATGTCCAAAGTTCGGGCAATTCCCCGTGCACTGCATGTTTGCACACCACCCCTCGTCTCTTCCTGCACTGCTGTGGCCACATCTTCTACTGATGTCGAAGCAGTTGGTTTCCTCCCTCTGCCAGATTTCACTACAAAAGAACCTGTCTCTTAGAATTTCTTCATCATTTTCTCCAGACCCTTGGCAGACATCGGATCACAGCCTTTTTTTCATACCCTTTACTGTCCGGAATTTCTTCAGAGCTTCTGGCGCACAGTCACCGTTCTTGTAAAAGAGCTTCACAAGCAGAGCGCGATCCTTCATTGAGAGAGTCATGGCGAGCTTCTCAGAAGCAATTTGAGGAAAACGCCATGTGCCATGCGTTTTATAAAAAATGCAATGTGTCGTGCGCTTAACACGTCTTGTATTTTGCATATTACGACGCTGAAAGCGCCATCTATTGCTAATATTTGGTACTATTTTTTTTCTTATGCCATACCATTTCCCCCGTCTTCGAGTATATTCATTTCAAATTTCAGGTTATTCTGAGCAGTGGTTCTTTTCTTTACAGCATATTGAAAGTTGAACTTTAATTATAATTACCCTGTACTTTAATTACTATATAGATTAAATAACTTAAAAAAAAACCCAGAATAAATGGGAGCTATTTTACTATTGGCTAATTAATAGATTTTCATTCTCTCTGTTTGTATGTTTTCCTTTTCAAAGGAATGGTAGAATGTATTATTAATTATTACAGTATTAAGAAGTCAGTTAATTTTATTCTATTTCAGAATTAAAAATAAATATCACTGGAAAAATCTTTTACTTCTTTGATTTTTTTCAATTATTTTTCCAAGCAAAATCTGTTCCACAAACAAAATAGCCTAAGGTAACCCAGAGTTATAAGACTTAAAATCTGATGAAACGCTTTAATATTTAATGTTCTAAATATTAAAAATAAGATCGATTATTCTTTGAGTTACTGAAGAACAGTGTTCCTGCCGTAATTGTAAACTGACACTTAAAATATGATGCATAAATACAAAATTGGAAAAAACAATAAGATAAAACTATTAAAATGAATATTAAAATAAATCCATGTATTTTTTTTTTGTGTGTGTAATATAAAGGTAAACTGATTGGACCTGCTGTTTTCTACTTCAATATTTTAGGCTTCATGTAGAGCGGTCTATTAATTGGCTCTACAAATAAAATACTACTCTTTTAAATCTATTAAATTTGATTTAAAGCTGTGAGTTATTTTTGAGTTTGTATCACCACAACAATTAAATAATAGACTCACAGATTCACGCCTGAAATAAATAAAGTGAACTTCGAGACAACTTATGAAGAGAGCATTTTGGAAGCTACAAAGCCCCTAACCACAATTTGTCATTTAGAAAATAATCCTTAACTAAATGCTTACATCAATACTATCACATTTCTTAAAATTTTATATTATTAATTGATTATAAAAGTAATAATTATATATCATCATCCATTTGATTTATATTAAACTGAAGAAATCGTTTTACAAAATGACAGGAAGAGAATACACAATGAAGTTTTAGCAAGTCAATCATAGGCTCCTTCTAAATAATGTACTAACATGAACATTAATCGAAATAAATGCTCAATGTTTATTGCAAACTTCGGACTGATACTCTTTGTAGTTCCATCGTCGAACTGGCGGACACTTCCACAAGTTTCAAACTAAGAAAAAAAATGCAGCTGCTTTCTCTTACCGGAAGTAAAAGCCGACGAAGGCTGATGATAACCAAGTGGTTTTAACGGATTGAAACTGTCCTTGTTAAGTATTTTTAAATCTTTATTATCTTTTTATTAAGATGAATTAATATGATTCAAATTTTATTATGTGTGTAAGAGTTTTTTAACACTGTCGATCAACTATAACTTTCAACCCGCACAAGCTAAATGTTGATGATGATAGTACAGAACTATAAAAAGAAAAAAAATCGAATTAACAATCCCACTCTAAAATTTCATAAAATTTCTCTAAAATAGATTGATGGAAAGTACAGAAGATACATCGGGGGATCCAAATTAAAGAGGAGGTATTTCGACTTCTCTATAGGAAAAACTACTGGGAGAATCGCAACCAAAATTCGTACACATACTGTCCTGAGTATGCGGTTCCGATTTCTGAAGAAAAAAAAATAGTTCAAATTTCGGTCGCTAAGGGTGAATTGTGGCGCTGTTGTCCCCGTAATTTATACATTGTGACGTAATCGAACAACCTTCGCCTGTAAAAGGAGTCACAAAGGATCTTTCACAAATCCACGACTAGCGCAAGAGTCATGAAGCTCACCTTGCCGGATTACACGTTACTTGTTCTTTTATCAACGAAACAGCAATGCTTCTGCTGCACTTAAGGAATTTCGACAGTTAAAAGGTTCACGTAGAAGTCCACTGACGTTTACTAATCTTCGGAAAATGATTTTTCGTTTTGAAGAGACAGGAACTTTTGTTGTATAACCCGGACGAGGTCGCAAGCCAAGTGGACTGCAGAGAACAGATGAAAGGTACAACTGCAGTAGTGGAGCACGGAATCGCAAATGCACAAGGTAGCAGTAGTGCTCGTGCAATATCACGGGAATTATAGGGAATAGGTTTTGCCCTATAAAATATCTCACAGTCAACAATTGGTTTGTAGTGATTATGATATGCGGAAAGCATTTGCCTTGATATTCGTTGCTCGGATGATGCATGGCCTTGGCGAATACTGTGGTGTGATGAGGCTGATTTCCATTTGAATGGTGCTGTAAACACTCATAACTGCTGTATTTGGTCTGACAGATCCACACGTTCATCATCAAATTTCATTCACCAAAGGTAACGGTTTGGTGTGGCTTCACGGCATCCTTTGTCATTTGTCCTTACTTCTGGAAGAAGTATCGGGGCCAGTGATGTGTTCTGTGAATGGCTCCAGATATGCCGATATGTTTCGGAGCTTTGTAATTCCAGCACTTCAACAGAGGAATTGTGTTGATACTACAATCTTCATGCAAGATGGTGATTCCCCTCACATAACTTTAACTGTGAAAGTCTTAGGCGTGCTTCACAGCCAACGAAAAACCGAACGAAACATGTCCGGCCAATGAAAACCTGAAATCTCTCTTCTCACAAAAAAACTCCAAAATGCAGCTTAAAATCTAGAGATTTCGTATATTTTAGGAAATTGAGATGTTCAATCAAAAAAAAAAAAATCTCCACTTCTTCCGAAGAACCACAAAATAAATAAATAAATGAGTAAATTTATTGATAAAAATGAAAATAAATGAATTGTTAATATAAATTCTTTAAAAATAAGAAATAAATTATTAAAAATAAAAATAAATGAATTGATAAAAATAATAAAGAATTTACCAAAAATAGTAAATGAATTAATTAATAAAAGTAATAAGTAAATAAACATAAAAATTACTAAAAATAATAAATTATTAAGTATAATAAATTAATTAATAAAAAAAAATGAATTGATAAAAATAATAAAGAATTTACCAAAAATAGTAAATGAATTAATTAATAAAAGTAATAAGTAAATAAACATAAAAATTACTAAAAATAATAAATTATTAAGTATAATAAATTAATTAATAAAAAAAAATGAATTGATAAAAATAATAAAGAATTTACCAAAAATAGTAAATTAATTAATTAATAAAAATAATAAGTAAATAAATATAAAAATTACTAAAAATAATAAATTATTAAGTATAATAAATTAATTAATAAAAGTAAATAAATTAATAAAAATAATAACTAATAAAAATAATAAAAATTAAAATAAATAAATTAATAAAAATAAAGAACTAAATGAATGCCTATGGCGTGTTTTACAGGAACAAAAATGCCCGACCGATTAAAAATAATCTTTTGTAGCTATTTCACAGGACAGTGAATTTCTCTGCAACGATATTTGCCTAAAGATTTATAGCGTCCAAATCGAATGGAAGGCTCAACGATGTCCCGTGATGCGACACATATCGGCGACAATACAAATCCAATTTTCAAAACTAACAATAATCCCTTTCAAATTCTAATGTTTTAAATGAAAAGCTTTTAAGTAACAGATTGTTTCACATCCAAACATAATTTTGTTTCAATTATATCAAATTTGTAGTAACTCGTCATTCACTTGAAGTTGGAGAGAAAATACAAAACTGCCGTGTTTAATTTTGAGATGATGAATTACGACGATAGATCTATCGACTAGTACGATTTTGGAATGTTTGCTCAAGTTTTCATGCCCAGCGATAGTAAGTATCATACTATTTCTGACTGTGAACCTTTTCCACCTGCGTTTCAGAGTTCTTTATGAACCGGCAGAGTGATTTCAGGCTTTCGATATTTTCATTGGCCGGATATGTTTCGTTCGGTTTTTCGTTGGCTGTGAAACACGCCTTACTGCGGCGAACATTTTCGGACGACATTTAATAATTAACAAATCATTTCAGTCGGCAGGGTCGCCCCAATCACCAGATCTGAACCCCTGGGATTTTTGGCTGTGGGACTACTTAAAAAACCTCATCTATCAAGGCAATGTTCCGAACTTAGCTGTGTTGAAAGACAAAATTTCACAACCTGTGACACAACTCAACGGCATGCATATTAACTGTGTTTTGCTATCGAGTGTGTTGTGCGTTGAGTGAGTAAGGTGACGGAGGGCTCTTCGAGCCTCATCGATGATGTTAGTGTAATTCCACATGTGATTGCAATAAAGTTATTGCACGTTAACTCTTTTTTTGCCGATATTTGTTAGATAAGTTACTCAATATGCAAATTACGGAGACAAGCAGCGTCACAATTCACCCTTAGCGGCCGCAAAAATTTGAATCATTTTTTCTTTTCTTCAGAAATTGAAACCGCATACTCAGGACAGTATGTGTACGAAATTTGGTTGCGATTCATCCAGTATTTTTTTTCTATAGAGAGGTCTACACACCTCCTCTTTAATTTGATCAATCTTTTATAAAAGAAAAATAATAAAATAAGGATTATTATTAATAAAAGCTTTTTATTCATATTTAATTTACATTATGCTTTTTTAATTCCTATTAATAATAAAATTCAAATAATACACCAAATGAATTTGAATTGAAATATAAAGTTTATCTTATATTTTCACAAAGTTGTATAAAGTATTGAAAAAATTAAAAAATGTAATACGTAGAGACAAATTCCTACAAATACCACAATGACTGCACTTGTTTATATCTTTACAGGCGGTAATGAATCATTCATAGGCTGAAGAATACTCGAAGAATATTCAACAGTTCCAATGGTGTTTTCGTAAGTTGTCACAAACTGTAGACATCACTCGAAAAATATTTGAAATGTTGTAGTTATTGAAAAATGTAAATTTCTGCTAAAATGGGAAGGTAGTTATTTTTTTGTGTGATTATAACTAGGGTGACCAGACGTCCCGATTTTGGCGGGACAGTCCCGATTTTTAACAATTTGTCCCGCGTCCCGCGGCGTTTTAAAAATGTCCCGATTTTTTTTGTGGTTAATGAATTCCTTTTTTTTTGGTTGTTGAACCTGGAGATTCCTTTTTTTTTTTTTTTTTTTTTGTTGTTT
>JAFIDM010009631.1:120675624-120698362 GCA_023159025.1 Thereuonema tuberculata
CGTTTTTTTTTTCCTTTCCGGTCTCCCCCCCCCCCCGGTCAATGGTGTCCCGCTTTGCCAATGTAAAAATCTGGTCACCCTATTATAACTGTCTTTTCAACAACGTCTGCAAGATTACTATACTTTACTATGATTACTGTACTTTGTCTTCAGTTGTCGAAAGTAAAAAACAAAAAAAACAAAACAAACTGTATACTGTTTCAATAGTACTCGTAAAAAGAGAATCTTTTCAGTACAATAAGTAGAACTTATTTTGTTAACGCAAAAATATTGGAAAAATACAGTCATTATAAAGGCAATATACAAACACAATACGTTTATATTTTATGATAATTTTATTTTCTCAAAATTTAATAAAGGATAACACAAAAATCATATAGAAATATATAGCTTCAGATTTTGAAAGAAATTTGACATTTTACGGTTACGAAATATACTTCGACTATTTTTGGATTGTATATTTGGATTTCTGTATAGATTCTGGTAGGCGAAATAAATCAAAAATTAAAGCACAACTTTCAGGTTTTGTATTTAAAAATTCAATCACACTGTAAAAATCTGATTATCTTTCTTAATCTCGTTTTATGGCTCAATCTACTATATTGCCATATATTGTACTATCAAATAAATAATAGAAATAATACATTATTCCCATCAATTTGAAAGTTCAGTATGAACACATCTACACATCCAACTTGAAATTGATGTTTGTAATTTCATCTTAAGGGCCACTTTTAAATCTAACAAGGAAAAGATTTTAATAAAAATTGGCAGGGAGATAGTTTTCGACTTGGAAAACACGAAAACATAATTATGTCCCAAGTGCTGAGTGGACACTGGTCAAGGTCTATGGACAATACCAAAATTTTAATTGAATTCAAATACAAAAATAGCATCAATATTTAAGAGTCGAATGTCACTATGTAGGGTAGACTGGTCTAAGGCGTGCGAAGCGTAATCCACTTGCTCAGGTTCGATTCCCGACAAAGGCAGTTTTTGCATTAATTAATTTGGATTAGATTTAATTACTTTTTAAGTGCTTTTAATGCATTTTTAATCATTGCTATTACATTATTTATTTGTAATAATTTTTGGACAATTCCTTGCAGTTTTACAGAAGAAACGGTGCTGTTTAAATGCAATAGTTCACTATTTGAGGTAATATAGTTTTTTAAAAAAACTCTATAATTCAAATATAATGATTAATTATAGCGAGTGTTTTTCATGACAATTTCATTGATTTTAAGCTTAAAAATTAAAATTAAAATTATTAAAAATCATTGAAGAATTAATTATTATTAATTGTTACTGATAAAAATTCTGTAAAATGCACATAATTGTTCAAAAATTATTACAAATAAATTGTAATAATTAGCAATAATTAAAAATGCATTAAAGCACTTAAAAATTAATTAAGACTACTCAAAGTTAATTAAAACTGTTGTTTTGAATGAGGATAAAACAATAGCGGCAATGTAAAACTCACTAATAATAAGTAGTGAAATTCGTCATAAACTATTCTTAAAGATGGATGTTAATTCTATTGTGTTAAGAGCTATTGTTTACAAAAGGTTATACTGAGTTTTGATCTTTATTTTTGAATGTAAAGCAAGGATATAGTTGTTTTTAATACATATATTAATGAAACTTTGAATGACTGTGTGTTATTATTTATAATTAACTTTATTTCAGAAACACATAATCACATACCTTAAGTTCTGCTAAACTAATATATATAAAAAGCTTTTTACAAAAACCAAATTAAATTATAATTAAAAAACTGCCTGTGTCGGGAATCAAACCTGAGCCAGTGCATAACGCTTTTGACCATTTGAGCCTTTACGTTCGGTTCTAAATGTTGATGCTATTTTCGTGTTTGAATTCAATTAAAATTATTAATTTCCTGTAGACCTTGACCAGTGTCCATTCAGCACTTGGGACGTGTGTTTTTCGTGTTTTCCAAGTCGAAAACTATGTCCCTGCTAATTTTTATTGAAATCCGTGCTCCAGCGATGAAATCCTATAAGCCAAAATGCCACATGCTTTAGGATTTGAAAGAATAATGTAAATCACACTTCATATTTAAGATTATTGTTTTCTTATAAACTTCTGTGTTATATTGACAGACCATAATAAAGGCCTCGGTAGATTATGGACTACAGTAGCTCAAAGATTAACACAGTTGTCAATTTTAAGTTTCATTTTTACGAGATTAATCTTATTGACGATTAGATTAGATTAATAAATGAGACAGTTGAGATTATTAATTTAATTACATTATTAATTTAAGATCGGAGATAAACCGTGAGAATACTAGATTTTGCTATACAGTAATGTTAAGAGCCCCTTTATAAACGACGAAACTGCTTATAATTACCGAAGTATGGAAAAAGTTTTGCAGGGGTTGAATCGCTGTTTTTTTTTTTTTTTAATATTTTTGAATTTTTCGTTTTTAGTTTTGGTATCTGGTCTTTAGTTTTCTCACCATTCAATTACGAGTTATTTTTTGCATTACGTTCCAATTTAAGTCATTTTCAGTAAGAATCATTAAAGATGTCTTTAGGTTCCGACTAATTTCAGTGGTTGCTTGGATTTTGATGCGCATGCGTGCGTATGGGTTTCTCATCTGAGCTCGACAAAAGTGATCATTCCTCGCAGCTACCACATCAGGAAAACACGAGCTTTCGGAAGTTGACTTGACAATTCTTCGTTAAACGATGATAAAAGGTAACGTAAATATAAATCGATGTTCTTTTATTTATTACTTTAAGCTGATTATTGAGAGGGAGGGAAGAAAAGATTTCTTAAGAATAATTGAAAATCAAACAGGGTTTGAGAAAAACGTAACTTTTTGACTGAATTAAATCGAAACTTTTAACTACTTTTGATGTTTACCGAAAAGAAAGGAAATAATGATTGAATATAGGATAAAACAACTAAATTCAAAATTTTAGAATAAATTACTGAATTTACTTCGAAATTCCTTATTTAAAAAGTAGATTATTAAAAAATTAAAAAAAAAAGTATCGTTAACGTAGTAAAGATATATTTCATTTTAACAAATCAAAAATATCATTTTTTCTATTAGAAAAGATATCATAAATAGTTGTCGTAAGAGTTGTTTATTATGATATCATTAACTTTATTTCGAAACTAATATACATACATATTACGTGTTATTTGTATTTATAAAAATTTGTTGCATATAATACAGGATATTAATAAAGTTTGATTTCGTTTTTCATATTATTGGGAATGCATTGAAATGATGAAACTGATTTGTTATTATAGAGATCTTAATTAATGAAGTACTTATGGAAAAAAATATTTATTTTTGTTTGCTATACAGTATGATTGTGCATGTATTAATGACTCTTGTTACTTCTATTGTACTCCAATGAAAACTTAACCAACACTCAAGATCTATTAATTTTCAATTAAACATTATAACATACGAACTGTATTAAAATATTCTTTGTGGTTTGATGGGAGATTTGGAGTTATTCAATCTGATCATTTGTGAGGGTGGAGATGATGGGGGTTGTAATTACCCCATTATATCAGAAGGAAGGAATGAAATTTTTGGGGTTGAATGATTTGGCATTCTCAATTCAACAAACAGTATTCATAACCTGTCATTAGAAATTCCTGACTCTGATTATTGTTTGATATTGAGTGATTTGAAGTACATGACAGTTATCAAAAATATTGTGAATATTCTTTAAATTCAAAAAAGTCTTTTGCTTTTCGAAATGAGTTTGATTCAGAATATATAAATTTAAAATTTCTTTCGTGGAAAAAATTGTGGCTTTGCAGTTAGTTGATGATGAATGAATTCAATTTGTTGGAAATCAAAAAAATAAAATTAAAATTTACGAATCGTTAAGTTTTAGAAATTTATATTTCAAGAGAATTCTAGAACTATTTTTACTTCAAAACTATTAAATTGACTTAAAGTGTTATTGACAAAGAAACAGAGATGAATGTAAAAAAGAACTGAATAATAACCATGTTTGTTGTCATAATTCAGATCTTGATCAGAACTTATGTTTTCATTTGCATTTCTTCCTGTTGACAATATAATACATAAAGTTTTAAGGAGATAAAAAAAAGCCATTAGATTTACTTTCTTAGTTAACAATAAACTTTATAAAAGCATAATACTGTACAAATTGGTTCCAGAAAATTAAGATAAGGCAATATAGTTGTTGTAACAACCGTAGAACTAGTAGTAGAAACGTTTATCATTTACGTAATTTGGAATTGTGCTATTGAATAACATGTGATCGAAAGAATTTCCATTAGCAACAGTGTTTGTATTAAGCATATTATTAATATTATTGAAATATTATTACTTTAAAAATTTTTTTGTCCTCTAATGATAAAAAATATATTTTAATTCTTAAAATTGCATTTTTCAATTATGATGAAAGCGTCTAATTTAATGATCCAAATGTACTCAGTTGCAAATCACCAACTAAAAATGATTTTTTTTCCTGACCTTACATTACAAATTAACATTGTTCTTGTTATAAGTATACATACCATATCTCCTCTTGATTCCTTCTCTTTTTGTATTCATAATATTATAAGACATCAACACGAACACCAATAAATGTATGGATATAAAATATATTTATTAAAATAGCAAAGTTTCGAGAAAAAATAATAACGTCTTCCCTTTATCAAGCCTAAAAAGTATACAACAGTTTCGATAAAAATAACAATTTGTATAAACGAGCAAGAGAACATAAGAAATGAATTGTTAAAGTTTACAGAAACCTTACAATCAAAACTTTATTAAAACAATCCAACATAAGTGTTATTAAAATAACAATGTCTTTTGAGTCGAGCTGATACTGTGGGACGGCCGTTTCGAGCTTGTTAGGCTCTCATCAGCCAGAGCTAATCAGCCAGTGCAAGACTCAAAAGGCATTAGGGGAGGTATTAGGAATACACGATTGTTATTTCAATTAATTGGTTTTGTTTACCCATCAGAGGGTTTGTTATTTATTTATTTATACATGTTTTTGGGTTTTTTTTCTCTTTTTGTGGTCAAATACCTTTTGTGGCAGCCTGAGTGCTGCCCAAGGATTTGGCTTCCACATTTTGTTCTTGTTTTTTATTTTCTTGCTTTTAGTTTTTGAGGGGTCACTGTCTCCATCGTGTATTCCTAATTGTTATTAATTCATAAAGTGTTTTTTTTGCAGAAGAATTAAATTTTTAATTACAGTTATGTTACATTGTTTTAATAAAGTTTTGATTGTAAGGTTCATGTAAACTTTAACAATTCATTTCTTATGTTCTCTTGCTCGTTTCTACAAATTGTTATTTTTATCGTAACTTATTGTAAGATTGGTATAAACTTTGACAATTCCTTAATAATGTTTTCATGCTCGTTTCTACAAAGTGTTATTTTATCGAAACTGGTGTAGATTTTTTAGGCTTCATAAAGGGAAGATGTTATTATTATTCGTAGATGTTATTATTATTCGAAGATGTTATTATTATTATTCTCGAAAATTTGCTATTTTAGTAAATGTATTTTATATCCATACATTTATTGCTGTTCGTGTTGATGTCTTATAATTGTTCATGTTATTAAAAAAAAAAAGATCCTAGGAGCTCAAGTTCGAAGGCAAAGATATATATATATATACATATATGTGACAAAGGATTATCGAACATGAAAAGTGAAAAGTTTGAATTCATTATTGTTTCCAAGAATAAACAGTTTTAGATTCAGTGTTCGTGAATTTTCAAAATAACATAAAGATTTAGGATCCCTTTTATTTACAAATACAACAACATAACTCTTCATTAAGATTTATTTTAAATCCTGAAGCCATAATTCGTAGTCCAAATTACGATAATTTTTTAATCAAAGTATTTAAAACCAAGAAAAAAGAAAGAAATTGTTCTTATTCTATAAAGAAACAAAACCTACACAAAGTTATTAATCACAGTAATAGTTGAGAAATAAATAGCCAAATAGGCAAATCCATTCAACAATTTTTAGTCAAACTGGTAGAAAGAGTAACAAAATGTGAAAGAAGAGATGAAAAGTTAAATGAAAGAAACAGAATAAGAAACAAACAAAAAGGAAGTGGAAATGGAAAACCAAAAGAACAACTACCTTAGGAATAATTAAAAGAAAAACAGCCTCTTCTTCAAGTATTGTATTTCTTCAAATGTATTTCAAAGATTCGACTGTGAAATGTTTAACAAGCTAGATAACAAAATTGTAAAGAGCTTATTTTAAACAATGATCAAAATTAAAAGAAAAAAGTTACTAAAACAAAGCGAAAAAAATTCAATTATAAAATTACCTGCTTAAACAAATCAAAACACAAATCGAAATGAAATTTCACTTATTTGAAAAAATTGGAAATGAAAGTAAATTGAATTAAAAAAAAAAAAAAAACTTGAATAATTTTACTGGACTGAAAGGAAAAACTAATTACCTCAGCTGATAATTAGATAAGTAATCTTTAACACTGACTTATATTATTTTGCCTTAAAAATTTTAGAAATTAAAATCTTTCAATTTTTTTTATTTTTTTTTAAAGTATTTTCTGTTTAATAATGCATCTACGTCAGAGGCGTACCTAGGAATTTCGAATGGCAGAGTTATGATGGTCATAGACATTTAACCAAAATAAAAGTTGTATCATTTCTCCTGATGGGAGGGGGAGGCAAACAAAACGACGAGCTTTCACTTCCAAAAAAAAAACATATTCAAAATATTAGGCCATATCCACATCTGAACATTTTCTCCGAATAGAATAGAACGAACAAACGGATTGCAACGAACAGATCTTATTCCTGAAAAATCTTCTGAGAATTTGACAGTGATAGCAGGTGTAATAATTTATTAGCAAAAAGAATAAAAATAAATATCAAATTAATGTAATTTATAATACATTAAATACATAATAAATAATAATGAATACAATGATAAAAAAGTTAAAAATTAGAAAGATTATAAAAAACAAATAAATTGTATGTGAAAATAAAGCTTAAGTAACCTAAAGAAAAAGAAAAAGAAGCAAATAAAAGTGAAAAAAAAATAACAGCAATAATTAAAAAGATTGAAAGATTAAAAGAAAAATTAAAAAGTTAAAGATAAAGCTTCCAAAATTATATATAATAAGCAGACTTCAATTACCCAAAAGGAGAAAAACCTGAAAATAAATTTAACAAAAAAATAAGAAAAAGAAGAAACGATAGAATTACTAAAATTTTTGAAGGAGAATTCTCTAACTAATGAAGAAACGAGGAAATTTTTAATCCGTCTTATCTAATCTTTTTACATTTTCATTTTTGTTAGTGTTTTTATTAATCTTTTATCATTTATTATCATTGTAAAACTCATTTATTTTAAAATAATGATAATGTGTTTTTTAGAATTAAGTAGAATTAATTAATTAACAATTTGATCCTGATATTTCGATTTTAACTTAAGAAATAATTTGATCATACTGTTCGAAAGTACAATATTTAAAGGAGCATAAAACAACAACAACAACAACAATAATAATAATTTATTTATTTATTTAAATTTAAATATAAGTAAATAATTTTAATTATAAATATTTTATAAGTAAATAATTTTACTTATTTATAATTAATTTATAATTAATTACTGTTTATTTATAGTTCATATCATATCTTATTTATTTGCCTGCAAGTATTAAATTGTTGTACATAAAAAAATATATAAACCGTCGATATAATTATATATAAACAATAAAAATAAATATATAAGCCTTACATATAAACCAATATACATAAATAAAAATTGTATAAACACATCCACATATTCACATTATGATCTTTAAGTTATGAAAGCCTAAATGACGTCGTTACATATAAACACTTACACTTTACAGACACTTTACTTAATAGATAATTTTACTTTTTAACAATAAGTCTAATATTAGAATCGAATGAATATTCCATTCATTTGCTGCTACTGAAGAATACTATTAAATCTATTAACCATTATATTGAATTAATTAAAATATCAGCATTTATTTACATCATTTAAATCGCTTATTTTGTCATCAAGAAACTCTAAACACTATAGTAACTCTTTTTAACTAATAAAGCATGCAATCCAGTGCATAGTTTTTGAATGTTATCTGTGGATTTGAAGGAATTTGGCTATTTATTATATATTCTAGCAATGGCATTTTTAGTTTATTGAAATATGTGCTTGTTTTGAGCTACGAAAAGTATTGACTTTATATAAACACCTGGTAAAATTAGGATTTCATGTGAATTAAAAATATATTTATAAGATGATTTTGTAGGTAATTTGCACATGATTCTAATAACTCTTTTCATTATTCGAAAAGTAGATAAAGAAGCTTTCGTATATTCCCGAATATAGCTCCATAGCTAAGATGAGAGTAAAAAGTAACAATATAACGATAATAAAGTATTTCTTGAAAGTGTATCACTTAATGTATAAAATGCACAACACATACTACTTAATTTACTATTTAATATGTGACTTTCAAGTAAAATCATTATCTAAGTAGATACCTAATGTTTTAGAAGAATAAAGGAATTTGCTTTCAAAGTATCAATAGAGAGGGCAAAGTAGTACCAGGGAAATGAAAATGCAATACGAGTGTCTTCTCAACATTCAATACAAGTTTGTTTCCCATTCTGACCAATGTTATCCTTGCATTTTCCATCCGTAATTACTATATTAATATTATCAGCGTATAATGTACAATTATAGGAATCATATACTATATCAAATCATTCATATATAAAATAAAAAGAAGTGGTTCCAAAATTGGTCCTTGTGGACACCTTTGGATAATTTCAACAGAGGTAAACTAAACATTTATATTTTGTTATTGTTGTTCAATTTAGAAACGTGCACAAATTGATAGATTACCTATTACTTATGGAAGATTCTAATCATTTATATGCAACACCTCTCATACTATAACCATATAATTTGTTAAGTAAAATTTTATGATCTATGATATCAAATATTATCAAATCCATAAATAATCCCAAACTATGTTGCTATTTTGTAAACTATCTCATACATTATGAAGAACCTGTCTAGTCACCTTCCCTTACCCTTCCGAAACTTTTTGAAAAAGCAGAGAGTACAAAATTGGGAGGTAATTATTCAAATCATTTGGATTCCATTTTTCAACATCGGTAAAACTTTGCAATTTTCAATACAGATGTGAATTGTTCATTTTCAACAGAGTAGCTTATTAGGTAACGCATTTTATTTATGATTAAGATTGAATATTTTTTAACAACCATTGAAGGAATTTTATCTTTAATATTATATTTATTCGATAGTTCTTTATTGCTGTTATTAATTCTTCATATGTAACTAGATCAATGAAGATTGAATGAGTGTTCATTGTAGACTGTCCTGTTGTAAATGAGCATAATTAGCATTATTTATTTCACCTGATACATTCATAAAGAATTCATTCATTTTATTCTGAACAACAAGCGGATCATTTATCGTCCCACATTATAACCATAAGTGATGAACTCTCTTATACGAGACTTTGCTAAGGACTTTATTATTTCATTTTAGTTAGTTTTTAGTTTTAGTTTTTATTTTTTCCACGTAGTTTTAATTTTATTTCGAAATTTCTGTGTAAGATTAATATTATAAAAATGTTTTCCTGTATCTGTTAACATACTGTCTGAATGAAGGAGATTTAATTTTATTTTCCTTAATTAGTTTCGAATATTTTAAATAGCTTCAATTTAGATTCCTTTATCTCTTTTGTGATCCATCTTTTACACGTTACCTTCCGCTTGACACAGGGATACATAGAAAACGCCACATTAAAACAGTACAAAAATACATCCATAAAAACATTAAATTCTGAATCCATATCCTTACTGCTATATGTATCATTCCAGAATTCTTGAAACAGTAATAGTTAATAATTTAATTTATTCAGTTATTAAGTCTTTAAACAGTATTATCTCTCCTTGTCCCACTTCCCCCTTTCCGAAGAAACCGAACGCAGCAAAAACACGTCCATACCTGAAAGCCACTTTATCTACAAGCCGTGGAAAGCTGTTCGAAATGTTCTGTTCTGTTCGTAAATACGTCCACACCTAAGTAATTCTGATCAGCTCGTTCAGTTCTGTTGGGAGAAAATTTTCAGATCTGGACGAGGACCTAGTGAAGACATGAAGAATTATGTTATTTATTAAAATTAGTTAAAATAAACAAATAAAAATTGGAAGTGGTCTGATAGCGTTTTGGATATAAAGTAACTTACAATATTTCAGGATAAGAAAAGAATAATTTGTAAGATGTTAAATCTTGAGGAGGTAATAATTATTGATAATTACATAAAAATTAGAGATGGACCTAGAACGGTGGTAATTTTCTTTGTATTTTAATTGAAGAAAAATGAATCAAAATAAAAAAAGTCAACATTTTAACAATTTCTACCTTGAGTATATGTGGTAAGTTGTTTGATTTGCATATAAAATAAAATCTGTGGATAATTAGAAGAAATGAAGAGGACATATTGAAAGAAATAGAAGACACAGGTACGTAATTTAGCTTGTTCTACTAATGTTCTTTATAAGTAAAATTCTCACTTTACAAAGTTTCGATTGCATAGAAACGATCGCTTTCTTTCTCTGACGTAGCTTTAATTCAGTTATTGAAAGACTTCACATTTACGGATTCGATTGCAATAGAAATAAAACTGATTTGATCCACTTTTTTTCACTGAAATTGATATACATAATAATATCTGCAATTGTTGAGAAAGCTACAAATATTATGGTTGGCAAATGACATGCACACGACTATTTCAAAAATTAATTAATAATCTCCAAATGAACATCTTTAGAAACATTTGACTACAACACATTCCACAAAATGTAACACAATTACAGAAATTACTGCCTTAAATGAATATTTGCAACTATTATAATATTTCCTCTTTTCCTCAAATCATTATAAGATTGGCAGAATGTTTTGATGTTTTATAAAGTGATCGTTAAGATGAATCTAATGATTATTATTAAAATTTCTTACGACTATCGCGTAATTCCATTTGATTCAAATTTTCATTTCTCATGAAATTTTATCAAAAAATTCGAAACTTTCTACTCTCGAAATTTTTTTTTAGATAATTTTAAGAATTTCTGCCACATGCTTTTTAGAGAAAACATGCTCTTTAAAAATTAATTCAGTAGAAGTTATTATTTGATACTTTTCATTTAGCATTTAACAAATACGTAAGTCATTTTAATGATTCTGCAATCTGTTTAATAAATAGAAGATAGATAAACATATTATAGGTGCTTTTCAGGATGTTTAGTTGTACTGTTCAGTTTGGACAGATAATTTGCCGCTATTGGAATTTTGTCTGTGAAAACCAACGTCTATAACTATTAGATCTTATTGGAAGATACAAAACCTTAATGATTCAAAGATAAGGATTGAATCTTAGACGTAGAGTTATCTGCAGCAACCCTGTAATGGAATTTATTATGTTTCTTAAACTTTTTGACTCATTTCAGTTGTAATTGAATTAATTTTTCGTTTTCGATATTAGGAAAACTTCCATTTTACAATCAGTGAATATAACTTAAAGTAAGTGTAGATTGGCAATATATCCAAAGTTTTAAATTTCTTCAAATTAAGTTCTCGAATTCTCGAGAAATAAATATTGCGGGAAAAGAGAAATCTCAAATTACCAGGTGAGTCAAAAATCCCAGGGCACGCTTGTATATCGGAAACGGAAGGGAAAATAAAATATCTGAGTATCCCATCTTGAAATATCTTAAAGTCCGCCATCTTGAATGCAAGTCAAATTTTTCAAATTGGAAACAGGGTCGTGTGACGTATCATTTCAAACAAGAAAACTCCCAGATATTCAATGGTGCAATCAGTTTTTGTATAGCATTTTACTTTTATGAATGTTAAAAGTTAGAAATTCGTTCACTTGTAACGCACAGCAGAGTGATGAAATGAACAGTCAAATTTCGTCAGACAGATACAGTTGGTCGACCAAGATCAGTCTCTGATACGGAAGTTAGCGTCATTCCTGAGAGCCCTCAGCGAAGCTCACGCCTGTGAGGGGATTTCTCTAGATATGTTGTCGCTGGTCCATGCAGACTGGAAGCGAAGCCTCAAGTTGTGTGTGCAGCAAGAAGGGAAACACATTGAATACATTTTGTAGGCCCATAATGTGCATTCCTAATTTCCCATGAAAATTCTGCTATAGTAATTGTCACGAATTTCTAACTTTGAACACTCATAAAAGTAAAATGAATAATTCTACATAAAAATTGATTACACCATTCAATTTATAGGGTTTTTCTTGTTTGAAATGATACGTCACATGACTCTGTTCCCATTTGAAAATTTTGATTTGCGTTCAAGATGACGGACATCAAGATGGCGGTCATGTTCCTAAAATGTAGAATATTCCTCACTCATTCCTTGAATGGGTACTCAGATATTTTCATTTTCTCTTCCGTTTCTGAAATACAAGGTGTTCTGGGACTTTTGACTCACCCTATAGAACAGAAAAAAGTCCAGAACTCATATTCTCTAATGTCTTGTCAGTTTATACGTATGTGCTTTAGAAATATATATTTGGGAAATTGAAAACTTAAATTTCCATTGTAATGAAGACGCACAATTGTATAATTGACGTATAATTGTAGTGCTTATTTTACTATCGAATGCAGCAGATTTGAAAAATTAAAATAAATAATATGATAGATAACATTAATAGTTGAAACAAACCTATGAATTATAAGTATTAACATTAACTTATTAACTGGATTAGTAAAAATTTATTTAAATTACTATATGTTTCTTAGTGAATTTACGACATTTTCAAATGAAAAGTAAAACACGTAATTAACAATATACAAAGATACTATATCAAATTTCATTTTTTTTTCCTTTTTAAAAATTAATAAATTATTAAGAAACAAACATCAAGGTAATGTTTTAACACAAACTACGATAACAAAAAATATTGTTGACATATTAAAAGAATTACAATGATATGTAACTGCAGGAATTTCAAATTTCTTGTTCATTAAGTTTTGAGAAAAGTTTTTAATGTAAAAAGCTTCTTTTAATTGCAATTTATTATTATTATTATCAATATCTAGAATTTCAAGGTTATCCCAATTAATACTATGATTTGGATTTTTGCTGAAATTGCTCATTAATAGCAGATTTAAAATTTGTAGAACCTTGAGTCATAGAGAAGTTTTTGCAATCAATTTGATGTTGTTTATTTCTTTTACACAAATTTTGTTTGGTAAGACCAATATTTCTGAGATTACATGAGTTTCAATTGATTTGATAGATTACTCCTATTTTTTGATTATGTAAAATAGGATCTTTAACTGGTGATAGCAGATTAAGGATTTTATTCACAGGTTGAAAAATTACATGAAAATTTCGTTTCTTTAATACACATGCTAAGACTTCAGAACTGTGATTGTAATATGAGCCTTATTTCTTAAGGGCATTCTATTTTAATCTATATTTTATAACTGATTTAAAGATTAGTTTATTTAATTTAACCAAAAAAAAAATCTAATAAAGTGTGTGCAGTAATACTAAACTTTCAAATGTGAAATTTCATTTAAATAGGCGTTACAAGCAGCAAAATGTAATCACGACTGAGAAATAAGACTAATATTCTAATTTCGAAGATGGTCAATGAATTACTCTTTAAGGTATAGTATTTGTGGCAGTAATCTAACAAGCAAACACACATCAACAAACTCAAAGTCTAAATTTGGTCTAAGAGCAAACATTTCCTTTAAAAGCGGGGCATGAAGGTTTAGTATAATTAATACCTATTAATAGCAGTTTAAAGAAATTAAATTGATTTAATATTTTTGAAAAATAAATACGTTGTATTTGCTTTCGTTAAGAAAATAGAAGAAAAAGATAAAGGTTTTAGTAATTAAAAATTAACAAAGAAACTCTCTTAAGAGGCAAATTTAAATCTTTATTTACTTTTTCTTTACGTAAATACAATTTATTACGTAATAAAACATTAAAAATCGTTTACAAAAACGTACAAGGTGTCCTCGTTAAACTTTTGTAAATATCGTCTCTGCTATTAAATAAGTTTCTGATTGACCTCCCCTTCAACAAAAGTTTTTTGATTAAGTCACTGATTCAAAAAGAGATAATTTACGAAGTGTCTTTCTAAGACAGAATATAAAACCAAATTAGGTTTCTAATCATGGATAACGACTGTAAGAATCTATCTTAGGCAATTGGTCATCCCTTAATTACTTTCAATTCCTTTATTCACAGGAAGTTCTTGGATAAATTTTCATATCTGTTGTGGTTAAACGATGCAAAGCAATACTATGAAGTGAAGTTGTGAAAATTGTTCAGTGCTTATATATTTCTATTTTTCTATATGACCATTTGATGCAAGATGCCTAGATTAAAAATCGAAGCCTAGATTACAGTGGCAAAATAGATTATCTATTGGAAAAAAGAAAATTCTTCCGCATTTCTCCCAGAGCCATCTGTTAACCTGACCATGCCGTAATGTGGAAACACATTCAAACGTCAACCCTTGCTAGAAGGGAAATTAAAATCAGCATTTTTAATTCTAAGGCAGAGTGTGCTGTCAAAGAGAGAAGAAAGCACAACTCCTATTCCATGTACTTAAATCATTAGCCAATGTGGATAATCAATGTGGGTAATCTTTAGATAATGGTTTAATGTGGATAATGGTTTGCAAACCCTATGCTCTTTTAACCCTTTTAAGCTCTGCTGAACATCCAATTGAAAACAGTGATTTTTTTAACAATTATATGAAGATGCTCTTTCCAAGTCAAATTGGAATGAAAAAAATAAATATTGGAATGATAAATAAGACAATAAGTGCAGGTTATTTAATCTTCTTAGGCTTAGAGGGCACCTTCTTATTAAGATACACACAATCATTAACCAGGTCTATATTTATATTACTGTAAACACAAAATGCCAGTATATTACATGATAGAAAGTACAATATGCAATTTCATCGGATTACCATTAGAAACTAAGAAGCGACACCAAAGCTCTTCCGAGATCAGGAAAGGCTCGTGGATCTATTTGTTCGAACGATAAAGCTTTCTCAATGGCATCTCTGTGAACTTGTCTTTCTGATACACAAGCTGATCGTAAGTAAACTTGGCCTTTGCAGAGCACTCTGTAGCTGTAACCATTAAGCGGATTGACACCAAAATTTGTATAAAGACTATTCAATGTATGCAAAAAAGGATTGTGCCAAAAAAAAAACTATGGTTTGAAAAGTTGTCCTATGGGGCGCTTTACAGTCAATGCATGAAATAGCAACAAGTAAAACAACAAAATAAACAATCAACTAAAACACAATCAAAAAGCACTTATTGGTTCCGCACGGAAGATGCCTCTTGAACAGACTGTTTAGCAATCTAAGGAATATTGCTCGATGTGTTCTTCATCGTGAAGTTGTAAAATTTGCAAGCGATGAACAGTAGGTACGTTCAATGGCTGCAGTGATACTTCACACAAGCAGCGATTTCATTCCTTTAAGTCTGGCAAATTCGCTACATTTCCATGATAAACCATATTCTTTAAATGGCCCCACAACTAGAAATCACATGGATTCAGATCTGGAGAATGTGATGTATATAGATCAGGCGAAAGTCATAGCTGGCTCTATGAGTTCGCGATTTCAATCAATCATTTGCAATTTAAAATGTATAGACTATAAAAATAAAATTAACTTATATTAATAAACTTTATAAAGCCGGACAGTGATGTGGAATTTTGAAAAAAAAATATCACTATTTATCTTTACCTCATCAGCGACACAAACAGAAATCAATGTAACTAAAATTTAGAAAGATAGTTAGTAATATTAGTATTTTGGCCGCGCGGTTGGCGATGTCGCTAAGACACTGGCCTCTCACCTCTGAGTACCGGGTTCGGTTCTCAAGTGGATTTCCTTGATGGTGACGATCCGCGCTGGGCAGGTTTTCCCGTTTCCCTTGCATTTCTCACACCATCATTTCTCAGTCTTTCTCTCCTTCTTTCCGTGGGATAGCACAAAAGATCTTTCAGGTCGAGTGCTCGGCTGTCAAGCCACCCACATTCACAAGTAATCTAATCTAATCTAATATTAGTATTTTAATATTTATTTATTTTTTAAAAAATGTAATATAGGCCTAAGCATTTTCATTTAAAAAAGAAATAAAATAAAATAAAACAGTGAATATAATTTTGTATTAAAGCATAAATTTAAGGACGACTCGTAATAATAATAAAAAAAAATATTAATAAAAAAAGGAAATACAGTAACGTAAGGAAAAATAAAAAACGTTAGGAAAATAAGAAAACCAGAAATGAAAAAGTGGATATACGGATTCGAACCGACAACCTTCAGTATATGATCCTGAGACCTTAAGAATCAAGCTATAGCTGACAACTTAAATAAGATCGTTGCATTTCTAACATTTAAGCTAATAGAGGAAATTCAATGAAAACAATGCCAAATATCTCGTTCACGGGTGAGGGTGGGGCTTTGGCCCGTGAAAATACTCTATTCCTACGTTGTTTGGGCCTCTGAATACGATGGTGAAGTCCGTTGGTCGATCCGATCTTTCGTTCGGGAGTTGTTGGGGATGGACAGACACGGACATACGGACAGGACAAAAGCAATAGCTACCGATTTTGGTCGCTATCACAATAGCTCCCAATAGCTAATAATGGATGACAGTTATCAAATCAAACACAAAATTTTCTATAATTAAAGAATTTAATTTTGAATTGCCATAAGATATCTTAAATGATTATTAATTAACAAATCCTACCTAGAAAGTTAAATGATTAAATAAAGTTATGAAAAATAAAAAATATCTTTAAATCTTAATTTGAAATTTAAAATTGTTTTGAAGTTGTAAAATATATTTATTTAGAATTTTAATTGGAAAATCATTATTTAGAAATTCTCTAATAAGATAATTTAAATTATCTAAAAAAAAAACTTCAAATTTAGAATTAATTTCCAGATATATTTTAAGTTCTGGAATAAAAACATTTTAAATAAATTTTGACTGACTTTACTGGAAAATTCAAGAAATCTATTAACTTTAAAATTAAATAAAAATGTCTTATTAGTCAATTTAATATATGGAACTTGATGATCAAACTAAGTTCTTAAATCTAAAGAAATCAACAAAATTTAGAATTATCATTAATTTTCTGCAAATGAATCATATTTTTGTAAATTTTGTTCTATATATCCTCAATTGTCCAGTTACTAATAAAAATAATTAAAATCATCTTTATATCTACAAATTTTAAAATAGAAAGGGGTATCAATACAAAATTTCATAGTAAATTTTTTACAGTAGCCAATAAAAATAAATTAGCAAGATTGCTACTGTAATTCACCCTCATCCTAATTCTTTTACTTTGAAAATATATTTCATCATCAAATTCAATATAATTATTATATAAGTTAAATTTAAGAAAATTAAGAAATTTATAAAATTAAGAAAATTACGATTACCAAATAAATTATTTATATGAAATTCAGAAATTAAAAATTCAATCTGTTGAATTGATGAATTGAAAGGTATATTAGTAAATAATTTTTCAAAATCTGCTGTATTTATATTAAAAACCTTAGTAATATTTACATAGGTTCTCTTGTGGGTTTCGTGATGGTGGATGATCCGCGCTGGGCAGTTTTCTCGGGGTTCTCCCATTTCCCCTGGACTTCTCCTACCATATTTAATTAAAGAAGTATTATCTGTATTATCTAAATTTATTATCTAAATTACTTAAAACAAAATCTTTGGATTTAATATTTTTTAAAAAAAAAAATAGATTGATCCCTGTAGTAACTCCGTATATATCCCCGTATTTTAACAAAATAAAATTGTTTTCGAATAATTGCTAAATTGTTATTTTAGCTTTATCTATAGTGGTAAAATTGTAATTGATCAATAGAAGTGACTTTTTTAAGTTACAATAAATTAAATTTAGGATTTATTTTATAATTAATAACCCTATCACCATTAGAGGCGATCGCATTTAATGTTACGATTCAAGTGCCGTTTTGCCAAGTTAAATTGCTAAAATTTGGCAGCTGATATCTCGTGCCCTGTTGTATACTTTTGAGTGAAATTTGGCAAACTAGTTCCAAACATCATAATCTACATATGTATCAAAAACAATTGAAATCGGACTAGCTAAAACGAAAATCTGCATCTTACAAATTTTGTCACTGTTCACATCTTGTTCTTGTTGTTACCCATTATAGTCGACCTAACCTATAGCCAAAACAGTAGCACATAGAATTTGAGTTGATGCATCATTAGATACGTCTTGTTGTCATGGTCTTGTTGTCTCTCGTCATGTGCATTTTTTTTTTTTTTTTTTTGATGTCTCAACTGGTTTCCGAGATATTTCCAAAAATGTTAAATTTTAAAATTTTGGCAGCTAATATCTCGGGCCCTATCATCTATTTTTGAGTAAAATTTTGCAAAGTAGTTCAAAACATCATGATCTACATATATATCTAAAATAATGAAAATTCGACAAGCCCAAACAAAAATCTGGATCTTACAAATTTTGTCATAGTTCACATCTTGTTCTTCTTGACACCTTTTTCTCGGCCGGACCTACAGCCAAAACTGTAGCACCTAGAATTATGATTGATACATCATTAGATTCGTCTCGTTGTCACGGAGTGCTCTCGTCATATGCATTTTATTAACACGTTTTTATTAACTCGCTTTCTTGTCTGTTTGTTTGTTTGTTTATTTGTTTCTTCGGTACAAATTTTGTAATTTATTTTAAACCGATGAGCCGACTTGAAACTTTAAAAATAGCTCAGAACTGGATGATAATGCAATATTAACCTATTTATCTGCCCTTGTCCACTTAAATGGATATTTTTAAAAACAGTTTCCTCATAAATCTACAGTAATAATGTTCCGTAAGCGCCATTACTTTTAAAAAAATAGTGTAGATAACGTTTTTGCCTGTAGATGTCAGTGCGTCAACAACTATTTCAACAAATGGCGATGGCGACAATTTCGTTGATAGAAATTTTACGATTGATTTTAAACGATGATCTAGAGACTTGAAACTTTACACACAACGCAGAACTGGATGACAATGCAATATCTCCCTTTATCGCTCCTTGTCCACTGAAATGAACATTTTTAAAAATAGGTTCCTCATAAATCTACAGTAATAATGTTCCGTAAGCGCCATTACTTTTAAAAATAGTGTACTTAACATTTTTGCCGGTAGAAAGAAATGGCGACATCCAGGTTTTTTAGTTTTAATAGTTAAGTAATAATTAGTAGAATATTTAATATTTAATAATTTATAATATCAGTTCAAGCTAGTAGGTTTATCGCGAAAATAAATATTCCACTATTTACGAAAATGCGAAGAGAGTTCATTTACTTTTTGATGAAAAATTTAATTTTTTTTTAACAACTAGCTGATATCGTATTTATTTAATCTCATCAAACTGTTTAAAATCGATTGAAAAATATCATACACACAAGACTAAAAAGCAAAAAATAATTAATTACAAAAAATATCTTTTTTAATATACCACGTTTTTAAAAAGTAAACTAAAATGTATAAAATAATTTTTCCTAGCCCCATATATATTCCTAACCCCATACAGATAGTCCTGAAAATTTGTGATTGTACAGTTTTAACAGCTATGAAATTACTTGTAAGATTTAATCGAAAAACGTGGGGCGCATGCAATAGATAATTGAGATTGTATGGATGTAGTGTATATTATCTTGCAATAGATAATAATTGAGATGGTATGGATGCAGTGTATATTACCTTGCGCCCCACGTTTTTCATTTTAAATCTTACAAGTATTTTCATAGCTATTAAAACTGTACAATCACAAATTTTCAGGACTATCTGTATGGGATTAGGAATATATATTGGTATAAGGCTAGGAAAAATTATTTTATACTTTTTAGTCCGTTTTAAAAATGTGGTATATTCAAAAAACTATTTTTTGTAATTAATTATTTTGATATCTCAACTGGTTTCCGAGATATTCCCAAAATATCAGGAACACTTACAAGCTTACTCGAATAAGTACGCATTTTTGGTAAAGAAGGGTCAGAGAACTGAGGTACACGAGTGTATCAGTTAATTTTGTAGAATAAAATGACTAATAATTACTTAATGACTGAATATTCCTGTTTGAAAGTGCACACAGAACCTTCATAAAAATTGCCAGAAATACTTGTATCATAAACATAAAAATTAAACTCTTTTTCTTCTTGAAATTAAAATTAAATTAAATTAAACTAAATTTAAATTAAAAATTAAATTTTTAAATTAAAAATGCTTGACTTTCTATTAAACATTCACACCAAGATTATGGTAATACAAGAAAATTGTAATTGTCGAAAATAAGTTCATTAAGCAGGACCTACCCCCAAAATGCAAAAACTAAACGGAAATTCGATAGTTTAATTCTATTTTCGCTAGACTGTGCTAGACCATATATGAGGAGCTTAGTTTCAAAACCTGCCATCTCCAACAATTGCAAATTCCGAGCCAATAGAGTTTTTGCTAAGTTCAAATCAAAACCCGCCGTTTGCATACAGTTTAACTTCAAAAACCGCCATAACAATGTAGTGCAGTACGATTTCGATACGAGTGCTGTTTCAAACCCGCCATGTCCAATGCGAATGCATTATCAAACCCCTATTTTCGAAAATTTTTAATTTTGGAGATGGCGGGTTTTGAAACTAAGCTCCTCATATCTCCATTTATAAGTTATCTTTTTCCAGGTCCAAATTGGAAAGATAGCCAATTGCATTTGGCGACCTCTATATCCAATACGAGGTATTTATTCCGTTGATTCAGGATGTTTACATCCGCGCACTATACGATTTAAGTTTCTTGTTTTTCCTAATTTTGTTTAGCCTGCATTCCCAAATTAAAACTGTACGTGGACATTTTAGGGTTTAAACTCTTAATAAACTTGAATCATAATTCTCCTTTTTTTATGTAATACTTAGCTGTGACGTTTTTGTAAATACTAAACAGATGTATGTTTCATATTGTTAATTTTAAACAATACATTTAGGAATTATTATGGACGTTAAATTTGCTTTTCATTGAACACTAGGTCCTCTCCCGTGTATAGTTTGATCGATATAGATTTTTGAAGAAGAAATATGTTGAGATGGATGTACTTCGGTTCTATCATAGCTTGTATACGATATTCTTGGCGACGAATTGATTACGACTGCTCTTTCGAGTGAAGATAACTAAATTCTGATAACTTGTGACTCTAGACATTGCAATATAGTTGTCCGTGAGTGAAAAAAATCGTTCTCCAAATAGATGGCAACTTTATTTAGAGTCTCTCCTTGAACTTTATTGATAGATATCGCATAAGAAGGTGTGATTGGAAATTGTCTTCTTGTGAAAGTGAATGGAAGTAGGTTATCGCTTGGTTGCATAGATATTTGCTCAATATTTTTTACTCTTCTTTCTCCTTCCTTCCTCTTTCTTTCACTGTCCATCTCGATACTGTGTCTTACGGCTGCTTCTTTCACCGTCATCCATGAAGTTCCGGGAATCGCTTCCATATTTAGATTGATGTTATCTCTATAAATTCTTGTATTTCTCTCTTTTCTGCAGTCTCTTCCATTGTCTCCTTAGCTCTTGACGCCTTTTACTTTCGGCTTCATTTTTTCGATCCAAATCTGTCTGTTGTGATATTGTCAAACGTTTCCTCTCAATACCGAGAGAATAAAACATTTGTGTCAAAACAAACAATTTTGAAGTTCAACCATGCTCATTGTGAATCTGTCGACTTCCTCGCAACAATGAACCATCCCAACAATTGCGCCGGTTGTATTTGTCGACTTCCACGCAACAATTACAGTTGAACTGCGCCGGACAATCGGAAAAGAAAGATTTTATATGGTTATATAGATTTAGTTTCCATTCGATAAAATTCTCATAATGTAAATTATATTTAAAACTTGTTTCTAAAATAAAATTATTTATATCTTTAATAAACATAATAAGTAATTGTATAAATAAGGTGACCATTTTTTCTAAAATGAAAAGGAGGACGCAAATAATTTGAAGAAAAAAAAATGTTATCAGGGGTATAAACCGATCTGTTCAATCAAAAAAAAAAAGGTTTTAAAATTCACATATTAAAAAGGAGGACATATTACTCTTCAAACATCAAAAAGGAGGACAGAATTTACAAAAGGAGGACACTTAGGAGGACACTTCTCAAGGGAGGACAGAGCTTCAAAAAGGAGGACGGTTGGTCACCTTAGTATAAAAGCCTTTTTTAGTCTAATCTAACAGTAATACATAAGTTTTCAAAGTTACATCACTAATAATGTTTATGTCATCTGTTACAATTTATCATCAAAAATTATATTTACATTTTGAATCTAAACTTAGAGTAGTTTTATAATTACAAATAATTTAAGAATTGGATATATACTTAAATCATACTTAAAAATAGGCATCAAATAAATAGATAATATCTATGTATATATTTCGAAGTGAAATGAAATAAAATTAATTCTTTATTTTTCTTATTATCATTATTAAAATTTATATGAGTTAATTTTAGCCTAAACTTAATAAAATTTAAATTAAATGTTTAAGATGAACATTATTTACAGTCTCAAAATTAAAATT
>JAFIDM010009631.1:120703362-120718681 GCA_023159025.1 Thereuonema tuberculata
AAATGAAAGACTTTTATAGTTTTCAAATCTGTTTTCCACTTGAACAAGAATTGAGTCTAGAATTTCAAATGCAACCTTTCTTTGATTCTGAGTTACAATAAATGGTTTTGCAGTGAGGTCAGAGCATTCTTTTTCAATGTCTGCAACTACATTAATCACATCTGAGCGCCTTAATATTTGCCATTGCTACTTTAACCTCTTTTA
This sequence comes from Thereuonema tuberculata, assembly GCA_023159025.1. Taxonomy (NCBI): domain Eukaryota; kingdom Metazoa; phylum Arthropoda; class Chilopoda; order Scutigeromorpha; family Scutigeridae; genus Thereuonema; species Thereuonema tuberculata. Next base: position 120,703,567 of record JAFIDM010009631.1, read on the forward strand.
TGAAGATAACTTGATTAAGAAATCTAAATTTAATTTCTCTTGATTTCTCTTGATATTTCAAATGATTTTAGCAGATCTTGGCATCTGACCATTTTTTATATGTTCATAATTTAAATTGGTCTAAGAACTTATTTCATCTTCTTAACTCTTATCATAATGCTAGAATCGTTGAGTGTACTTTTTGTTACTGTTTGTTAGGCTATTATTTTAGGTTGCCTCAGGAAACAATTGGTTTTTACTTTACCAAGCTCTCATCAAGATTGAGGATTTCTTTTAACATACATTTTCTGTAGATTCACCAACATTCATTCACACAAACTTCCATCAGCCCCATCGCTGATCACCTTTTTCAAGATGACTGACATCGACTCCGATTACTGTGATTTTGACGATGAAGTAGATGTTTAACACTTTTGAAAACTTTTGAAAATAAATCCATTAGAAGATTATTGTCTTCATGGAAGAAATTCGGCCCACTTGTTTGTTTGTTTTTTTTTTCTTCTCCATCGAAGCCCCCATTTTAAAAAATAATTGTGAATGACAAAAGCGATCCGGAAATAACGTTAATATTTTTAGCCAATTGTCCTCTTTAGAAACATGATCACGTTATGATTACGTTATGCCCACTTTTACGATTTACTGATGAGTTAATTATTGTCTAATTGTTCTTGGTGCACACCATCTGTTGATTGAAGGTCTTTGGAACGTCAATCACGAATAGTTGCTCATTAACTGGCAACCACTTTGGCGGAGCTTTGGTGCACGCCGACCTGAAACAATTAAATTTATCTCTTCCTGAAGGAGCAGATTTCAAAACACAGACTTACACTGATGATAGTAATTGGGTCATTCCACGTCAGATCACCTGATGAGTTCACCACACCATCACAGATTTTTATGAAAATTTATTTGCATATAAAGGGTCATAAGATAACACATTCTGCAAAATATGGGAGTTTTTGGTTAAATATTTGCCAAGATATGATTTTTTTTTTTTATTTATTTCTTGGTGCCACGCCCCTTTTTTGACGTATTTTATTAAATATCTCATCTCCTAATTAATCAAATAGAACCAAATTTGTTTTCCCCATGTATTTTTTTATGCTGAATCCAAAAATTCCAACTAAATTAGTCTAGGGCTAATAGTTTAGTAGTAATCGAAAGCATGTAAGCATTTAGGAAAAAATTAAATGGCCATGTGGGACAACATTTAAAAATTTGAGATTTTAACCCAAGTCTAAAAAAGGTCTAAAGAAACTGAAAAAAATAATCAAGATTGTTTTTTTGCTCCTCAGCTTGGAAAAAAAAATCGCAAAGTTGATATTCTTTTCGAATCGCGTAAAGAAATATCAACAATTATCACTTACTGCATATTTATTTAGTAAATTCAAGTTATCCCTTTGTAAGCAGTAACTCTTACTTACAGCCAGATAAACCCCATATCAAACAAATTTTAAAGTAGTTAGGCATTGTTTTCAATCGTAATTTAACTTGGATCGAAATTACAGTTAAAGTTTCAAATTTCACTAACAAAATGATATGATATATAGATAAGTAATCAGGTATTGCCCTCCAATCAAGCAATATTATTTTAATTATGTTGCTAAACGTATTATTTTACATGGCGCTGAAATCTAAGGAAAAAGTACTAATACAAATAACTTGAAAAAAATCTTCATTTCCTCTAATTAGTCCTTTTTTATTGAAGATCTCACGTCCTGTAGAATTATTGGAAATGATTTGCTCCACGTTTAAGCGGTTTCACCCGCTTTGTACCAAGCTATGGAGATTTCAAAGCATTATTATAGGTTATCTACTGTACATTACCTTCAAAGAATTCCTCCTTCTTTATGACTTTTCCATCGATATTCCACTAAGCCACTGTTATTTCTAATGGAGAACTAAGAGACTCTTTTAGCTTTTCCTTTGTTTGTTAAAGATTCACATAGTAGTAACATAGTTATTTTTAAATTAAGAGCCTCAGTTCATCAGGCAGAGATCAATTTGCTTTTGTTGGAGGTTAACTGGGCTAAACGTTTCTGGAAAGATTCTGCCGCCAGCATCCGTTATTTCTGATTCTGAAACTGCAAAAAAAAATCAATTTGTTATTTATCACATGACAATCTTGATTATTATTGAAATCTGGAATGATTTACAATCAATTTTTTAATTTTTAGTTTAGTTTTTGGACAAGGGCATATGTGGGTACACGTGGAAATCAATATTGAGAATCCCGTCTCAAGATGTCATTCAGCCAAATTAGAAACGATACAATTCTGATAAAATGATAAAAACTGCAAGAAGAATGGAACAATTCTGTGAAAGTCAGACTTTTATTTCGCTGTCTTAAAAAAATTGATAGAAAAATTAAACTACATTTTTCCATTAACCAACTTTTTAACAAGTAAGGTTTAACGTGTGATAATAAGTTAACTAAATAAAGGAGGCCGATTCTCACATGATTAAAAATTACAATTAAAATTTAATGAACAGATGTTTCGATTTGAAGGTGTACAAATCTTTCTCAATGCTAACGTACAAAATTTGCGGTTTCTCCCCATGTGCTTCTGTTTACACCGAAGTTTCAACAACCTACACCAGAGGGTATGTCCACCGACAATCTTATTGGTTAATAATTGATGAATCCGATTGATGTCATCCTACGGGGACAGTAGCCCCTGTCACGAACTCTATCCTGATTGATTTAATTTTCCTTAAAAGCAAGACTCCACAATTTGTACGTTAGCATTGAGAAAGATTTGTACACCTTCAAATCGAAACGTCTGCTCATTAAATTTTAATTGTAATTTTTAATCATGTGTGAATCGGCCTCCTTTATTTTAGTTAACTTATTATCACACGTTAAACCTTACTTAATGAAACTTGTTGGCCTATGTTTTTTAGTGTTTTGTTTGCTCATATTAATAATGGGCTTCTGCAATTGTGGACATTGCCTCCAGTTTGGACTAAATAGAACTTTTTTCTCACCAACAACATCGTTCATCGAATCAAAACAACAACATTCCCGGACCATGTGCATTCGGCTGGCGGTTAAGTTCCGACGATCGTCTCCAGATGGCACATCCAGCGGTTTTCACCATGTGCTTCTGTTTACACCGAAGTTTCAACAACCTACACCAGAGGGTATGTCCACCGACAATCTTATTGGTTAATAATTGATGCCATTGTACGGGACAGCAGCCCCTGTCACGAACTTTATCCTGATTGATTTAATTTTCTTTAAAAGCAAGACTCCCCATTTTGTACGTTAGCATTGAGAATGATTTGTACACCTTCAAATCGAAACGTCTGCTCATAAAATTTAATTGTAATTTTTAATCAGGTGTGAATCGGCCTCCTTTATTTTAGTCAACTTTTTGACAGGTCATAATTATTTAAATTTGAATTCTATTTGTACTCATTGCAATGTAGCAGATAAAGAAGACGCCGATCATGTTTTATGGTTTTGCCCAAAGTTAGATAATTAGATATAGATTTAAACTCAAAAGATTATTTTTATTTGATGGCCTTCCCGTTGCTTGTTTTGATAACCGTATATTTCGAATTTTTTCTGAACTAAGAACTTTTGCAAAGATTGATAATGTTGAAATTTGTTTTTCTTTTTGAAAGCAGAACAAAACATAGACTTGCACTTGACTTTTCTTCAAATTTTCTTTTCTTTTTCGGACATGTGTTTTTGTTTGGTATTTTTTTTTCTTCTTTGCCTGAAGCCAAAGTTGTCTTCTGTCTGGCATTGAACTGTAGCAAGGCAACAACCAAAGCCCCAGCACGTTTTACTGTATCATTTACCTCTCAGTTGTTGAATGAAGCTCTCTCAGTGGAGAACTGCTCTTTGAACGGTCACATTGTACTACATAACCGAAGTATCTCACATGTTTACACCTTCCCATCACTAAGATCCAAACACCACTTTCAGATCCAAACTATTAAGATCCTCAATAGTTAAATGTATGTCATCGCTTAAACTCGACAAGAAACAATAGCCCGGGAAAATCAATGAAAACCCATATCTTCCAAAGGAATAGAAAATATTATATCTTCCAAAAAATATTTTAAACTTCATTATACATTTGTAATACCTCTTAGCAGAAACAAAAGCAGAAACAACAAAGCAGAAACATAAAGGTTTCGCCACTGAGTAACCAGAAGTACTACTACATAATACCACCCATCCCACAGACAGAACAGACGTAGCTCTTGTAAATATACTTTCTTTCTGTAGTTTGATAAGCAACAAAGTTATTAAATTTCTTTATCTGGTCATTGTGATTTTTAGAGTCAGGTAAGAAATGACTCAATACTTCATTTGAATGACTTTAGGCTAGTCAAATATCCAAGGGTGTAACAAGTGTCGCTTGTTGGCTGAAAAAAGCTGCGCAGTCCAAAGGGACACGCTTATATAAGGGCCGAAACAGGGGGTGTAACGATAAAAACGGACTACTAACTAGCCATTATAGCGAAGGAGCTGACTTGCGACTAACTTGAAATGTTCAAAGTATTTACGAACCATATATGTATGTGGGTAAGTATTTATAAGATGTCGGAGGAAATGTCGTCCCCATTTGATGATATTTAAATAAAATGTTCTGATACTGTTAAAAGAAAATTAAAAAGCAGAATTCTAATCCAGAAAACATTTCATTCATTGTGAATTTTTCTTACGCTTTCATTCTACTAGTAACACATTAAAAATGACATTGTTGTCTTTTTTGATTTCAGGTTTTCTAAGTGAGTGAAAGATGACGCATTGAATTTATTCAATCACGTATTTTTCCCAGTAATTAGTCTCTCAGACTGAGGAAACCGCAATAACAACAGAAAAGTAAGTCATAAAATTCTATTAAAATCTATTATTTTTATTTCAGTAAAAAGAAAATTTTGAAGTTATTGTTATTTACTCCTAAGATGATGTGATTTCACAGTAAAATATAATTTAATGCAAATGTTAAATAATGATTTTGATCAAAGGAAATCTTCGGTAATTTATCCTTAGAAGCTTTATGAAGACAGAATTCATTCATTAATCATTCAATTAATAATAATTGAAATTTTTAAAAAAGGTGAAAAGTAATAAAACATAATTACTACATAATGCAATTTTTACTTTAATAGTTTTACTTTTAATAGTTTTATTTCGATGAGAAAGTGTATTTACTAAATTAAGCAGACAATCTACATTTAATTATTATCTACAGACACCTTAACCAAACTCCTTTTTGTGATATTATTAGAAATTTATGTTTGACACTATTAGAAAATTTGAAGAAAAAAAAATCTCTTAAAATAATTCAAATTTTATTGTTTTATTTTATTTTAATTTGGAAAAAGAAATTGTTTTCGGAAAAAAATATTAGAGAACTTAAATTTCGAATTATTACTCCACGTTATGTTGATCTGGTCCTTGGGGCTAGCGGGAGATAAAGCTCTACGCGTTCCGTGACTAAGTTGAGGTCGAGTGGTCAACCGACCGTGGCCTTTAACTCCCGCGAAAGAAGCCCGATCCCCATTTTACAGAGGGTTGGACCTCTCTTCCGACCTCCGCCGGGAATTGAACCCGGTTCTCCAGCCTCCAGTCTAGTGCATCAAGCACTAATCACAAACATTGGCATATACATTTAAAATTCCCTATAAATCTAAATATTATAAACATATCATATTTAATCATTTAGGCCCATGTTTAATTGCTTTCACATTTTTTAGTAATCTAAATTTAAAATAATTATAAATTATTATGCTTATGTTAAGGTGAGCAGGAGGAAGAGAATGTAATAGGAGGTGTAGTCTAACAATATTGTGTGGTCAAAGCTTAAAATAGCTTTTATTGTATTCTGTTAAGTATTAAAATCATTGACTCAATTCAAACGTTGGCCTGGCACAGCATTAGAGGATCCATGAACAATATACCTGTACAGCTGTCGAAACTCTGCTGGCTTACCACCACTTGATATTTTTCCTTACAATTTATTATACAGGGCGGACCAAAAAAAGGTAAGCGAAATGACTGTACCGATACAGTAAATGTACTATATTGTTCATGTACGTAGTGTGTGTGTGTGTCCGATGTCTTAACCAGCAATGTGTTCATTCTAATCCTAATCCTTTTGTGTTGTTTTTGTTTTGTTTTGTTTGTTTTGTTTTTTTTTTGGGGGGGACTGTTATTTCGATTGCCCTTTTTTTTGGGGGGCCACCCTGTATTATAATTAAAAATATCAAATGATGGTAAGCTAGCAGAGTTTCTATAGCTGCCACAAGTACATTTTCAATGGGCCATTTCATGCAGAGTCAGATCAACCTTTGAATTGATTCGAAAATTTTAATAGTCTGTCTCTAACTTACTTTCGACCAACAAACTGAAGATTATCGTAGATCATATAACAGCAGTATACAATTTAATGTAATCAGTGTTTCTCCAAACACTTTCTACCCACCGCACCGTAAGCCTAATGTTACATTTCTTAGTTACATTCTGAAAATGAATACTCTTAGTTAATCTTGCATCTAAGATTTCTCCTCGCTTCATTTGCAGATGTTCATTAAGTAATAATAATTCATCAAGTATAAGTCCAAATTTCTTTTGTATGTTTAATATAAAAGTTCTGTTTTTGCCGGATTTACTCGGAAAAAAAAATCACATCGAAGGGGACGCTCTGGGAATACACTGAGATATTGTTGCCATGTTTATCTATAACAAGAATTACTTCGTTCCATCAGCATACTTCGTTTGATGTAATAAATATTATTCAAAATAGAAAAATCACTAAATAAATGAAAAATCACTAACAACGTTTTTGTAATCATGTTCCACAGAAGGAGTGATAAAACTCTATTCTTTGGGCATCCTTTGGCTAAAGATATATTCATTCTTGTTTGAGCCATTTGCCCTGCAATACTGCTTTTTAGGCATTTACATGAGGTGACTTCAATTTGCATGATTGTATCAAACGCTCCTCTCTATCAAGAAAAAACGTGTGAAGCAATTTTGTGATTATTCAATGCAAATCTGTATGAGTGATAATAATTGATGTCATCATTTAGGTAGCATTCCCTTACTGAAGTGCTTTTCAATTAATTTTTCCATCACTTCACGTAAAAATCTTAACAAACTAACATGCTAAAATATCTTTGCCTCAGTGTAACAGCAACGTCGGTACAGGTTTTAGTATAGAAATCATTTTAACTTTCTCCATAGCCAAGTGCTGAGCTAACTCTCCATCTACTTCTGACTATCTATATTTGTGAGTAAAATGCCTATTCAATGATTGTTTAAATACCGTATAAATGTAGTTTATCAGCTCCATGATTATTAGTATTGTTACGTATGAATAATCATGAATTCATGTCCTATTTAGGTTGATATTTACAACTGTGTAATATCAACAAATAAATTACAAACCACTAGTTTATTTTTCATTTAACACATATCATTAATAGCTAGTTCCAGCTTCCCCACACCATCGAGGAAAAAATGCAACTTCTTCAATGGTATTATTTTCTTAAATTCTTTACCTGGATAAAATTGTACATGCTACTTCGCATATGAAGAAGGAAAGATTCGATGACTGTAATAAATAAGTTTCATAACTCTAAATTGCTTTTATTTGTCATTTATCATTCACAAAACTTGTAAGTCTACATATAAAGAACTTGTGTGGAATATCAAAAGCCAAGAGAGCAGTGGATGATGATCTAGTCAACAAATATTAAGGAAAATATGTCGTTCTTTAGAATAAGTTTAGGGACGACGAGTAGAGTTGTTTAATTTAATGGATGATTTCGGATGTGAAAATTATATATTTATTTATCAGCATATTTACAAATCGACAGTAATAATTAAAATGCGTTTTCGTGTACTAAGCACCTTGAATATGCTATTAACATTGCTGCTCTGTAATATATGATTTTTTATTACATAATTTTGTTTTACAAAATTATTAAATATGTAATGATTGTAGATTATCTTTCTATTCGGAAACTTACAACACTATCGAATCGTTTTTTAGCAAAATTCTGAGATAAAAAAAAGTAGCCTTAATTAGTTCTTTTTTTTTGTAAATAAATTTTTGCATTTCCTAATATAAATCTTATTTTTAGAAAATGAAATTAAATTGCACTAGATAATTTAAAGGAAGAAAAATAAATCTTAGAATAAAATCATTAAATTAGCAAGTGATTTTTTGTTCTTGAATTTAGATAAAAGCGAAACGTAATAGATAGCTGAAAAGATAGCTCAAGAGTAAACGGATAGATTTGGTTTCGTTTCAGTTACCAGGCGCTTGAACCAGACGAGATTCAGTAAAATAGCTTACTTAAATACATATTTTTTTTAACTGGGATAAAATTAAACATTCAAAATAAACGATGGTTTTGGGATATTTTGATCATTTAATCAGTTTAATAATTAAACAACCATTAATATTCAAACTTTTTCCCAAAAACGTTTGTCGCATCAAGAGGTAAAATTTGGAAATAATTATTTTTGAATTAAGTTTGAGTTCAATAATAATTAAAATATAAATCTTGTTATTTGCATTGCTGATTTTTCTCATTTGAATTTGTTGTTTTGGTACAGCTGAAAGTAAAAAGAAAAGGAGAAGACTTTCCCTCAAGAGTTGCAGGAAAAAGATAAGATAATTTGGAAATATTGAAGTTTTTTTCTCTTTAACAACGAATGTAATCAACTTAACTGTTAAGGAAAAAATTCCTACCTGAAAATTGCAAGTCCAATTTTTTTTTAATTATTTATTATTAATAGTTGCTACTGTTGTAATGGTATTCATTAATTGTGTAATTGTGTAAAATAATGTTCACTGTCTACATGGAGTTCGTTTACGAATTTATAATAACACTTTATTTAATTAATATGCTAATTGTAATGTTTGCAATGCTGGCGATAATGATCTTAATATCATTCTTTTGTTTTTGTTAAAATACCAGTCTGCGTAGCAGACACAGTGACTGAGCAAAATATTAAATCATTTTGTTATTCTACAAATAAACAATAAGAAAATGATTCAATACTAGCTAAACCTTCTAAGTAGTATCAAGAAATTAGTGCTGCTTAGAAAATTTGGAAACGTACTGCTTATTAATAGCTAATGGTCAACAATCTTAATTCTGATTGATGTTCAGATACATTGTCTCTTTTATGTATTAACATAATTAATATCTCATTTTTACTTAATGAATAAATGTTCTTGTAATTTACACTTTTTCTCTCAGTATATTTATGATAGGTACATTATAAGTGAGTTTAACAACGCTTTTTAACTTGTATTTCAATATATTTATCCTAATCATTTAAGCTGTTCTTTATAACACGAATACATAAAGGTTAGATATATCTACTTTACTTCTATTTGCTCTAGTACTGACTTGGGTGCAAGACACCATTCTTTCTAGTAGTGCTAGAAGTATCAAAGTCCTTAATAATACTTAATAATAATAATAATAAAGTTTTTTCAGTTTTTTCGATAAGTATTTTGTAAAAATTACAAAATTTGTACTTAAGTTTTTTATTAATTGCTGATAATTTTTATTATTTGCTATTGATTGAAAACAAGGCAAAACAAATGTCAGTGATTCTGCATATCATCAAAGCCAAATAAAAAATTCTGATTCATACAATTATTTTGTATCAGGAGCTTTATTAATAGTTCTGTGTAATTCTCTATATAAAAAGCAATAGGGAATCACATTTTGAATATTCCTGTAAAATATATTCAGGAATAGTAGGAAGTGAGTTAAAGATTGCCTTCGAAACAACATTTCAGAGTTCACTATGTTCTTATTACTTGTTTTATTAATCAGTCTATTTATCAAGATGTCAGGATCATTGAGTTTATTTTTCCACTTGTTGGTTTTATTGTTTGTTAGTTGGTTCCTAAGTAGCAGAAACATCTAACAAATATGTTACAATATTGCCTATTGTTAACATGGCATTTGTTTTCAAATAGCATGAGTGACTTTCCAAGAAAAAAAAAAAAAAAGTAATCAGGCTAAAAAAGTAATAAGACCAGTTCTATTATCATCCCTTCCATATTGCAAAACTTTCAAAATTATACAAATTCTAATAAGTTTCCATTTTCTCTTTTAATTTACATTTTTAAGAAGTTGTTTGTGTCTTCTTAGTCTAGATTTCTCACTATTTATGTTAACCAAAACTTCTTGGCATTTGAAGTAAAAAAGTGTTTGCAGATACAACAGAAATGAACATTGCAGATATGTGTACTAAATAGAAGATTCATATAAAAGCATTTCGGAAGGAGTTATTGATATCAGTTATCTACTGTTGTATTAATTAATATCAATATTTAAATATGATTTTGTTATTTAAATGCAAATTTATTTAATGAATTATTCAAATATTATTTTTTCTTTTAATCATTTTCAATATCAAATCTCTCTTCTATTTCTATACTCTTCTTAATAGAATAAACAAACACTGAATTTCTTTATTACATTCCAGAGGTGTTATATTTTATCCTAAGTATAAAAACATGAAAAAAAAATCGCCTTTCAAATTCTCCATTTTTACTATCGCACATGTAGACTAGATTAGTTATGTTTGAAATTATACATTCACCATCAAATGTTCTAATATTAAATAGATTTTTATGTACTTTTTGAAATATTACTAGTAGAGTGATGTTGTATGAAGAAGGATATTATTAATTAATAATAATAAATGTAAGCAAATTATTAAATGTAAGCAATTCACTTGATGTTTAACGATGATTCTCAACTGTAACTTATAAGTGTTGCGTATGAAAAAAGATAAATTGGGATTGTTGGACAATTTGGTATTTAATGACAGCTTTCCCATATTTCATGATAGAATTAAGGGCTTGCTATCGTAAGGACAAAGTAACTATCTGTCCATTTTAGAAAGCCTGCTACATGATTACTTGCCATGGTGATTAATGAAATCAATCACTGAATAAGTGCTTTTATTTGCTAAAGAAATAAAAAGACAGATACCTTGTCAGCAAAAAAGAAGCTATTAACACTTTAGTTCATTTACTCTGTCGTTAAAAATTGTAATATAACCATACAATTTTTAACGATATTGTAAATTATCAGTTTATTTGATAACTATTCAGAGAATTTAGTTATTCAAAAGAAAACGTAGAAATGAATGTAGATCTACGTAGCTTTTCAGAAATGTTTGCCACAGATAGAATTATTTTCTTAAAGGATTTTGAATTTTCCATCTTACTTATTTATTCTTAAATTAAATAGAGATTTTATGCTTTTTTTTTTACTTAAAAATAATAATTTATTTTCTTGATAAATTGTAAGAAATAGCCCAAATGTAATCCTCCAATATTGAGGATTCCTGTCGTATCATGCTGCAATTTAGAAACGTTCCCGTATTCTTTATTTATATCTACTTTAGAAATCCTAAGTGTAAAAAGTGTAATATTCTACAGTCCAGCAAGTCTTAACGATCAGCCTAATTTTACACAAACTGACTCCTACTTCACGAGTAAGCTTGTGTAAAATTTTACTCCTGTTGTTTGTAACAAGACTCCTGACGTCGTAAAAGTGATTCCTCTAATTATCAGAAAATGATCAGGTAGTTGCCCAAAAAATAATTATTAAGCATTTCTTTCCGTAATAGTCATTTTTCCCATTCTTGAAACTCAGTATCTTTGCGGTTCAGTTAAAGATTAAAGCATTACATCTACATCATCAAGACAGGGCAGGGAAGCACAGGAGGTAGAGTCTCCTATTGTCATCAACCTAACGGGATAAACTGAAGATTAGGAGGTCAATCCGAGGATCTCCGCTTTAACTTCCGAGAAATTAATCTGGTATCCATTTGAGGAGTTCCAGGTGCAGCAGAAACATCTGGAGGGGAAATAACCATGAATCAATTCGGGGATCAGTCCATAGTGACTTACCACTTCAGTCTATAAAAAACACATCATCCTTCAATTGTACTTCAGATATATGAGAAACATAATGTGTATGGTGGAGTGCAGTTGTTGACTGATCGAAATCTTTGATAAAGTGCTTCAAAATTTCCAGTTAAATTTAAAGCAGTGGCTGGTTTTATGTTACATTGAACAGTTCTATTCAAGTTCAAGTTCAGTAAAGAGTTTCCGTCGAGGCTACATGGCTCATAAGGTAGAGGCGGTAGAAGCTTCATGGTTTCACTGGCCAATGGGAATGAAGGAGCAGGATGGAAAATCTGAAGAAAAAAAAATGATTTCAGGAAAATCCTCGACCTCCATCGAGGATCGAATCCGGTTCCTTCAGCCCAACTCCTTCATAGACAAGAGTTTGTGTCCCTTGGGATAATAAGCTCACAATGAATGCTTTCTGCATTCGTTATCTTTAGTTCGTTATTTCAAAATAGAGATAAATCGAGACTACTAATGTCTCTTAATCCATAATAATCTTAAACCTTCTATTTCCACTTTAACACAACATATTATTTCAAATACTGTAAGTTACATTTGGGAATCTTTCGCCATAAATTGAACTTCTTCCACTTATTATTGTAGAAATATTTACTCTTAAATTTATAAAAATATTTGCTATTTAATATACCAATTTCATATAACATTTTTAGATACTTGTACTTAACTCATTTTATTGTATTGTTAAATGTGAATTTCAAATAAACCAATAATGTTAACACTAACTATAGAGACTAATTTTGAAAATTATTAATACACTTCTTTTTAATTATTATTTGAAAATTTCATAAAATGAAATTCTAAGAAACTTTGAGACAATTTTAACTAATAATAATTAATTATTAAATTTTAATGATTTATAAATATCATATATTCATGGTCGCAGAAACTGCAAAAGAATGATACAAACAATGAAGATGTTCCAACATGACACAGTTATCGATGTGATAAGGTCACATTCGGACGTTCAACTTATATCAGCAAAACATAGCGACATCAACGCATACAGATCCCCAATAATGTCCCTAATTACTATCTTTTTTCAAGTGAAAATACAGAATAATGTGCTGACTCTGAATCATCGAAACCGCATATCCAGAATTTCTGATTTGCTTAACACAAGAGAATAAAGCAATATATTGGATGACACGATTATAATTCAGTTCTGCCAAAAAGGTGGTCATTGGTGACACTGAATAATGTAAAGCAGTCGCCACTGTCTAATCAGTGGTAATTTTTGATTTGTACCATATCCATGGAAAATCTAATCTACGATTGAAAACACCTTGTCATTCTGCTTATGCTGCAACCAACAGGTATGAACTGCAGTAGAGTTGAATATATATACATAAATGAAAAGGTTTAAGTTTGTCTTTTAAAAAAATCAGGAATTTAATAATTTTGGAGGTTAAATAATTAATTAAGAAAATTCATGAGAATAAATAAGAACAACAAAGCAAATCTCACAGCACTTTTTACTTATTGTCAAGCAGTTCTGAGGGTATTAATGGCCATTCATGCAAATGGGCAGTCTTAAGCTCAGCAAGGTTTCTCGGAGTTTCTTGACTTGAATCCGACTGAGCTTTCATGAAAACCAAGAGTATCCCATGCATGCTCAATCGGATTTAGGTGAAGATCATTGGCTGGTCAAAACATTTGATCATTCTAATGCTCAATTAAGATATTGGACTTCAAGATAATGTCTGTATGTTCGGACATTGTCATCAGTTGACCTATGGTTCCAAATTTCATTTCTAGTAACCTTATCCAAAGAAAACACTTCACTCTAAGATGTAGAGATTTGTGAGCGATTTACATTTACATTGATATTGACCTCTATAGACATTAGACCTCTATCTCTGAAGTGTTCGATTTCATTACTGTTTGAGGACTGATATCGTTATCTCGTCCTCTATGGTATCAGACTGCAGACTGAATCTTGATTGTGAAGAGATCTTTGCTTCACTAGTTAGTTACATGTTGACAATGGCCATAATAAACTTTTCTGAAGACAAGAAGAACCAGGCTCTCTTTCATGGAAAGAGATACCTTAGAAAATATGTTTTTCTAAACATTTTATTTTTCATTTTTAAAAAAAGATCTATAACTTTTGCCCTCCAAATAGTTTTATGCTTTTCAACCTTACATAATTGTTTTTAACTGCAAAGAGACTGAATGTTAGTCTTTTTGTAGTATTTTAAACTGAAGCTTCATCATCTTTTAAATTTATCAGGAGAGTAAAACAATTTAATTTTATTTAATCTGTAAATTCTTAAATTTCCATAATATGCATATGCTTCATTGTTTTTGTAAGCATTTAGTGTGATAAAATAAGAACTTCCTGCTTACTAATAGACATGAATAAACAAAAACACCACTTTCGACAATTCAGATGGTGATCAGTTTACATCACTATTGAAATCTGTATTTTTTGTTGTTGTTATTTTTATGTTTTTTATACTTTATTTATATAGGGCCTTCAATTTTGGAATAAGGTCTTTGAAAATCGTGATTGTCTAGCTTTGCTTTCAGAAAAGGAGCAATCAGGTCAAAGATGACTATGATTCGCTTTTCACTTTAAACATGCTTACGAAGTTTATGAATACGAAAATTTGCTTAAATACGAAAAGTAAAACTTTTCATCCCTTCATCCTTTTGTTTCTGCAAACGATCAAAAAAAATACCATTCACTGCCCTTGACCCTGTTTTGAAGTAGTTGTGGTGGTGAAGAAAACTGTTCATGGAATCCAATATCCAATATTTCAAGGTTTGAAAATTAAGCTGTAAGCACATATCCGTTATTGATATGTGGTTAAAAGCCTTCTTTATGTGTCTGTGTGTGTTGTTTTCATATCGTTGCCAGGGGTAAGAATAAAAACTACCCTTCAAAGTCAACAAAAGATTCAATGTTCATTCTGAGTTAATGGGTCAAAGACGAGAGAAATAATTGTGATCCCTTCCACAACTAAACAAAGTATGTTTAATGTATTTAAATTTAGCTATATTATTTAAAGGAGAGTTATGACAGTAGAAGTTCAGATAAGAAGCAAATTATTCAGAAGAGGGGAAGGTTAAAGTTTGCATCCAAACAGGGCCGTTTCTACCATTAGGCAAGAATAGGCAACCGCCTAGGGCGGCAAGATTTTAGGGCGGCCGAAGGACGGAAAAAA
>JAFIDM010009631.1:120718781-120747530 GCA_023159025.1 Thereuonema tuberculata
TATATATATATATATATATATATATATATCAAACAGCGAAATTATTAATTATTAAACAAAATTCTGGAAAGAGGCGCGTGCGCTATTTCGCGATCATGTCGCGACTTGATACATCCCTCCCTCTTGCGCCCTGTGTACACGTATGCACAAGGACATTTTTGTCTCGCAGGTCATTCTCAAGTGTCGGTTGTATTGAGTGGTTCTGTTGATGTTTTTAGCTTTACTCGAGGTTTTACTATTAGTATTTCCTTTAGAAAAGCATTAATAATTAAGGTAGGCAATTCCTATAAATTAAAGACAAATAGGCCGTTCTTTAGGAACGTATTTTAAATATATTGTATCCATTTTTTTGGGCCAAAACAAGTGGGCAAAATATTTCCTTTAGATTAGAAAAAAAGGAAGTTTTCAGCTGTACATTATAAAAGAAAACTTCCTAATGGAGAAGAAATTTGCCGTGAATACCTCCAGTATTCTGTGTCAGCCGATAAAGTTTTCTGTTTTTGCTGCAAGGTATTTGGCGGAAATTCAATAACAATTATAAATCTCACTCAGAATGGATGCAACAGAATTGGCATAACATACCAGCGATTCTGTCTTCACACGAAAAGCGTATTGAACATATTACCAACTTCCAAAACTGGAAAGACCTGTATACGTCTAAAACAAGATGTAACTATTGATAGTGTTAATACAAAGAAGCTTGAAGAAGAAAAGTACTGGCATCAGATCTTAAGAGCGTATAATAGCTATTGTAAGAGTTTTAGGTGCACAAAGTTTGACCTTTCGTGGCAGCAGCGATAAACTTCAAGCTTACGACAATGGCAATTTTCTTAAAATTGTGAAACTTCTTGCATTGTTTGATCCTACTATGAATGAACATCTCAGGAGAATACAAAATAATGATAAAAGACGTTCATTATCTAGGCAACGTAATTCAAAACGAAGTAATCCAACTGCTCTCTTATAATATCAAAGATAAACTAATATCAATGGTAAAAAATGCCAAGTATTTTTCAATCATTCTTGATTGCACCCCAGATATCAGCCACAAGGAATAAATGACCATGATAATAAGATTTGTAGACATCGTACAAGCTTCAGGAACAGCGTCAGTTCAGTGTTCTGATGAAGAATTCCATGAAAGCTGCTTCATGCAAATAAAAGAACACTTTTTGGGATTTGTACCACTAATTGAAACCATGGGTGAATCGATGAGTCATATTCTGATTAATCAGCTTTAAATACAACGACTATGTATTTTTTCCGCGTCTACGCGTCGATGGGTTTACTGAAACGTCATATGCCATCTTTGACTCTAAAACCTCTAAGTATTACCTCTAAGTATTATACGGTGGTCAAGTAGGATCGATGCCTTAACACCCATCAGGTACCAGTTACCGCATGTATATGATGCGTTGTTTGAAATTACTGAAGATTCAACTCTCAAAGGCTCTTCTGCTACCACGACTAAGGTAGAGGCTGAAGGACTTCTAAACAGCATATCTTCCTTTAAGTTTCTTGTAGCTATTGTAACGTGGACCAAAATATTATTTCAAATCAATTTGAGCAGTAAACTGCTGCAAGAGAAGCACTTTACTCTTGAGAAAACGGTAAAAGAGTTAAAAAATATAGAGGAGTATTTGACAAACATGAGGATTGACAAAGAATTTGAGATAATTTTGGTTGATGATCGAGAGCTAGCTGAAGAAATCAATATTGAGCCAATTTTACAGCCAGAAATAAGGTGGAAAAGGAAACAATTCGCTTACGAATCCGAAGATGAACCCGTCGCTGACCCCAAAGAGACGTTCAGAGTAAATTTCTATTTTGCAATATTAGACACGGCAGTTAGTTCTGTAAAAGAACGATTCATGCAGTTGAATGAAATTGCAAGATTGTTTGGATTTCTATATAAGTGACCTCAAAATGAAAACTTCCAAACAACTCATGGATTCGTGCATCAAATTGGAAACAGCTCTAACTCGGCGTAGCACTGGAGAAACCATATCTTTTCTGAAGGATATTGACGCAACAGCTCTGTGCTGCGAACTTTAGGAATAAGCCACCGAATACAAAAAAAATGCGAAAATAAGTTAGAAAATGATTTTTTCTAATTTGTTCGTAGCTCTTCGCATTCTTTTGACTTTACCGATATCGGTTGCAAATGCTGAGAGGAGTTTCTCAAAACTCAAAATAATAAAAACGTATCTGCGCAGTTCAATGAGCCAAGAGAGACTTGTGGGACTAGCAATAATTTCAATAGAGAAAGACTTGGCTTACCAGCATGACATTGTAGATCTTATTAAAGACTTTGCTAAAATAAAGGCAAGGAAGGTAGCATTGGATTAGAAGAAGAACACATCTTTATTATAATGCAATTAAGCCTTCTAACCTGGATGATGGTATATTGTATTTTGAAATGTATTTCTTTAATGGCTCAGGTTTCAAAAGTATAAAATGCCTAAATTAAACAATTATATCATGCAGCAATTGTTTTACAATTCAGAATACCAAAATGTTACAAAATATCTAATTACTGTAAGTTTAAAATATAAACTAGGGGTCTTGACCCGTCCTCGGACGGGAGTAGTCGCAACATTTTAATCTGCTTTTGACCCTCACTTTGATCTGTCAATCTGACATTTCAAAACAACAAAAGACATGCTACCTAACTTCAGGGAGTTAAGTACGAACGTACGAAGTCACAACCGAGTTTATAATTAGGGGGGGGGATATAACGAGTTTAATGATTCATTTTATAATCGAAGATTCGCATTGTTGGCATTGTTGTGCCTTTGGGTGTTTGTGGTGGTGGAATGGGCAGGGGGTGTGTAGATTAGAAGGTGATGGTAGTGAAAGGGAGGGGGCGGCATTTTTCAGTTCTCGCCTAGGGTGGCAGAACATCTAGAAACGGCTCTGCACCCAAAGTAAATCCCCACATTCATTCTATCATTGCGAGTTGTATTGTAAAATGATGCCTAAATGGGACGGTACACATGTGAAGTGTAAAGCATGTTATGTAATTTAGAAGGGAAGGGGGGGGGGGTTGGAACAAAATTCTCTTTATGATTTTTTTTTTCTAATTATAACGAACTGTGAAGCAAAGTTGGGTGTTTCTTGTATTGTCATTTAGGAATCTTATATAAAACAAGACACATCTTGGTGGAACTTCACCAAGATAATAAAGTAAACTGAAGAAGAATGAAAAAAATAATAAAAAGCACCATGTTTATGCAAAGTTTACTTCCTTTCGAACTTAAGGAGTAGAAAGATATGAAATAAATCTGATGTAATGTGAAAGAAAAGAGACTGATTTGAAATTAAAAAAAAAGTAACCAAGACCTTTCTTACATTATCCTAAAGTATGTATGTGAGGCTACTTTTGTTTTTGTTTTTTTGTTTTCATTCGTCTGATAAAGTCTTCTTGGACAAAGAAGACGAAATATTACGATTAAATTGTTGTAAAAGGAGTTTACCAGAATGTGTCATTTCTTTGATAGATCAGTATTCATCATCAAAAATGGGTAGTGTTATTTGTTTACTTAACTATTTAAAATACTACTATTAAAGTATTTAGAAGAATAGTAGAGCAAAATTTGTTAATTTACCGATTTTGCTTTTAAAGGTGGTGATCTTTCAATGTTTCTTTTAATACTTTTTGCCTTCTTCTTCATTTGACATTATTATTCTTTTGGTGATGTTTTTTGAGTGTACATTAATTCATTAGAATGAGATAGATTAGAACATGAAAGACGAAAACATCTGTACAATCTTTAACGTACACTACGAAGTTTTGAGATGAGCAGCGTGAAACTGAAAACGACAAGAAAAATATTTACCATTTTTGTTTAGTACAAAAATGACAAAAATTAAAAAGATAATTTCCTTTATTCAATAAAAGGAAAAAAATACAAAGCCAAATTTTTGAAAAGCAATTGCAAAGACTTCGTCGTAAATTTCAAGGATGGCAATTTGAAAGTTAAGTGGATTTAGTGTTAAGCCCTTAAACTTTCAGAGCATGTCTTAAAAAGAAAATAACATTCATTATTTAGTAAAACCAATTATCTTTTAAATCCAAAATCAATTAATATTTTTTAATTCAAAAATAGAAATTATAAAAATAGATATATGAATAATAAGTTCGTTTCAATCGTTTAAATTACTTTAAGCCATTTCTAATTATCAAACTGATTTTTTGTTTACATTGAAAGAAGTTATTTGAATTTGAATTTCATTTTTACAAAAAAACATTTTTCGGTGTAAAATTTTCCACAAAAAGACAAATTTGAGAAGCAATATTTTACTGAACGCTTTTATATACAAATACATTGGAAAATTTAAATAGAAGTAAAATGAAATTTTAGCTTTTTCAATTTTTCTATATTTCTATTACATTTTTTACTTGAACAATGCTAATTTTTTTTATACCTTATCCTTCGTCTTTATTATTTCCCTTATACCCTAAGATGTTGGAGCCTCGTCAATCCATTTTACTACAAGTAGTTTATACGATCCATAAGCATTCTTTTAACTTTTCTGATATTCTTTCCTTTCTTCATTGCCATTCTCTATATATTATCAATCCATACCCTTCTTGATCTACCTTTACTGTTTCTTCCTTCTGTTTTTGTTTCCAGGATCTTTTTAACTATTCTGTCATTATCCATTCTTATAACATTTCAATATTATCTTAGTTTTTTACCTAGTTAGTTTTTCCTACTTGAAATTTGGTTAAACTATTAGTGGATTTTCATTTGGTTGTTCTGTTATCTTTATATTTCTGCTTCTTTCTCTTCTGTTCTTTCTAAAGATCCTTCTCAAATATTTCATTTATGCTGCTTATATTTAGCTACGATAGTTGTCACTGTCCAACTCTCAACTCCATAGCCCAGAATCTATATTACTAAAATTTTTTATTTCTCTGTCCGTCTGTCTGGCGCAATTTCCTTTGAGAATGGAAAATAGAAATAATTTTTGCAATGAAACGTCCGCGACACGAATCGAACCTATAACCTTCTTATCCGATGTCAGACGTCTTATCCATTAGGAGACGGGGACTACAACTCACTTTATATTGGTTTTTGACTTATGTTTCCTTTCCATCCCCCACCCCCCATCAATAATGAATGTATTCAATCTTTTTTTTTTTAATTTCAAGATTGTTTATTTTATTTCCTATCCATCTGTTTATTTGTAATTCGAAAATGACAATTAGAACTATAATTGCCGAAACGTTGCAATATTTTAAATATAATATTCTTCCTTAACCAAATTGTATGTGATATAGAAAAACAAGCGCGTGTACACGGGCGATGGCCTAGTTATATATTATAAAAGCGTTATTTTGTCTGTCATAAGACTTTACGTTTTTCCAATTTTGTGACCAAGCTATAAGAGATAGAGTGGTCATGTAAATGGATAAAATGTAGATCTTTTTAAGACAAACAAAATGCTACAAAAATCTTTCGAAAGAAGTTTTTGGTTTCCAAGATGGCGCCTTTTAAAGGGACAAATTTTGACTTTTTATCAATTTAAACGAAAAGTATAAAAGATGGAAGAGAACATTATATTGAGAAAATGTTGGCATTTGAAAGTTCTATCGAACGATATATCATTTATTCACAAACGCTGCAGCGTTTGCAAGATACATGCAAAAATGTGAATTTTCGGTGTGTGACGCTGACCCGCAATACATCCGAGTTATTCGGAGAAGCCACAACGGGCTGGGAAGTTAGATATTCTCCGACGATCGCAACATTAATTTACTAAATAAATAAAGTTTGTTTTTGAGTGCTACATATGCAAGGGTTCCGGAGCGAAGCGACGGTACCCGGCTATTATTATTATAATATATAAAAACGTATATTATAAAACGTTATTCTATCTGTCATTCTGTAAGCAAAATGCTAAATTACAAATTACTAAAATGTTACTAAAATAGAGAATCTATTCATAAAAATGAAAATATATTAAACAACTGTCCAACTATACTGATTGGCGACGTAAATATAGATATTTTCAAAATGAATAAAAACAATGCAGTACAGAAATACGTAAAACTTATGTGCAATAATGGTTTCAAAAATCGTCTTTACGGAACAACAGAAACTGTACAATTCATGGAAATACGAAAACAAATATAGATCATATTTTCATAAATAAACATGATATCAAAACACCAGGAATAATATATAAAGAACGAATCGGATAACAGTTGAAAATGAGAAAATAACAGATCCAAATATAATCTATAAAGAACTAATCAATGATGTTAGCAAAACAAAATTCATGAAAATCTACATATATAAAAAAAAAAGTCCTGACTCACTCACTCACTGACTCATCAACGCCCACCCAAACCCTTGGATCTAGAAAGCTGAAATTTTGCACAGAGGTTTCCTTTATGATGTAGACAAGGAATAAGGCCGGATTTTTCGAAATTCGGGATAGGGAATAATCTGGCAAACTGACGATGAAGTGTATGGCGGCAACCCCAGGTGTGTGTGGCGCCAACCCGCAATACACTTGAGTTAAGTGGAAAAGGGCACAACGGGCTGGGAAGTCATATATTCTCCGATCTCAATATTAATTTGCTAAATAAATAAAGTTTTTTTTTTTTTTGTTTTTTTTTTAATGCTATATACGCAAGGGTTCCGGAGCGAAGCGACGGTACCCGGCTAGTTAGTTTATAAAATGATTTATAAATTTGTAAATTCGGCTTTATTTCCTACATCTTACTTATTTATTAAAATTTGAGATCCAAGTTCAAACTGACATCTCAAGACAAGCCTGTTTCACGCTCATTAGGAGATCATCAGTTGAGAGTAGTCAGAACGAACATTGCAGGTCTCGTAATGCCCAGTATAGGAATTTTTCTTTTTCTTTTTTTTTAATATTATTGATACGGTAGTATGTTTTACTTGACTGATTCATTCTACAGTATTTAAAATTTCTTAATTTCAGTATTTAAAAAAGTTTCATATTCATTTATTCAGCTTAATAATAATATTATTGTAATAATTCTTAAATATCAGTACTGGTCGTTCCACACAATTCTTTGATCTTCCATTTCTTCCAGTTTGTTTACACACATTACTTTATTTTTTTCTTATCTATCATCATTTCTTTGCTTTTGAATTAATTTTTCCATATGTTTATTGGATTTTGTAAATTTTCTTTTGTGTCTTCTCTAATAACAACATCAATAGCAGATATGAGATTCTGAATACGTATCTGTTCCATATTTCAATTTTCATTTTTGATTGTCTGGTCTTGCAATTCTGTATTATTCGGTAATTGTATCAATAAGAGAGGACTGAACGAATAGCCTGTTAGATTCTCTGTTTCATATCAAATCCTTTTGATTCTTAACTTTTTATATTCTTCTTTTCCCTTAACTTTATTGTAGAGGTTCTTTAAAAGTATCTAAAGTTTATTTTGTTAGGCCAGAATTCGCTAAAGCGTTCCGTAATTGTTGCTTTCTTATGTGTCAAAAGCTGCAGTTAAATCAAAAAATGCGAAAGACATACTCCTGGTGTGTTTTTATCCATGGCTTTTTCTATTATGGTTCGTAAGGTAAAGTCGCCAAATACCGCACCCCATTTTGTTTTTTCATTGTAATTTTTCTAAATTTTCGTATAAAACTTCAAAAACAACACCATTTTACTAGTTATTTATTAGTGTATTAATAAAAAGAAACAATATTGTGCTTTTTAAGCAAATAATTGAAACTATGAGCTCGAAACGTAAACAATAGTTTTCTTAAATTTATAATTGTGTGTTCCTAATGTCGCCCCCGGGTACGGTATTAGGGACACATAAGTAATATACTAAGAACAAGTTGAAGTACTGCAAAGGTTTTCAATTATTTTCTGTATTAAAGTTACAAAATCATGTTTTAGTCAAGCAAAGTAAAGTTTTAGTCTTCTATATTAATTCTCCAAGTATGTAGCACAAATTAACCTAGGATTGTCGCAGTCTTCTGCACAGTCTTCATGGCACCAAGTAAAACATTTAGTGCATCTTATCCATTTTTCTCCACCTCGATCTTCCGAAAAGTTTTTCTCACAGCAAGGGCAAGTAGAATCGTTGTCATCGTTGTCTTCGTCGTCTGTAGAAATCAATGGAGGTTCCTCATCTGTCTCGTCTTCCGACGAAGACTGTCTTTTCGAACATATCTTTTTTTTGGCAGGTGAGTTTTTACCTTTAATATCAGTTCGCCTCTTTCTTGTACGTTTTTGTTTTTGCGCTATCAGTTATTTTCTCTTGCTTCTTCTTTTCTGATTCTTCTAATTGTTTTTTATGAGGTTTATAACCCATCGCTCGTTTATAACCCATCTCCTTCTTTCTAACTGCGTTCACTGCTTTAATCATAGCATCTGACTCCCATGTCTTCTTCTTTGGCATCGAAAGTAGAAAAAATAACAAAAAAAATGAAATAAAAATGTGTCATTGACAACACACGAATCATTCCTAATGGTGTGCCGAATACCGCACCCGGAGCGGTATTAGGGATACCACTGGGTGTGATATTAGGCTGTTTGACATTTTTCCTTGACCAAACAAAATAAAACATTTACAAAATGTAACCTAAAATTTGGATGAATCCGTTTAAATCTTTGATAATAACGGTCTAAAACTGTAGGTAACAATATTGTATTATAGACAAACCCTTATGCTATATGTTATTGCAAAGATTTTGGAAAAAAACTTACATTTTCAATAAAATGTTAATTTTCTTTTCCACGCGATAATTTCTGTAGCTCCTTCCTTCACAAGTCAAAATGTCCTAATCATGTAACCTGTTAATTAGTTCCGCAACTGGATTCCACATGGCACTGCCTGTTTTCAAGAAACCAAGGGGTACGGAAATAGGGCCGGGTGCGGTATTTGGCGACTTTACCTTAATGTAAAAATGTGGTCTTGGGTTTGTCAGCTTATTCTGCTACTAAATTTTCTCTTCTGTTCTTTCCTTTGTAACTCCAAAATTAAATTATCAAGTTTTACTATTACATAAGATATTTGTCTTTATATAAACCATGAATTACTTATAACAAAAGTTAGGACAGTTCTTCGCGTGAGCAGCATTCATTCATTCATATATATATGCATGTTTTATATCTTATTAACAGTATGTGAACAAATAAAATGTAGGAAACTAATAAACGGCTAAAAATGCAAAAGTCACATTTCTTTTCCCTAAGTCGTTGATAATATTAGCTGTTTAGTCTAAGGAACTGTTATCCGATCCCAAACTGTTATCATTTTTTTTGCAGGATTGCAAAAGTGACGTCACTTTTTGCTTTAAATTGAATTGCAAAGTATAGATTAATTTTAATTCATTTAAATTAACACAATATTTGACCCTTCAAGTATTGAAGTCTTTAAATTTTCTGTTTGCTGAAATTGAATTGAATCCTCAAATACTTACTAAATACAATTAGTAAGTACTATTTAGTACAATTAAAGTCATCTCAAAACACCCATAAATGACAGCGAATCACTGTAAGGATTCAATGCGCAGTGTTAAATATCTACAAAACTTCATTGTTTTCAGTTCTAATAGTACCCCGTCAACATCATCCAGAAATTTCTGAAAAGGAATCCACCAAGAGAAAATTTCAAATAAATAAATTGGTTCGTTAATTCATGCCTAATTTCAAAAGTATCAATCACCGATAAAAACTGATTTTAGTTTTGACACATCTCTCAAAAATATAAATTCCCAAACAGAACGAGGTGAAAGTAACGGCGCTCTGTGAAATGAAATTGAAACTTGCTCTTTCTCTTTTTATTTTCTTCACTATAGCGCTTCTATCGTTAGAAACTATCTTATGCTTTGTAAATAAAAGAAATTTATGAAGAGATTTTGTAAACAAATAAATAATTTTTTTAAGTATTTAGAAAAATAGAGATATTTTAAATTCAGTTGGGTATTAGGAAAATACAAATTAAATTAAATCAATAATTTGATGGAATAATTTCAGATATCAAATGTAACTTATATTTTGAATGCAAATCACAATCAGAATATTTTTGCTGTCCTGTAAAACGATTTTGAATGGGAAACCTTGGTATAACTTAAGAAATGCCATTTTCGCTTTTAATTACACAATATTCTTTGTCACTGTGGAAAAGATAGCTGACCTAGTAATATCTAATAAAACAGGATTCGACTGTATGGTGTTTTCTTTGTGAATTGTAATAAGTACTAATGTCGTGGTTTGTCTATTTCTCCTTGTTGAAATTTTCTTCCCGGAGATCAGAATACGTGAATGAGTAGGCGATAACATATTCGATTATTACCTTTTAATAAACCGTAGGTTGCTGTTGATTGTCCATCTGTGTTCAGTAATAAACCATAATCATTGGCACAGTTTGGTGTTTTGATGAGCCGAGCGAATCCAAATGCTGTCCAACCAAAAAAATGAGGATCGGATCTTCCAATAAAAAAAAACTATAGAAACATAGCCCCAGGGGTTATTGCGTCAGTCACCCCCATTATCAGCTATGCTACTGAACTTAATAATTAATATGTTTGAACGCTGTTTCTACTAAAATTTCTCTGGACTGTTTCGATATATTAATTTTCCATTCCTTCAATCTTAGGAATTCCTGTAGGAATTACAAATATTAATTTTTATTTGAGAACAGTATTTTTATTCTATCGAGATTCTGATGATATTTAAATTATAATTGTTCAGAACAGGAATAATTGAAACAGTTGCAAATGTAATTTTGATGAATTAATCAATTAGATTGATTAGTTAGATTCACAAAATAATCCTGGAAATTGATTGATCCATCAAAATTAAATTTGTAACTAGATCTGTTGAGTGAAGCTGGAACTTAACTAGAAATCAATCAAATTCAAATTAAACCAATATACATGTTATCCTTCATTTTTTTTTTTTTTTGCCTTTTCTCAACTACGTCTCTTTGTTTATCCAAATTTCAAAAGTGAATTACAGGAACTTAATACTAACAAAGAATTCTGAATATTACTTTTAATAGAGCCGGCATTGCCTCTGATCATAATTTCTCACGCTTTGAAAATCAGAAAAATATAATGTCATTTTGAAATCACCAGGCTTACAGTCAGGTATGTAGACACTTTACTCAAGTACTTCTTTCTATTGATGATCCAAATTTATTTATTATTTCCTTATAATCCCTTCCTGAGAGTAAGGCAAATATCAAGTATTTGTATGTTTAACATTTCCCCCTATAAAAGACTAAAAGGTACCTGGGCCAAAGCGTCTAAACATACATTGATCTATTTCAGTATTTATACAACAAAGACAATAAATACATCACGCTAAAAGTTGAAAAATACGAGCAACCTTTAATAACAAAAATAAAGTAATTAAGAAAAGAGGAACCAGATTGCTTTTTATCATGGGTTCATTTTGCTTTCAGTTAAAACAGTGGTGCCCAACCTTTCATAATATGGGGGCCAAAATTGAATTTGCTGTGAATCTCGCGGGCCACAACCAAAAAAAAAAAAAAAAAACAAAAACCCCTATAAAAAAACAAAAAAAAAAAAAAAAAACGGAATCTCCTATTCAACAACCAAAAAAAAACGGAATAAAACAGCGGGCCACATGTAACACCTTCGCGGGCCGGATATGGCCCCGCGGGCCGTAGGTTGGACACCACTGAGTTAAAACAATACTATTAGAAAAAAAAAAAAGAAAAAAACATGTTTACTTATTTGTAGTCGTAACAAAAACCGTCAATTCAATCCTCAAAAAGAAAAACCGTTTGGATGGAAAACCTATTGGAAATAATATTTTCACCGATAAATTTAAGTTAGAGCCCACTCTTCTAGTGTTCTTCACTTGTATTTTTGGAAAAGTTTCAATTTTCATTATTTTTATAATCAACTTTAAATATAAAGATTGTAATTTTTATAATCGACTGATAGAACTAATTTTGGTAAGTGATACAACTGATATAATTAAGGCTAGAGCTTTAAGTACAAATGAAATAAAACTATTTCAGTAAGATCTCAGAAATAGAAATGAGAAATAAAATAGATAAATGATATTAAACACTGAATTAAGTGAAGTAATATGTATTAAAAAACAATTAAAACAACGAAAAAGCTACAAGTTTCATCCAAGTCCATGGATGTCTTCAGGCTAACTAAAAGACTGTGTACAGAACTACAGAGAACCATTTAAATATGTAAATGACGAAGAGGTTGGTGATTGATTGGTGGGTTCCTTCCACTGCACGAACAGGTAAGGACGTCTGGAGCGGTTCATCTTAAAGTTGGCTGCGAAGGGAAGCATTGGATAACTTTATTTCTTCCCATAAGGCTGGAAAAGGTTATCGGAATATATTCGGTATTGATAAACCCCCCAAAAAAGGAAGAAAAAAGGTGTCGAGATTGCACTATATTGATAAGTTGTAGTCCTGTTGTTAATCACTGCCCTGTGTTTGGAGTCCATATTTACTGATTGCCAGAATGGAAATATTGTCATTGTAACATTTATCGTTGGTTGAAATGTGGGCTGACTCCAAGCACTTCCTTTTGAAAGTAATGTTAGCTTTATCTAAAATCACTGGATTACAAGCGTCAGGTCAAGACAAGAAGAGTCCAGACATCTGTTGAAATAACCCATCATGAAATTCAAAAATCTTTAACTTGGTTTTAATTTTCCCTATTATTAAATTCATAAAAACGATGTTCTTGGGTTGTATTAAATATCTCTGACGTATGGAAATAAATAATCTCTTGTAATAGTTGAAACGAAATTGATGTGAATAAAGTTTGAACATCTAAAGAGAAAATTCTATTCTCTAACCACGAAAAATACAAAGATTATCAAAGTTGGTACAAGGCTTCTATGCTATTCAAGACTGTATTGAAAACCCAATTTTGTAAGGTTCATTTTCAGTGATTTATCAATCAGAGCAAAAGTGGATGATGTACAGTTAATTGTTATTAGTCTGACTTTATAAGTTCCATCCGGGTTGGGTTCCTCATGAGTTTTAGAAAAATACGAAATGTGGTAATCATCTTATTGTTAATGGTGCATTTTTGAAATAATTCTTTGAAAATTAGGCCGTTTTTGTTTTGCTTAATTTACTGGCCTGTGTAATATCTTGTGTTTCCGTTAGGAATTTTTTTCCATTTTGTAATAGTTCGTATTATCCAGAATTTGTATTATCCAGCATAAATGTAAAATCGTAATGGCCGAAGCCGTATTATTATTTAGTAACAATTAAGTTAATAGAAACACATGTAAAAGCCTCAATGAGAAATAAGAAATTTTACGCCGTTTGATTGAAACTGTAAAACGTCCGACTGATATTTAGTTATTTCACTAAAATGGGCAAGATAACAGATACATACAAAATAAAAACAGCACAACTAAATTGAATGAAAGGTTAAAATCACCAAACATCAAAAGGTCAAATCTTTTCATCCTTTTCTGCTTTTTATCCATTTGATTCTCAAATCAAAACTGGAGAGATTTTTCAAAATTCCAACTCTTTATTTTCTTGGAATAACCTATGGATTTTTTCAACCATTTCCTTGGATTTCAAGGAATACGACATTGCTACTCAGATTACTCAGACGCTTATGTAAGAGGAAATGTTTTTAAACCTTACTCTGAGACTTCTACGAAACGTTTTACTCCTACATAATTCTTGAAACATCTTAACTCTGTCGTTCCTTACTGCGATTCCTCGCCGTAATTTTGAAATTTTATACTTCTTATGCCACGCAGACTCTCCACAGCAAATTCAGGGCCCGGACACCAAATACAGTAGCTGCCCCCTCCCACTTTATGGTCAAAATCATAGAGTCTTATCCAATAATATCGCGAAGATACGACACGATTTCCAATTTCTCTCTTTTAAACATGCCACGCACAGTCATTAGCATTATTTTTAGAGTAAATTAATGTCGCACTTGTCAATAAAATAAAAAATTAAAAATTAAAACATTAATAAACACTATTAGTTTCGATTAATAAAAATAATGAAAAGACCGAATAATAAAATTGATTCAGCTGCTTTAATGTGATGATTTTTTCAAACAGACATATAAACATAAAAGAAAACTGGAAGTTGGATAATTCGCACGTTCAGTCAATACCAGATGGACGTAATTAAACGTTCCTTTTCAGAGCCGTCTGTAGCTATATCTAACAACGGAAACGTCACCAAATTCGGTCGGAAGATTAATTTGGATATGGAAAGCAAGATTCAGTTAAAACAAAAATTATTCAAAAGTCGCCGATAGGGGGAACATGACGTTGAACACTGTAAAAAAAAAAAAAAAAAGCATGAAAAAAGAACAGATAAATGATAACATATTCAACTGCAATGAACCTATCTCTTCAAAGAATTTTCCAAGGTCAAGCACAGTTGATCTCCATTCTAACCATTCAGAACGAATGTCAATCGCTTCTTATAATCATCGTGTATCAACTGCTTTATGCTGCATTATCTTGTATGGATAAAAGTGAATATAATCGAGCCATCATAAAAATATTCTAGAAACAATAAAATTTACGATAGTGACATTCTATTACAGATTTATGAAAACAAAGATAGTCATTGTCGTAAATGAATTTTTCCCGGGTATTTTTGATAATGACTCGTTTCATTTATATTAGAAATAAAACAATTTACATTAGATTTTTTTAATTAATTAAAAAAAAGACTATAAAGATCATGAAACCTATTAATAATAAAATAAAACACTTCAAACACCTAAAAAACACTTCAAACACCTAAAAAACACTTCAATTAAACCTAAATTAACACTTCAATTCAAATGCATTCAAATAATTAATTGCAATAAATAAAATAATAAAACGTTGCAAAAAGCAACTCTTACTAGAATCGAACTCGAAACCTAGGTGCTTTGATCACTGAGCCTGCTATATATATATATATATTTCAAATTCTGATTTTTATTTTTAAAATAAAGCCTTAGATGATATAATTCTCGTCCCCCCTTTCTTGAATTTCACTAGCCTCGCCCTGACGTTGTCAGGTTGAGCTAGTTACGTGGTCCCTAGTTGGCCAAAATCGATAAAAGGAAAGCCTTAGATCAGATACACTGTTGGGGAAAAAAAGTAAAATTGTTTTCGTTTTTTTTTTTTTTTTTTTATTTTCAAATCTATATTTTAATTATGTTTGAACAAAATCGTTGAAATCGCTACAGTGGTGGTCAAAATTATAAGGACAAGGGGAAAAAATCGCCAAACTTGGTTACAGTTGGCCTGAAAATTATGCAAATTTTATGGCTGGAAACCAACGATAAATGCAGCATTTTTTATTAGTTTTTATGGAAATATATGGGAAATTCATATTCATAAAATGTATTTTGGATTTAGACAGCCCTGTGATATGGACAAAATTATAAGGACAATGCTATTTGTGTGTTCTAAAAAGCAAAATTTGCATGTTTTTTGTTCTGCACACGGCACTCCCAGACGATATAAATGCATAGTAAAAGATTGCGAACGTCGTATTCTATTTTTTCAGTCATGCCACTAGGTACGAAACTTTCGGAGTTTTAGAAAGGGAAAGTGGTTGCTTTTAAAAGTTCAGGACTTACTGTTCATCAAATTTCGACAAAGCTGAATAGATCGAGAACGGTTATTTATAATTTTCTTAAAAATCCCGAAAAAAATGGACGGCAAAGACGTACAGGTAGGCCATCTTCTGTTTCTATGCATGTGAAAAGAATGATAATAAGGCGAGCTTGCTCCAAAAAACAAACATCAACGGAAATTAAACGTGAATTAAACTTACGATGCAGTGTTCGAACTGTTCGACATGTTTTACAAAAAGAAAAAAAGGTTCGTTATGGAAAACTTATGTCACGACCGCCTCTTACGAAAGTTCATAAGAGACTGAGGATGGAGTTTGCCAAAAAATGCATTACTATGGAAAAAGAAGTGCGATGATGTTATCTTTCCCGATGAGAAAAAGTTTAATTTGGATGGACCAGATAGTTTTCGCTACTTCTGGTATGATCTCCGTAAAGAAAAAGAAATTTTCGCAAGGCATAGATTTAGAGGTGGCTCAATAATGGTCTGGGGAGGTTTCGCAACTGGCGGAACTACTCCAATAGTTTTTGTGCAGGGTAAAATGAATTCTGAGAGTTATGTTTATTTATTGGGCAATAATCTTTTACCAGAAGCACCGTTAATTACGAGTGGAGACTTTTTGTTCCAGCAGGACAATGCCTCAGTACACGTTTCTCAAACTTCGAAAGCATGGTTTGATGCTAATTTTGTGAAACTACTTGACTTGCCGGCCAGAAGCCCAGATCTAAATCCAATGGAAAATCTGTGGTGTATTCTGGCACACGAAGTATACAAAAATGGTATTCAATATCAAAATAAGCAAGAACTCATGTCCTACATCGAAAAAGCCTGGAAAAAAAAATTGCAAAAACGTTCTGAAGGAACTGTCAAACTCTATGACATCAAGACTGATAAAAGTGATTGAGAAGAAGGGGGAGATTCTTAATTATTAGTGTGTTTCAGGCCAAAACATTGTCCTTATAATTTTGTCCAGTTTTTACAATGACATTTTTTGTTAAATATGGCAATACATTCATATTTTGCATTTTTCAATGTTTTGCATTCTACAATGATTTCTAGCATAAAAAGGCATTTTATGTATACATTTCACTTTATTTACTTCAGAAATAATTTTTTTCTGTGCAATTTTCAGTTGTCCTTATAATTCTGACCACCACTGTATCAAGAACTTCCTTCGATAGTTTGTTATATTCTCACAAGCATTCTTTGGATTTTGGAATGTTAAAATCACAGATGTTAGATGTAATTCTTGTTTTCTAGTTACGGAGAAATATCCCAAAGAAGCATGGTTTAGTTTTTAATGACTTTTCCCCGTTGAGGAAATCAATGAATCAGGAGATAAACAGATCAGGCTGAGCAACCCATTAACTTAATATTCGATTTGGGATGAAAATCTAAAATGTAGTTGATTTAAAATTAATGTGGTAGAAAGCTGATCAATTAATTGGGGTATCAGAAATTAAATTTATAGAAATTTACCAAAATTTTACATAATTCAAAGGATAGGATTACAATGCTTTTGCTATTAAATTTTGTAAAGATCGAATTACATGTTTTTTTTATTTCTTACATAAAACAGTTGTTGGATTAGATAGAAATAGTAAATTGAATCAAATTAATATTCTGATAGCAAAACTTGTGATTTGTAGTGGTTTTGCTATTTGGGAAAGTGAAAATTAATATAAAATTGTGAGGATCCACAACAAAAAAATGCCAAGTCACGCAATTGAAGGATATGTTCTGCTACTCATTATTCCGAAATATTTGAATATTTAAAATAACATCAAAATTGATACTGTTGTGGTGCTTTCATTAAGAAACATTAAGAATATAAAATTTAGGTTTAAAAAAGTACAAATAAAGATTTAAACAACATTTTGATAAGTTTTTTTACAGGACACCTCCAATGATCTAATAAATTTTAAAAAAAATACTAAAATCATTGTCGTAATCGCTGAAACGAATCACTGAAAATTTAATATTTTTATTTTTTAAACTATTGGATTTTAGAATGACTCCGTTTATCTTTTTTTTTTATTAGAAATGTATTTAGTGAAATTAAGAAATGTTTTCAGACACAAATGATAAATTTCAACATTATTGGTGCATTTCTTATGTCAGCCTATTGTTTTCACAACATGATAAATAATTTGTACAACATATGATATTTTGTGTGATTTGAAGTAAATTCTACAACACTTAATAAAAGTAAATTTTTCAAAATTCCTTCTAGCCTTAAAAATGAAACAGAAATGATTATATTTAATGTGAAGTTAATGTGAAAAAATTATCAAAATTACGCTTATTTCGTTTATTCAGTTGAAAATGCTACGAAAACCACAAATATATATATAAAACTAGAGGAATAACTAAGGAAAAAGTTGAACTCAAGAATCGAAACGTTTAAAGCACTTTTTTTTTTAATAATAGATTCCATTCCGATCACGTACCATTATGATAACTCTGCCGTAAATCAATATATACAATATATATCTCCATAGAAACAGTGATTTGTTTTTTGGTATTGGCATTTTCAAATCACAGATCACTGTCCGGCTTTAAATGTTTAGTAATGTAAGTTAATTATATTCTTATATTCTATGCATTCTAAATTTCAAAATTGCAAATGATTGATTGAAATCTTTGCTTTGCGAAACTCGAAGACGCAGCTTCAAGTTTTGCCTTTCAGATTTATTTAGTATATCAATATATATAGTATATTACTGTAAGTTTACTATAATATAACTTAAATTTACAATAAAATATAAGCATTATTTACTATATTTAAATAAATAATGACACGTATCAGGCAATTTGACTTAATGTCATCATTAAAGTCCATGTCAAGATAAGAAGATTAAGAAGCAATTAAGTTTTTCATTTACATGACAGACTTTTTTGTTCATTGCTTATTTTTTTTAATAAATGCTTTTTAAAATCATCTTAATTGGCTAATATGTAGGGAAAATAATCAAAGTTAGCACAGTTATAATATTGAATGTTTTTGTAGAATCAAACTAGCTTTGTGTTCAGGGTTACCTGAGATTGGAAAGCGGGAAATCCCAAAATTGGTTTGGAACTGATTGTCTTTTTCTTTTTATTTTGGTTGAAAATTTTCATTTGTCCTCAATGACATTCTACAGATGACATTATGTCAATTCTCAATAGAAAGTTAGCCAATAGAAAGATTATAGATCAAATGAAATATTCAGATGGAAACGCAGTCTATAAGTGCAACCATAATATTTATTATGATATTTAAATTTTTTTTAAATGCTATTTTTTTAATGCTATGATATGAACATACTGCTCAGCTTTACTTTTGACTGACTAAAACATACACCTTTATTTCCTGATAAAGCGTTTCGATTTAATACCAAAGTTTTTATTTTTGATTAGTATAAAATGATACTGTGTTTTTCATTCCTGTTATTGAAATTTTACTAACTAGTGAAAAACGTCAGGAAATGGAGCATCTTCACCATAAACTTTAAAGGAATTACAAAGAAAAGGTAACCTAACAGGAGAAGTCTTTTTTGTAACACACACACAAATCATTGTAACCATAGATGAGAAAGGGAAACTGTTAACAGAAACCAAATGGTCTTCTTGAAGGAAATTGATTCACTCTGCTTTTGGAGTGAATGATTCAATCTGGATCTGGACTTTCTGGTAACTATCTTTAAGAGTTTATTTTTTTTATATAAAATTAGATTGACTGTTGTGTAACATCCTTTCAGAATCCGTTCGAAGTTCTATGGCTTGCTTAATAGGTATCACCTAGGAGCTTCACTAAGAACATCAGTTCAACATTGAACACTGCTGTTGTGGAAGCCCATCAAAACATTCACTTAGCAGAAAAATATTTTTTAAAAAAAAATGGTCTTCTCTAGGCAGATCCTAATTGGCATCTCTTAGTTGCAATTCCTATTCAAATTTTTTGATGGACAACGAATTGGTCATTCCGTCAATTCTCAATAGAAAGTTAGCCAATAGAAAGATTATAAGTAAGTGAAATAAGTAAGTAATTATAAGTAAGTGTCAGATGGAAACACAGTCTATAAGTGCAACCATAATATTTATTACGATATTTAAAATTAAATGCTGTTTTTTTAATTACTTTTTAAGCTTAATTTTTTCTAGATAAAATAAAAGGAATTCCAAAGAATATATCGCAATTATCCTAAAATAGCTAATTCAGTTTATGTTCTATTATAAGGTGAATTGAAAACTTTAATTAAATTTATTCTCATTTTTATTTCTTTTTTTTTTTTCGGGCAGGAGGGATTTACGAATAAAACCTACAAAGAAAATTTTCACTGATTTTAGTCTTCAATGTTAATGTTACATTTCAAATTCGCTTTTCACCAAAAATAATTGATTTTGTTTTTTCAATTATTTAATCTTCAGAAATGTAATTGTAATAAAACATTCATTGATTCAAGTGGGAGGCAGGTTAAGATCCAGTTTACACAGAATGTATCGCAGTTGTGTACAAAGAAAATTCCCGGAAAATGAAGGAAAAATGAAGTCTGATTAAGATATCTTGTAACAGCGTCTTCTATTTCTCCTAGAAAAGAAACTATTCTTATCTTCTCTTCAAAACCCGTCTTTATTAAGGTTGGCGATCATCATATCTATTTTTACTTTCAATGCAAGTGCTGTAAACAGGTATTTCGTAGAAAATACCTTAAATTGTGAAGCTATGTTATAATCTTCTAATGTAGGACTTTTTTTTCCAGAAATATTTTCAGACATCAAATTACTCTTCTGTGTATTTCTTTCACATTAGGTTTTTTTTTTTTAGGTATCATGACAAAAGTTGATTAGAGCCATAATTCATATTATCAATGCCTCTGTAATAGACAGTGTTAATAGATCTGTTGCCTATTTTATTTTATTGTCATTTTTTTTGTAGTTTTTTTTTAAATTCACAACATAATTCATCCTGACCACAACCTCAAAAATTCTCGAAATTTCTATTTGAATACAAAATTTCTTCTTTAGGTTCTTTGCCTTAGAAATTTTCTTTTTTTGTTTGTTTGTTACAGTTTGTTTTTTCTGCATAGGTTAATTTGGAGCATTTTCTATTTTCCTTTAAACACGGCAGGGGCGCACATAGGAATTTTATTTCGGACGAAGGGGAGGAGCAAGTTAGTGAACTCTCCACAAACAACCAAAATAAAAACAACGTTTTAAAATCTTTTCAAGTTGTTATCGAACCAAAAATATATTAAAGAAAATAGGGCTAATCTATAATTTTGAGATTTCAGGGGAAGGGGTCAGGGCCCCCCACCTACATACGCCTATGAAACTGAGTATTTTGATAGTCATCCAATCGTTTTTCTTCCTTACGTCCTTAATAACTTGTTAGTAGAGAATGGTTTTATTAACCTTCTATTTTTGATTACTATTTGTGATGGAAAAGATTTTATTACTAACTGTTTTTAGATTACTATAAACAGGTTAACTGCTCCTTGAAATTGTTGTCTCATATTCTTGATCTCAAAACACATAACAAAGGAACATTTAATTACATTATTAGTTTAATTATAAGTGCAGCTAAGAATGAAATATAATCACATGTTCCAGCAGCAGATGTTTTGGAATTCCTTTAAGCACATAAGCATTTCATTTCGGAATACTTCTAGTGACTTATCTTGAGGAGACTTGTTAAGTTTATGAAACATATTTTATGAAACCTTTTCGTGGTTATCTCTTTCACTACGACAGCTTACGCCATCAATATATGTCGAAATCATTAGAGGGAAGAATCTATGGGAATTTAAAGAATACAGATCTTTATTACAACAAATGTATCAGGAACAATACAAAGCAAAAAATATCAAGTTAACAAATCATGTCGTTTGCCAACTTAGATTTGGAGAGTGGCGTCATAAATTTGCTGGAAAGTTCCAAGTGTTTACATGGTCTTATACATAAAAGCCTTTTATTTATTACTATACATAATAAAGGTTCATTATTTATGTTTGTTTCCATGAAATTCTCATATATTCCTTTCTATCATGTTTGTTGATAAATGCTTTCTGATAATGTCTTCCGCAATGACAATACATAATGAAAATTGTGACATTTAGATCTATATTTAAACTAAAAACTCTGATTCGTCCAATTTGGCTTTTTTTTATTCCCATAGGAGTTTATTATGAATCAAGATTTTTAGTTCTTATGCTCTCTTCGAAGGTACTAAGAAAGGGAGAAATCGTTGAGATACTTCAAATACCACTTAGAACTTTAAAGTAGCCTATCTCAATAATTTCTCCCATTCTTAGTCAGTTCGAAGAGAGCAAAAACATACATTATCACGAGTTTTCATTGTTCCTGTAAGGATTAGATTCTCAAACGGTGGTGCTGTCAAACTGGATTAAGCAAAATGTACGGGTTTTTTTTTTTTTTTTTTTTTGCATTGTTAATAAAATTAAGCTAGTTTTAGAGCTTGTAAAGTATTTTAACATGAAAGTATACTATATGTGATACTTTTCCAGAAGTAATAGAATGTTTATCAGTAAGTTCGATGATGACCTGCATAAAATATCCTTTGAATGTTTATTGTTAAAAGGATTCTTAAAATTAAAACTACAAATTTATTTCCAGATTAGTACACAATTGAAGGCATTTATTCGAGGGTTCGCTCAGTTTTTCAAAATTGAGCTGATTTTTAACTAAATTCAACAGAATAAAAGTTTTTTATTGACTGTTTCTGTAGGATTCCCAAAATACGCCAGGTATGTTGAAATAGTTTTGTAATAGCATAGCAAAGAAAAGAAATGAACTATAAACAAGAAATTCTTGAAAAATTTACAGCTTATGTTTTTTAAAATGTTGTCCTTAATTTTTTTTTTGGTTAAAGTAGTAAAAAACAAATAAAATAAATTCTACATTTATTTTTAAATTATAATATCTGCTGAATGCAAAAGTTACTAAAGTTACTAAAAATGTAAACTATCTATAAATTTAATAGATGAGAGACGAACACAGCCTGAACACCAACATAAACATAAAAAACACATTAAAAGTCTTTCGCCTCAGTAGGACGAGGCATCTTCAATGGATATAGTCCTTGGAGCTGAGAACACCTCTATTTAAGGGGAAATGAACCAATAGGGAGCTGGAAAACAATGGGCGAATCAGAATTCCTATGGCAGTCTGGCAAACCAATCATGGTGAAATGACGTCCTGAGAAGATGGCAACGCCAGCAAGTGGTGATCACAGAAACTGAGATGTGAGAGCACATGGCAATGTTATTAAATAGAAACCCAAACAAAACAAAACACCAACCAACGAAGGTAAAAATAAATATAAAAAAGGAAATAAAAACCGTTAAAAGGCAAATGAAATTAAATTAGAAAAATAAAATAAAAAATATAGTATAGAAAAATAAAATAAAATAAAAACACACAAAAAAATAATAAAAATATAAAATAAAAAATAAAACCTATTAAGAAGAGATAAAAATAAAAATAAAAAATAAAATTAAAATAAAATCAGGAACACTATGAGGTGAAGGCATGTTGAACTGTTTTTCTTTATCCGCTCTTTCTCTTTTTTTTTAGGGAAT
Organism: Thereuonema tuberculata; assembly: GCA_023159025.1. Taxonomy (NCBI): domain Eukaryota; kingdom Metazoa; phylum Arthropoda; class Chilopoda; order Scutigeromorpha; family Scutigeridae; genus Thereuonema; species Thereuonema tuberculata. The sequence goes on from JAFIDM010009631.1 coordinate 120,741,943, forward strand.
ATTGATAGGCTATATGTTTTGAGCAGAGATGCCATCATTGTAGCATCCTTCGGTGGTGGCAACGAATACCGATTCCTAACATTTCCAAGGATATGTTGGTCAGATGTGGTCTGAGGCGAAATCTTTGGACTTTTAATGTGTTTTAATGTTTATGCTAGTGTGCAGGCTTTGTTCTTCTCTCATATATTTCAGCACACGTAAAAACTTAAGTAACATTTCATAAATCTTGAGGTTTTTCTTCTAAGGAAAAATCTTTTTTTTTCTTTATTAAGAAAAATTAATTCACTTCTTACAAGATGTGATTTTGAATTCGAATCTTAATCTTTGCCACGAGTCTTAAGGATCGAATCGAAAGTTGGCATGAAATACGATTTATATTCTTCCTAAAATTCATTCATTTTAAATAGTATTGTCCTGATAATTTATCTTAGTCAGTATAAAATCTTAAAGTAGGTATGATATTTGTTTGCTGTTTGTTTAATTTCCGCCAAATTACACTTCACGTAATAAAGGTCAACCAGCAATGTTTCCTTAATGAAGCAATTACTCTCGGCCTGAGGAAAAGATCGCCTTTCAAACAAACAACAAAGCCAGATTAAATCATTTCGGGTCTATTTTCTATTGGCGTAGCTTACCACAGGAAATGATAGGACTTCGTTTATTGGTTGATTTTACTTCACTTCCATTTCATTATAATTCGTAAATACTTTTCCAGTGGCAACATACGTTGGCAACAACTTATTACATTGAAATGAATGATTATTGATCGCGAAAGAACGGAATCAATAATTCATTGGATTTACAGAACTGACGAATAACATTCAACGAAAAAAAAAATCGTATTTAAGCTATCAATAAACAGAGAATTACGAATTGTCGATTTTTGACTGGGTTATTTTTTTCGCAATGCTCAAAGCACATTCTTTGCTAAAGAGAGAAATAAGATTCCAATACCCTTAGTCTGAAAATATTTATTTAAAACTAATAAAAATCTGATTAGATTCTCAAACCGTGACCTCAAGGTAGATGATCAAATGGGCTGCCCCTGGACATCCATTGTAAGAACTGCAACGAGAATCAACTAACCTTTGCTAAATCGAATTCATTTTAGTAATAACAACAATAATGATTCAGAATTGCAAATTAATGTCTGAGGAAATAATATATATATACGTACACTCTGTGATCAAAAGAAAATCGAAGATCCATGAAGAAAGTATCCAATTGAAATTCATATCCAATGAAATGAAGTGCGACTTGGATGTACGGAATTGGAATTGAGACAATTTTCACAGTGAAAAACCAATTGTTATTAAACAATTTGCAGCACTGTTGTTTCTGTTTATTAGCCATCTCTGGCTACACTTGCTGATACACGGCGGTGCATGGAGTGAAACAAAGTTCTCATTTTGCCAAGCTTGCTACAACAATAGGCTGCTCTATAGACCAATATTCAATAAGGATGCAGTTAAAGTTGTTGTTCCAGTCATGCACGATGGGAGACGTGGCTGGCCAAAGAAGGGTTTAAATTGCTTGGAGGCTACTTCGGGGAAACATGTGCAGTGTGTGGACATGCATTATCCTGTTAAAAAATTGCTCACATGACTCGAAGGGCACAGCGACCGGATTGCAGGATCTCCTGTATCACTGTGCATTTAAAATTCCTCGAATCACTATTTACGACATCTGCTAACTTGGTAGTGTGGCTCTCGACAATATTATCAGGCTTTGACCGTTCTTCCATACGCGGATGAGATAATCATCTTTTGCAGGCAGAAGGGTCATTCCATGTCAAGTGGTGTATGGGTCCACGCGCGATCATCTCCGATTTTGATGAAATTTCCACAGTTTGTACTGTAAGGCCTTGGATGGACATCTGCAATATTTTAGTTCGTCATATCCATTTCCGGCTGAGCCAGGGTCATTTTCGTAGAGGTCACTCATTCGACATATTCGACACCATGAAAAAATTGGCACTATTGAGCTGTAATATAACGGTAAGTATTAGAGCATTGACCCTGAAAATTCATTTCTAAGGTAAACCTTACCCGTAGATTTCGAAAATGATAAAGATAAGTTACGAAAGTATCATCCCTTGCATATTTTGGTGAATTTGGCGCGCCAAACTTGGCGTCAAAATGAAAAACGCCAAAATTGAGCTCCTTTCAGAGGGATAAACCGTTAGGGGAGACACCAGTTAGCGTGTTCTAGTTGCCACCATTAGAAAGAGCAAGTTTTTCTGTACCAGAAAACTTATGTCCCATTTTGGTGTCTTGACGGATAAGGTCTAAAATTTCGGGTTAAAGTCCATGACAGTATGCTGTCGACAAATATTGTCTCATCATGTTTCATTGTGCCAAAATTGCTTGAAAAACGTATTCTTAGATGCTACAATTTGACTCTCATATGACTTTATTAAAACTGACAATAAACTTGTTCTGAAAAAATTAAGCAGCTTTTATTCCATTCTACCGACGGCTTCCATTCTGGAAGGACGAATTTTCCTACTCTTGGTAGGGTTTTTATATTTTATTATTTTGAAAAAGGGGATCTATATCTTTGTGACCCCGAAACGTACGTCAATGCTTTTTTAACGTTTTTAGATTAATTTTAACTTATTTATCTGCCAATAAAGTACGCCTCTTTTATTCATAACGCCTCTTTTGGCGTTTTTCATTGTGACGCCAAGCTTGTCGCGCGAAATTCACCAAAGTATATTGGCTGCAAAGCTGTAAATCCTCCGACTTGTAGGCTGTAAATCCTCTGACTCATGTAGACGTCCAAAGTACAAAATATGAACATCATATCTGCTTTATTTATTCCAGCAAGATTCATTTGAAAATCCGAAAAAAAATTTCGGCGAAATGTTTTTCGGCAACTTTGGGGCCCATGTAGGCAACGGATGATACTTTCGTAACTTATCTTTATCATTTTCGTAATCTACGCATAAGGTTTACCTTAGAAATGAATTTTCAGGGTCAATGCTCTAATACTTAACGTGATATTACAGCTCAATAGTGTCAATTTTTTCATGACGTCGAATATGTCGAAGGAGTGACCTCTACGAAAATGACCTGGCTCAGCCGGAAATGCATATTTCGAACTGAAAATTTGCAGATGTTCATCTAAGGCCTTACAGTACAAACTGAAAATTTCATCAAAATCGGAGATGGTCGAGCGGGGCTAGATGCTCAAATTAGACCACTTGACTCAGAAGCGATATTCATCACTAAGCAGAATACGAGACTATTCGAAAGCACACTTTGTCTCTCGGGCACTAAACCTAGAGAAATGGAGTCTCCGGTGTTGGGTTCTTAAAGGCAGGCCTCGTAAGGGGCGATGGGAATGAAGATTGGAATAGGATTTAAAAATGAAATAAATGCCCATTTTGGAATTCGACCATAGTTTCAGGTCTAACGATAACGATTAGTTTCAGTAGCTTTATTTTTTATAGAAGACAAAATTTATAAAAACTCCTGAATGTTTTAATAAAAGCAGATTATTAATGCCCTTCCTTGGCGCTTTTTTTCTTTAACACAAGTAAATATAGTCTTTTATTTCATCCTCATTTCGAGACGATTTCCGGCAATTTTGTTGGCTTGATTATTTGTTATGGTTCACATCAGAATTTATAACTTATATTTAGTTATTTTAGTTATCAAAAAATAATAGATACTGGGATTTTTATTTATTTATTTATTTATTTATTTATTTATTTATTTATTTATTTATTTAGTTATTTATTTTATTTATTTAATTGTTTATTTATTTATTTCATTTGATTTTTTTTAAATATGTTTTTAATTTTAATCACAATATATCTTAAATAAAACATATCACAAAAGAAAACATAATGAATTGTGATGCATAAAGATTAAATTTATTCCCTAAATTGTCCTCTGAACCTTTCTGTGGAGTCTCAGGATTAAAAATTACCCTGAGCCTTTTACAACATTATTGATTCTTATTATTTGATCAGTCGCGATATTAGGATAAATAGTAATTGGTCAGACGCTTTTGAAAAAACTCTCTAGATGGCAGCATAGGCCTGGACATCATCCGAACAGAAATTCCTGCATTTGACTTAGATATCATAAAGCCGTAATTTCCATTTTTTTTAATATTATTAACCAGGAATTATAATTTCTTGTCTTTTAAATTTATTTACACTAATATGGAAAAACTTTGATAATTTCCATATCTTTTAATAATAAACACATAGAAATTGGAAGTGGCTTCTTAAATACGTTCATAGAGGAAAAATAAGATAAGCCTAGTTATTAAAAGCATTAAAATTAAAAGTTTAATTTCTTCCATTCGGTCCGATATTTGGCATTTGATCGTCTTGAGATTAATGTAATTTAAAGAATCATATTCCAAAGTAAAAAAAAACAAATATCTAAAATAAAGACAAGCAATATAAAAATTTGAAGTTTTCTTTAGACGAATTCAGGTACTTTCAAAAGATAACGTATGAATTATTTCCTGCTAAAGTGTAGATCTCAAAACTGACTAAAGTAAACTATGTCAGATTTACCGTAATTAATATAATAATACACTCGACATTAAACTCCTTTAATATCGATTTGAAATCTATATAAACTATTAAATTTAAACTATAAAGTTTGGAGTATAGTTTCAGAAAATGTACAAATCATTATCTTCATACTGCAATCTGTTTTCAGTTGTTTGAATACACGCAAAAACTATGACTGAATTTTAAGTTTTTAATTCCCTCTTGAGACTTCATTAAGATAAAATTTACTTTGCCGAAATGAAGTATTCTGTAATGGATGACATCATGGATAGCTTCAGGACCGAGGAGAGCAGGGAAAAGCCTGATCAAATTACAGGTCCGGACCTATTTAAGGTCTACCTATTTTTATTTTTTTTTTTCAGAAATATAGTATTTTAAATGTATTATTGATAATAGTAAAGGTTGTGTAGATTATGAAAGGTATGAAGTTTTGGAAATAGCATGTGAAGTTTTGAATTAAAATAACAAGGTAAAGCTTGACAACGACAATTTAACACAAGTTAAGTTTGAATTTGGAGAATTAAATTACTGAAGATTTCGTTGAACTTAAGCCATTGATTCTTGAACAAATCGTTAGGTGCAGAACAAAGATATTTTGCAGCCCTGTTTAGGCAGTACATAGTTTTAAATTAATACACCCAGGATGAAGGCTTTACTTTCAAAAAAAACAAACAATCAGTTAATCCTTTGAATGACTTTTGGAGAAATCACTCCTTTTCGTCTTTCGAGTCCTACGAATATCTTTAAAAATTAATGTAGCCAGTCTCTTGCATATTTCTGCTACATTTTTAGTAGGAAAAGGTCTTTTTTTTTGTATCTTTAAACTATATAATAAAATACATTGGACAGTGAATTAATTCTTCTCAAATTTAAATATTTCTTTTACGTGTGTTAAACATACTCTTTTAAAATAAAAATAAAACTACACACAAATAATTATATATACAAATTCATATTTACAATTAGAGGAGACTTTCGAATCCACTTTCGAGATTCATCTTCTTGCACATTATTTTCACTCAGGTTCTAAATTATATACAATTACATATTT
>JAFIDM010009631.1:120752530-120804718 GCA_023159025.1 Thereuonema tuberculata
TTATTATTATTATTTTAGCTATCACATTTTTTTCTCAGTTAGTTCTTAACTAAATTTGCGAAGTTTGTAACAAGCTTTCAGTTGGTTTATTTTAATGAATTCTAAACAATTAATCTTCTCTCTTCTCTAAATGAAAACAAGTAAGTTTCATTGGGATATTATCATAACTTTTTTCAAAAGTTTTCAAGTGATATTAAATTTATAATTTAATTTGTAATTATTTCTATTTATTTTTAATAATTTATTATATTTTTAATGCTGTGTATTATATTTTATTTATATTGTATTTTTAATACCGTAGTTTATAAAAAACTAAACTTGCTAAATTTTTATCATCTTTTCTTTGCTATTCAATTTAAGCATTTTTAAAAAATTTGACTGCTTTGTTTTTTTTAATTAATAAATTCTAAATATTAATTATTGAAAAATGTCAACGGGGAAAAATCTCAATGTTTCATTGCTGCCTTTGTAATAACATTCATCATTTCGTAGTTTGTTTCACTCAGCTTCAAGACAAAGTATTTATAAATGTTTATTTTAACAAATTTTGTAGAAAACGATCTTTTTTTTTAAATGATGAATTGAAAGAACTACGATAGAATACAAGAAACTTTAAAATTCTTATCAACTATTAAAAACGTGGTCCATATTTAGATATTTTCATGAGATGGGGCTTTTCCCTTTTCTGTATTTTGAGATTTCATTGCTATAGTATAGATGAGCAGCATATATCTCTAGACAGTGATGTATATCTTCTATGTCAAAGTGTTTTCCCTTTTATTAAACAAAAGCAACGTGGGACGCTCAGAACAGTTGCTTGGTGTAATGGGAAAAAAAAATAATAACCAAACTCAATTTTCCCAGCGATTTATAATATATGGTGTCACTCGGATGGCAAACAACCACTAGAATCTAATTACATCATGATAGTAGCTAAAAAATAACATCGGATGCTCTAATATAAAGTACGAAATAATTAATATAAGTCAAGAAGTCAATTTAGTATTTCCATTAAAATTTTAAAAAACTAAGAACCTTTCATTGTATTTGTCAAGTGAGAATTTACTACAAAACCTTACTACAGGCATTCTTTTAGAACTAATCTAATTGCAATGTCTTATCAATTTAAAGTTTTTGTTTAATCCTAAAATAATCTCGTTAGCATTTTTCCAAATACAATCGGTTTTAAGTTGATTCCATTTAAACATATTCTTCACAATATTTTCTAAAACATTAATGAGAAGCCTTTCTAATGGAAATGTACATTATAATATTCTCTAGAAGCAATTTATAATCCCTTTTATCGAAAGTTCTGAGTCTTTCATTTACGAAATAGAGATTTTGAAAATACCGTTAGGCGTCAAAAGAAAGAAAAATCTGCTCTAAATTTTTCAATTAATTTTTCGTATCCACTGAAGACTTTAATGCAGTAAGAATATTTGTTAAATGATTAATAATTCCATTGTTGGATTCAATTGATTGGGTAAATTGTGAAATATTGCTTATATTTATATTAAACGAGGTCCTTTTTGGGCTTCTATTTGCATACAATTAATTGTTTAATTTAGATATCTGTTTCCTCTTCTTCAACTTAGATAACTTTACTTTGGAATATTGATATTGAATCTTAAAAAAGAATACAAAAAAGATGAATGATAATAAATAAAGTTAACTGTTAATATGTTGTTATAAAAATGTGATTTTTTTCAACTCAACAATGTAAAAACATTTAAAAGAAGGACAGAACATTAGAATAAATAATTAAAAATTTCCTAATAACTGAAAGCCTCAAGGTATTTGATTAATGAGTACTAATTATGAGAAAAGGCCTTTGGTACTTTATTTTATTTGAATAACCAACATTTATTATACAAAATATTTTTTGTCATCTTTCTATTATATTTTTATATTGTATTATCTTAAATTGAGAAAGCTTTTTTTTATTTTTGAGTGAAACAGAACAACTATTAAAATTTTGTTCTTGAATTTCTAATGTTAACCTTATTATATCTAGAAATTCAAACTTGTTGACTTGAAATTTTGGAAAACCTGGAGGGGGGAAAAATGAAAGCTTGGAAATTACTGAGTTGGGGCGACATTTTCTTGAACTAATGGTCTCTGAGATGTATGCAATCGAAACTCTGTTATTTTCATTCGTTATCGTGAAAGATATTATTATCATTAGATTGATTCATGTTTGTTATCCGCCAGAGAAGAAAATGACGGATTTGGAACCATGTCTCAGTCAGATGGGAAATTGCGGTTGTTGGCAGTTGTCTGCCCGCCTCCGACGGCAACAAGGAACCACACAGGGAAAATCAGACTGAATAATATGGAATTACAATTTCATTCATTCATTAGAAAATAGGGAGTTTTTTTTCCACAACTACATGAATCCAACGTAAAAACGTGATTCAATCAGAAAAAAAGCCTTCAATTCCTAATTACAAATGCCAAAATAATTCTAAAATATTTATTGAAAACACAAAATTTTGAAACCTTTTTTACTACAATTAAACATAAAATGGATGAGACCAAATTATTTACAAGTGACATCCTGGAACAGCTCGTTGGCGATCATCAGCTTTATCTTTTCTTTGACATAAGGTTTACACTGAAATCTTTATCGAACTCATTTTTTTTCTGAAGTTTATGTAGAAATGATCTATTTTAATGAATTTTTATTTAACTTCTTGTTGGTGTTGAATTAAATTTCTTATAATTGACATTAAAAAATGAGGCTTAATTCCAATAACAGTAGCCAAACAATTACTTTATATATTTTGATAGACATTTATGTTTTTACTTAATTAATTTATATATAAAAGTGTAAAGAAATGACACTTTACATTCATCTTTCTTTACACTTTTATATTAATTGTTGGCACATTAAACCTTATTATAATTAAATTTATATATTTAGATAGTGGTAACAAAAATAATTCTATTTAAAAGTATTTTTATTTTTTATCAGATAATAATTTCAGTTCAGCGTTTTAACTTCTATTACAATGATTAGAGAGGAAAAAAATACCATTTTTTAAAAATAATTATTCTCTAAATCTTCCTATTTTTATCTACAAGAACATAATACTGAAATAAGAATGGAATTTAGTTTTGATTCTGAGACTTAATCCTGTAGATCAATATCATCCTTGTTTGTCTAATAAAATATCCAATTTTGGAAATTGTTTCCCATAAATGAATTTTTAACACATTGAGAAGTGTTCATTTGAAAAAAACCAGCAATTCCAGTGATCAGTTTTTTTTGTTTTGTTTTTTTACTGCATCTTTGGGAAGCCAAACAAACAAATGAATGGAAAAGTTTCAAATGAACTATGATTATAATTCATGAACCATAAAAAAGTATGCTAAAGGTTTTATTGAAATAACGCGCTATCATAAAAATTAAACTAAGCATTGTTACAAATTAATTTTTCTGTATCCGCTTGAAGCTTATCTTTTCCTTGGAATTTAGGAACAAAAATCGATGAATGTAGGAGACATTTATCCTTTTTTTTTTGCTCTTCTGTGAATCTAATTCAAAGAATACTACTGTCACATGTTCGTCCTGTGAAAAGAGTTCGTAAGTGGCGAAGTGTTGTATTACCAAAGCAAATCGAGACAAATAACAATATTATCAAGTTACTTTGAGAAGTCTAAAAGTAATAAAATGGTAAGAATTCCAAAGAAATTCTTACCATTTTATTTTGATAGCAAAAGGTAGATGTTAAAAAACATAGTATGTATTTCTTCTTCAATACAGAATAATATAATGTAAAAGCATTTATATTTTAATACTTTTTATATTATCAGTAAATAATGGTAAAAGTAATATTAATAAAGGCTAAGTTACTTCTGCTTGAATATTTTCAATCTAGGTCACTTTATTTATGGAAATCTTGAGATGTTATTACGAAATGGCTGATAATAGACTATAAATTTTGACATTAACCATTTTCATGACATTACGATAATGTGAATATGGTGATATGACGTAAAATCGATTGGAATGTGAGGTCAGGCTCTAATGCTTCAGAGGGACGACTAAAATCACATTCACTTTGATTACAAGTGAAAGCATAAAAAGATTGACATCAATTTCAGAAATGTAATGTGAGTCAAAAGAATCATTCAAATTGTCAGATCAATAAAAGGATTTCGAAACGTTTGAATTGTAACCCTTGTCTACTGAAGCCAATCTGAGGCGCTACAAGCTCTTGAAGGGAAGAAGTGATTGCTTGGCACTGTCCCATATAATCAGCCTCCAACAAACTACTGATGATCGAAGAGCATTGAAATAACCATCTGTTGCTAATAGGATCTCATACACTGGTTGTTGTTGTTTTGTTTTTTTATGTTTTGAAATATATCAGTATAATTTATACCTGTTTATTTTTCATTTTTAAATAAACAAAATCGAAGGCAGTGACAAATTAGGAGTTTTAAGGGTCAAAATCACAATGAATTCGTACTCATCCTATTGACTGTGATATGTCTTTTATCAAAACTATGATCAATTTCAATTCCCAATCAGAATTATATTGTTTTGCACCAAAGCAAAGATGGCGAGATTGAATGCTTGTTCTATGATGAAAATGCATTGAAAACTGTATCGACGATTTGATCACAAGATACATGTTCGTGTTTCAGTCGTTACTCAACAACAGTGGAAAATTCATGAAATAAAATTATGAATAAATTAATCACGAATAAGTCATCTAAAAATTTCATAAATTTATATGCTAACTTTCCTTGTTTTCATTTGTATTGAAGGTTTTTTTTAAATACTTACGGTATGGTTTCTTTTATTTTTATTGTTATTCGACGGCGTTTCAATCTATGCTGACTAAAAATTAATTTACCGTGCAAATCCATTCAGTTTTCTTGTAAATAATGAAAATTTAGATTCCAGTTGTTACATTTATATAGGAAATAATGGATACTGTCAGGATTGAACTAGGATTTAGTTGCCGTAAGCAGTTGGATTCGACAATTCAGTCTCATGACACCTTTGATCAATATTTATATCTAGAAATGAAATAATTCTACAGGTTTAAGGCTAAACCTGGTTTCTACTTTTAAATTTATTTTAGTCACTGATGCAAATGGCATCAGTAAGTTAAACACAAATCCGACTGTGATTACTGATCTACCGGTGATTTGCTGAATGTCTCTATAAGGCAAGAAGAAATCAGCTCACAACCTAACAATATCACTCTGACTGAGAGAATTACAATGAATAAGAGTATATATGAATTGCAGTGATCGCTTGATTGAATCGAAATCTTAGCGCCAAATCTAAATGGGTTCATTTTTCTTAAGTCTCTGCCTTCCACGGACATAGATTCAAAGATTGTTCTACTAGGAACCAAAGGTTTAGAGGCTGTCCGTAAACTATGTCACGCTAATTTTTGTTACTTTCGATCCCCAACTCCCCTCCTTGTCACACTTTGTCACAATCTTATGGACCGTCCTCCCTAATATTACAATAATCCACCCACAATTTATATTAAAAACTAAAGTATTTTTAACTGTAAGTATTTATAAGATTCATTTCAGAACACCTATTAATCAGGTCAACGACTAAATCTGAAATTAAAATTACCTTTTTTTCCTATTACAGGTAGTAATCAAATAATTGAAGTTCAATGTTAAAAAGTAAAATTGATATTAAAATTCTTTTTGGTATCAAATAATAATAATAATATTAAGTAACTAAATAATCGAAAAATCTTGACGAATCCATGGGCATGCATTACTTAATCAGCGCGTGTCCATGGATTTCTCATATTTTTCATTGATTTCCATAAATGGTATCGAGACTGTTACTGATTCATCCGGAGACATTGCATCTTTTATTTCACTTTCGTGTATCCAGTCAGCGTCTTTCGTGTATCTTCTGCACCAGTGTGATCGTCGCATAAGATGCACAGCAGTTCGCGGACAGGGCGTGCTGCGTCACGGACTGGTCGTTCACGACGCTGCACATCAAGAGATGTTTCATATTTTTCTCTGGGGTGCATGTATTTTCAATGTTTTAACGTAGTCTTATTTATAGCATGATATAAGCCACATTTTTTTGCGAACGCTTTGGCTTCCGGAGGGAGACATATCGAGAGACAGTCAAGTAAATCGAGATATATTCCATCATCTTTAAACGGTGCTACAACCAAGTCTCGATTAGTTTGCTTTCAATGGCTGAGATAGTAATCCATTGGGAAGTAAAAGTCACAAGCTGCTCTAGATCTCACCTCAACACTCTTTTGATACACAATTTATAGTAGATACTTTGACTCGCGAGCGTGGTTGCTGTTCCATTCATCTACCATTACCTCGGCATAGCTAAAATCATCCGTATATGTAGAATATCCGCTTTACATATTCTGCGTCTACTGCATAGCCATCAATTTCTGCCCGGGCATTAGTCACATTCAATAAAGCATCTAAATTGTATCCCGGAAAAGCTTAAAAGCCAAAAAAATTTACTTTTCTTACCTCGGGTTTTCATCAGACTCACCATCAACAGATATAACAACAACAAGTTTTACAGAACTGGTCTCTGTTCAAGACTTTTGAACATTTTGAAAATCTTCTCTTAAAGTCTTCAGCATGTGTTTTAGCAGTAAATGATTTATGCACAGCAGATTTCTACAAAGATCGAAAACCTATTCGAAAGGTTTAAAAACCTATCTACTATGCAGCCTATTTAGAGTTAATTTATTTTGTTTATGTTTTTAAAATGAAAACAATTTTTTTTAGCAATAATTACTTTAGAAATTGGAATGGAAATTATTTAACAACTATCGAAATAATAGCAAAATAGCAATTTAAACAAAATTTCCCGGTCAGGGTTGCAGATTTATTAAAAACATTATTTTTATTTTTGGCCAAATTCGATGCAAAAAAAATGACGTTTTAAAATTGTTAAAAATAAAAGACGAAAAAGTTGATAAAACTGAACTGCTTTAATTATTCTATTTATTGTAAGAAATAAATGTTAGTTGTCAAAAATTCAGCATCTCTTTATCATCTTTTGTCATCCTCAGAAATCACAAACGAATAAATTTCACTGCAAATTCTTTACACACATTACAAAAAATAACAATTTTATTTTGTTATTGATTTGACCTTCTTGTAACTGTGATTTCGTCTCTTACAAAATAATGTTTTAAAAACAGTGTCGTTCATCTCTTTTAAGGAGAAATAAAAGCCGTACACTAGCTTTAACTAGTGTCGTTCATCGTCATAGCATTTTTTTTCCATTGGCAACTTCTTTTGTTTTTTTACCTTCGGAGATGGGAAAATCCGAAAATGAAGTCTTATCAGCATCGCCAACCTCACTGTCTGGATCAATTACAACAACTTAGATAGAATCAATCTCCTCCGGTTACTCGTACCTGTCTGGTGTTGGTTCGTGGCATGGAGAAGTGTCATATCATTTTCATAAAATCATGGCAATTGATGTACGAAGTTCTAAATTGTCCTAATTTAAAATGCACAGTACAATTGTTGCAAATTTAAATTCCAGGATTGCATTAGGGTCAGACGAAATATTAAATTCTAAACTAGAGTTGATGTTAGAGATCATTATGGATTTATCCCAAAGCGCTGCTTCGATGCTTAGGTAAACATGTTTTCGAGTCAAATACAATCGCAATTTTTTTTTTCTCCATTGCTTGCTTCAAACAAATCGTACGATAATATACGAAAAGCTACGATTTATCGCATTTTAAATGTATTTTAAACTCAAAAAATAGCATCCCAGTGTCTCTTTTTATTGTTGCTTTTGTTATTGATTATATTTTTTATAAATTTTTTAAATCAAAATTAAAAAATTGCTTCTTTTTATTCATAATATTCACAAGGAAAAGATTCTTTCCAAAAAAAAAAGTGTTAACCAATATTTAATTTATCAACCAATTTAATTATTAATCCAACGTTTGTAAGATCGCTTAAAATGTATCAACGAAAACAAAAGATGGGGAAAGGAGGTGTTGAAAGGCGGACTATTTACACAGTCTCTATGTAATCAATGTAATTGAACATAACAAATCTCAACTCAATTTTTTGGTACTCGATTTTTATCCTTAGTAGATTCTTTTGATTTTAGTGCAAATTGCACTCGTACACGAAAATTTTCACTAAAAACTGTAATTATTAATCTGTAATTACGATAAAATTCAGTAAATAATTATCTAGAAAACTGAATATTTCTAGATAATTTTAAATTCTAGAAAACATTTCCTAGTTTTCTTGTTTTGTTTTTTCTTATCTTAAGCTAAGTTTGGTCTAACTTCCCCTTAATAAGCTTTGTAGAGAAAAGAAATATTAGAACAAAAATGTTTTAAAATGGAATTTCAAGTCGAAGTACTCCTACCATCCATCTGTAACTCACAAACTGTACATTCTAAAAAGCTGAAATTTTAGAGGCAGTTTTATGATTTAATAATGAAGACTCTTTTTGATTTCGATACAAGTCCAAACAATAGGTAAGCTACGAAGGGACACGACATATGTTGTCGATAAATCACAATAATTAGGTAACTTAAAAACTTCACATCCAACTAAGCTCAAATTTTAGACAAAGGTGTATTAATTAACAAAGCAAATCAATTTTGATTTTGGTGCAAAAGATAAGATGGAGATGAAAAACCATCCGTCTCAGTATTTGAGAATTAAAAAAGCAAAAAAAGAACTGGCTTTCAAATCTGAAACTTCCGTAGAGGCTGTAGTTACTTATAGGGACGATCGTATTTGAATTTGGTAAAAAAAAAAATCGGACAAGTGAAAAAGGAACTCCGGGCCAAAACAATCTTCAATTTAAATTAATGAACGACTGTTTTTACAACGAACAAGTCCTTTTTTTTTTCTAATATCGTTTTATGTTTAAATACCATCGATGGAATTTTAGCATTTTAATTGGGGGGGGGGGGTCAAAAGTGAATAATGCTTTCAACTTGGGGTTTTTTGTTGCCAACTCAAGCATTAAAAGGGGGGGGGGGGGGGTCAATCGCCCCCCCTCCCAAACCCCAACCCCAAAATTTCGCTTATGTTAATTCACATCCAACATCCTTAGAAATTCACATCCTTAGGAATTTCCGAAAGTTTTTTTTTTTTTTTCTTTTCAGCATTCAGAAAAGAAATAAAGAATATAAATTGACAGGAAACTGACAACAAAATAAAGTCTGTTTAAAATTTACTGAATACCAAAAAAAAAGGTAGACCAGGTTTTATATTAAATCGAAAAGTTTGCTTCCAATCTAAAAGAGACAATAAAATTCCGAACAGTACACCAATACAAAGGTGAATAAATGTTTTAAAAAACAGTTCCATTGATTCAGTTTCATTGTATAAAAATAACTAAAATAATGAAGGCAATCAAGTCAAGAACAATTGATAAATCTGAAAAACGAATGACTCATCTTTATTCCAATTCATTTTTCTATAATTGCCAACGTATTTCGCTGAAGTAATCGATTAACTATGAAGTTAAGATGATTTTCATCGAAAATAAAATTATAGGTAAAAATTTAAAATTTTAATTTATGATCTATATTTAAAAAAGAAATTTAAAGCTATCCCGAGTCGTTGAATGTGGATACAAATTTTTATTTGTTTATTTTACAATTTATTTAGTGTAAATTAAGCGTGAAACAGAAAATTAAATTTTCATTTGTATTTTGAAAACTCATCATTGCTGTTTAATAAAGTTTTAGTGATTTTAAATTACTTTTATTTTTTTTTTTAAGGATGGAGAAAGTAATTTAAAATATCATTTCTGATTAATAAGAGATGAAATTTTCTTGCCTGAAATTAAAGATGTCGATATTTTTTTCTTACTAGAGATTTGCTGAAAACTTTTTGTTTCTATTTACTTAACGATTATTAGAACTGTTCCAGAAAAGGTAAATCGGTGGCTAAATATATGTACATTAGAAAATGACTAACTTAATGACTGTTTCAAGATGAATGTGTTAATGATTTTTGTTATCACTTTTATTACCAATACGAGGAAAAAGACATTTGTAAAAGTACTGTAAAAAATTCTATCAAACTGCAGTCATCTATAGTATAGTCTAAAGTTAGATAGAATCTAAACCAGATGGAATCTAAAACTGGAATCACCGACTATTAAAGTTCAATGCTTGTAAGATGATACAAAATAAGCCCTTATCCTACCGAATAAGCTCAATTAGTTATAACCTACATAGTTTTTGGAGGGAAAAATTTGATAGAATATCATGTTATATCATATATAGATATGTTTTCTTATGCATTATAACTTAACCATTGTATTACCAAATTAATGTACGATTATAACTCTTAAATGTGAAAGGGATGAAAAGCCCGATCAATGTTTTTCTTTATCATCACAAAGTTTTAAATTTTTTTGTTTTAATTTGTCTATCCAATTTCCACATTTGATATATCTTACCGTAGCTCTTGTTTAAATATATAGAAAAAGCTTAGATCTGCACTTTTTTGTATGATTCTCTAATATGTCTGCTGCAGACGTACTATGTATTGATATTTATAAACAAAGGTAAAGTATATCCTACGGGAGCCCATTGGCCCACGGAGACGCTAGAAAAAAGGCCCCCAACCAAAGACTGAGATGAGGTTGGGTGGTCAGCCCAACGCTCGCCCGCTTTTACCCCCGAGAAAGAACCCGGTACCCATTCTACAGAGAGATGGGTGAACCCTAGGACCCATCTGAAGGAGAATTGAGCGTGAAAAAGTCCTCGATCTCTGCCGGGGATTGAACCTGGCTCCTCCAGCCCCCACTGTTGATATTTGGTTACATTCTATTTTATTAATAATATTTACTTTTAAAACATTAGAAACCATTATGCTATCTGTTTACTTTTTACAAAAATAAATACGATAATCTATAAAAGTTATAGTTTCAACATAAATGTACAGATTGTTTAATACTTTGCGTAAAATACGAATTATTATAACACCGAGCGAAAGAAATATTACTTTGTAAATAATTTCTTAAGTCATTTATATATTTCTTTTGAATTTAATATAAATACAGTTTAATGATAACTGTTTAATGATAATTTTTGTAATTTAGTTAAAAAAATCATTAGCAGTAAATCTAAATTCTTTCATCTTGGGATGGTCTAATAGCCAATACATTCCAGTGAGATTGATATCCGTTGGCTTATTCTGACTCAAGGTAGGAGGCACACAAGAATAGTCCACAATGACGAACAACCCATGGAATCACTGCTTTTATTATGGGCTTATTCAGTAAAGCCAGCAATTTTGAAGGAACTAAAACTTGTAGGCTTATATTCTAACAAATGTTTAGTCTTTCATTTATTTATGTCACGAGACTTTATAATGATACAAATTAAACAATATTCTGAAAAAATAAACACATACTGTAGACAGAAAACTGATTAATCAATCAATATAAGCATCTATTTGAAATTATATGAACTGCAAAAAAAAAAAAGTGAGTTTAGTGCCTTTCCAATTGTGTATTGTCAAAACAAAACAAGGTAGGATAGCGATTAGTAAACCAATCACAGTGCTTTGCAACGGCTTCTGATTCACCTTTACTTTAGAATAGACTGCGCCGGGGTGGTTTAGAAAATGCTCGCGCGAATCTCTTTGCGATCCATGCTATCTTACCCACCCCATCGTCATTCTTAACTCAAACCTTGTTAATACACTGAATTCCTAATCTATATTACTAAAATCTTTTATTTCTCTGTCTGTCTATCTGTCCAGTGCAATTTCCTGAGCGAATGGAGAATAGAAATAATTTTTACAATGAAACGTCTGCGACTGGAAGCGAACCTACAATCTTCGGATCCGAAATCAGATGTCTTATTCATTAGGCCAAGGTGACTACTACTCACTTTATATTGTTTTTTGACTTATGTGTCCTTCCCCTTTCCCCCATCAATAAGGAATGTATTCAATCTTTTTTTTTAAATCTCAAGATTTTTTGTTGAAAAGTCTTCAAATCTTCAAAATAAAAACAAAATAAACGTATAAAACCATACATTTATTGAAATAAATATTTCTTAATTTTCGAAAAGACATGACTTCTTTTCTTTTTCAAAGCCTAAAAATCAACAACAATACGTTACAAACAAGTAGAGGAAAACGATACAGATATGAGACATTCATGAAATTGTATTGTTACAACAATACTTACAAATGCTATTCTCCTAATTCTTTAATTTTCACCTTATTTTTACAATTTGAAATACATATATTGTTAAACTCTTTGGCCATTTCCACAATAAATTTGTTTACATTAACACCTTCATTTCTATTAATATTTATCTTTTTGGTATTTCTAATTAGTAGACTTTCCATGGTTTTTCTCGTTTTACAATCTTTTTCAATACATACAATTTTGATTTCATCTTTCACACAATGATTTTTATTCATACAGTGTTCAGCCAATTCCGATTTCTCCTCTAATTTGTTTTTTATGTATGAATTATGCTCCAATGCCCGTTCTTTTATTGATTTTTTATTTATTTCCGATTCGTCTTTTTATTTTTAATTCGAAAATTATAATTGCCAAAATGTTGGAATATTTTAAATATAATATTCTTACGTAATCAAATTCTATGTGATATTGAAAAACAAGCACGTGTACACGCGAGATGTTTGAATAAAACAGAGTCAAGAAAGAAAGAAGCACTATTTCTATTAGATAGAATACTGAAAAATCCCTATTTGTAACTCAAACACATCACTGTTTGTAACTCAAAAACCACTGAAAGGTATCAATTGTAATTAAAAAAAGAGTTTCAAAAAAGACAGAAGCACTATTTCTATTAGGTAGAATACTGAAAAATAACTGTTTGTCACTTAAAAACCATCACTATTTACAACTCAAAAAACCACTGAAAAGTATCAATTGTAATTAAAAAAAAGAGTTTCAAGGAAGAAAGAAGCACTATTTCTAATAGGTAGAATACTGAAAAATCACTATTTGTAACTCAAAAACCATCACTATTTTTAACTCAAAAACCACTGAAAAGTATCAATAGGAATAAAAAAGAGAGTCAAGAAAGAAAGATGCACTATTTCTAATAGGTAGAATACTGAAAAATCACTATTTGTAACTCAAAAACCACTGAAAAATATATCTATACTACTAAAATCTTTTATTTCTCTGTCTGTCTGGTGCAATTGTTGTAATTTCTGAAAATAGGAATAATTTCTATAAGTTCGCTACGGTTATCGAAGATGCAACCTTCTGCTCCGAAGTTAGAAGTCTTAGCCATTAGACCACGAGGAGTACATTCTAATCTCTAAAAAAAATAAAAATATATCATAGATATATGATTCACACTTCGGTTATAAAAGCAGTCGTAGATTGAGAGAATATAGACATCAAAAATTAAATTAAAAAAAAAAAAAAAAACTTTTCAAAAATTTTAGTTTTAGTTTACTTGATGTAATTTGTGTGTATGTTTTTTTTTTAATAAATAAAAAGTTGTTTTCCGTTACATATGCCAGGCTTCCGGAGCGAAGCGACGGGTAGCCGACTAGTAATGATTTAAAAAGTTGAGAAACTGTGAAAAGATTTAAAATGGGGAGAAAAAAAATGAAGAATAAGAATTGCCCAAGAGAGGATCGAACCCACGACCTTCGCGTTATTAGCACGACGCTCTAACCAACTGAGTTAACAGGCCACCTACAACATTCAAGAAATCCTAAAACAGTCACTTAGTATCTATTTTAAACAACTTGATACTAATTTTAGAGAAAATAAAGTAGTTATCAAAATCCCAATTCTAAAGGATTACATAACCAATATCTCATAATGTCGTACGTTGAGAAACTGTGAAAAGATTTAAAATGGGGCGAAAAAAGTGAAGAATAACAATGGCCTATGAGGGGATCGAACCCACGACCTTCGCGTTATTAGAACGACGCTCTAACCAACTGAGCTAACAGAAGCCGTTGCGAATCATTGTGGAATATGTGTTCACAGACAGACAGACAAACCGGGGATATAAGGCGTCTTTCAGAAGCCTAAAAGAACCCTTGGCTGTGGTGTTATTACAACACTTGTGCGTCATCATTCAGACTGTTCAGATTTTTTGTCGAATATTGTGGTAGGTTTTAGAATACCGAATAAGAAACATTCGAAGCAAGATAGACTTCAAATTGTTCAAGTCATTTTGCAATCAAAGAAATATCATTACTGGAATATTAGAATATTTTTGTTACAATTCTTTTCGTCTAGAAATGAGAGGATTCGTTATCCTGGACAGTGGCGTAGCAAGGGGGGGGGGGGGCGGTCCGCCCCGGGCCCCCGCCTGGGAAAGGCCCCACCATCCAGCCTAGGGGGCCCCACAGCCAGCTTATTTCCTTTTTTTTTGGTTGTGGAATAATGGAATTCCCGCCCCGGGCCCCCAAAGGCGTTGCTACGCCACTGATCCTGGATATTGGTTTAGTTTTATAACTTATTTTCAATCCATTATCTCTTCTGAATTTCTCCACAAGTATAATTTAATTCATTACCATTTTGGAAAGTTTTTTACGAACCAGGTTGTAATTATCAGTAATTGTAACTCATTTTCACGAGAAATAAGAAAAGTAATGAAAAGAATATTACACGAATAGAATTCTCATTTCGTCGTTTTTATTTGCTGGGAGTCCAGGACAGCGCTCATCAGCTGGAGTATCAAAAGAAACACTCAAAGGAGGAACCAAGTGATCTTTCAATAACAAAAGAAAAGACATTAATATAAAAAAGCATAAAATAAACTCTAAAATTTGCTAAAGGACGTAGCATTAACATTATTTTTATTTGGAATACACTTACACAAAATAGTTTCGAAATATTGAAGAATATATCATTTATCGTGTCACTAACCTTATCCTAACACACAACGTAATATTTATTTTTAGTGGCATCACAAACTAGTCGAAAGCTGTTCTTTTCATTGGAATGTTACTTTCACAAGAGGCAACAAAAGTTTTTTGGAACACTTTCTCACTAAATATTAGAAAATTGAGACAATCTGACAGGTTGGCGAGTTCCAAATGGCCGTAAATTATCTTATTTGAGACCGATTTTTTTTTTATACGAATTTTCTTCCGTTACTTCATTATCCTTTTGATCTATTCCTATTGTTTTTTTCGGGAAATAGGGAAAATAACCTCTTTTTGACACTAAATTTAAATATTTCCTTACCTTATCTCAGAATTAGCTAATATCAATTTTATTTTGCGAAATGAACCCTTAGTTCAATCCTTATGTCCCTAGGAGATCATCTTTTTTCCTTGTACTTACCAATTTTCCTGGGATGAATTAAAAAACAAAAGCGTGGTGCCTTTTATGAGAAAAATATATTTCTTTAATGAAAGTAACTATTATTTTGATTGAAAAATTCTAATGAAACATTAAAATAGAAATGAAGGCTTACAAGCTATTATCCAGTAAACCAGTCTACGAGTAGAATATGAAATCTTTAAAAAGATTTTTCTTATTAATAAGTTCTAAATATCAGTTGTACAGAAACAAATACTCTTCAACGTAACATTCCCAATCTGACAGCAGGAAAACATTGAAGACTTGCAAAAGCCTTTGAAATTCTTGCGGTAGGATATGTCATTAATTATTTGGTTAGTGACTCTTACAAAGAACTCTTAAAGATCCCATCCATAGTCTGCTAGTGAAGGTAGTGCTTATCCAAACGACAGGTTGTTATATTTGATTGGCTTTTGTGCGACGAAAGGTATTTCGGGTAAGAGAATTTATTCAAAAAATTTTCCCTGAAGCAACGACTTTACTTATTTTATTTTAGTTTTTTTTTTTTGCTTGTATTTGAAAAATATGGCAGTAAACTTTTTCATCCTGCAAATTAATGTTCATCTACTGTTCTTCTTGTTTCAATGTTGAAGTAGCTCTATATGTTTCATGTAAGCCTTGCAAACTGACAGTTTTCCATGCATCTAAGCTGGCTTAAAAAAAAACCTGGCTTAAATAATGCAATCATTTGAACTGCGAAATGCTAATATTTTAAAGACTAATATTTTTCTAAGAAATCCTTCGAAATATTTACCTATTGATTAGTTCTAAAGAAAAAAATTAAAGAAAATATGACTGTTAACCTGAATTCTGTTAAGAAATTATCCAATCTAACAAATTAATTCCTCATGTTTCAAATCTTATTTATTATTTAAACTATTTTTTTTGTTTTTTTAGAATTTTTTTTTTATAAATCTTTTTATCGTTTTGAAAAAAAAGAAATGAATAAAACCCTTCTCATTTACACCAGAAAATAATACTAAGTTCATCAAGAATAATGTATGCAAAAGGTATCATTTAGTTTATATTTTTAAACTTCTTCCTCTTTTGCTGCGTAATTTTTCTGTAATCAGATATCTATTGATGTATAACACTGGTATGCAAAAAAAAAAAAAATTGTTTTCTAGCTCTGACACCATTCCTGCTGATTTATATGTAAAATGACCTCCTGAATCCGAATACAACCCCCATCGCCCACCGTTTTCGTGGGAGTCCCCCTCCATTTATTTTTATCACTTTTCGATAATTTGGAGGGTGAAAAGGATTACTTTAGCCTTTATATTTCTTCTAAGGGACTAGAGAGGTAAAAAGTTTTAAAACATGAACATTTGTAGCAAGGAGGTAGATTTGGTTGGGGGGGATTTGCCCCCTTAAGTTGTAAAAAAATCATTAAAAATGATCGATTCTGCCGGTTTTTTTCGCCAATTTTTCACTTATTTTCTAAATATTCCAGCTTCCAGCCCCTCATCCTCCCCAAACACCACCAAATAATAAAAATAAATAGCAACAATATAGAGCAACAATAATAATAATATATAGCAAAAGTTCGGGCAATCTACCACGCTGGCGCTCTCAGTACCTCACGCGCATAAATAAAAAGTAAATAATAAATGTAAAAAGTAAAATAATAAATGTAAAATAATAAATGTAAAGAATAATAAATAAATAAGTACCTTCATTTGGTGCTTGCTTTCCTTTTGTACCCTGAGGTAGAAGTTTCTCGCACCAAAAACCAGCAGTATTCTGCCAACATGCTCGCATTCCACTTCCCTGAAAATCCCCTCTCGAACTTAGTGATGTCTTGATGGAAATTTTTCTAAGAGATTCCACTGCTGAAGTCGAGATCCAAGAAATTGAGATTTACTCTTAGGTAACTCCAAATCACTGACGAGATCATTTAATTCCGACTGAGTAACGAAGTGAGGTTGTCGATGAGTTGAATCATATGAACACTCTTCATCATCGGTGGACGTATCATTTGATGGTGCAGGCTGTGGCTCAAAGTCCTCGAACCTCGCTGTCATCTCACTGATTGTTACTTTTGTATGACTTCCACCGTCGGGTTTTCTAGCAAAAGTAAGCATACCATTCAGTGTCCGGATATCCCTTCAACTCTAAGATCTCACAACGAATCTTTGCCAATTCCAGTGCCACCAAAAATCAACACTCTAGAGCCAGAAACGGATTTGAAAGATTTTGAGCCACAGCCTGGACCATCAAATGATACGTCCACCGATGAAGAAGAGTGTTCATATGATTCAACTCATCGACAACTTCCCTCGTTACTCAGTCGGAATTGAATGATCTCGTCAGTGATTTGGAGTAAATCTCAACTTCTTGGATCTCGACTTCAGCAGTGGAATCTCTTAGAAAAGGTTCCGTCAAGACATCATTAAGTTCGAGAGGAGATTTTCAGGGAAGTGGAATGCGAGCATGTTGGCAGAGTACTGCTGGTTTTTGGTACGAGAAACTTCTATCTCAGGGTACAAAAGGAAAGCAAGCACCAAATGAAGATACTTATCTTATTTATTTATTATCCATTACATTTATCACTTTGCTTTTTACATTCATTATTTTACATTTATTATTTTTACTTTTTATTTATGCGCGCGAGGTATTGAGAGCGCCGGCGTGGCAGAGTGACTCTTCCGAACTTTTGCTATATTTTTTTATTACTGTTGCTATACATTGTTGCTATATATTTTTATTATTTGGGGGTGCTTGGGGAGGATGGGGGGGGGGGTGGAAGCTGGAATATGTAGAAAATAAGTGAAAAATTGGCGAAAAAACCGGAAGAATCGATCATTTTTAATGATTTTTTTACAACTTAAGGGGGCAAATCCCCCCTCCCCAACTCTACCTCCTTGCTACAAATGTTCATGTTTTCGAACTTTTCACCTCTCTAGCCCTTCAGACTAAAAAAATCCTTTTCATCCCTCCAAATTATCAAAAAGTGATAAAAATAAATGGAGGAGGGCCTCCCACGAAAACGGTTGGTGATGGGGGGAAACGGGGGTTATACTCGGATTCAATTCAGGAGGTCATTTTACATAAAAATCAGCAGGAATGGTGTCAGGGTCGATTTTCATGCAGACCAGTGTAATCAACAATAATAGAAAATGATGTTGTACATCTGCTAAAATACACTCATGCCCAAGTTAAGGGAAACGGCAGTCACATATATGACACTGCTGCATTAAAACAAAGAGGTAACGGCAATGCTATCTAGTACCTCTGAGAGGATTTTTAATGGCAGTTCCTGCCAATTTTTTAATTGGCGGCAAAGAAAACCTATAGCGCCGGTCTCAATCAGTTCGAGTAGTTCGTGTTGTGCCTCTGAAAGCGTTGTTGTTGCTTTTTTATTACAAAAGACGATCTGTAACTAATAAATACGGAACAGAGAAATCATACCGATTACGTTATAGATGGTAGGATCATCGGAAGAATAGAAGCTGGTCACACGTAGAGACAAGTGTCCCAGGATCTCAATATTCCACTGAGCGTCATATCTGCGCTTTGGAGAAGGCTCCAGGATGGCGAGGAGGTTCGAAGGCAGTATGGACAAGATCGCGCGCATGTCACAATTGCACGACATACCGGTCATAATATCTGACGTCACCTATCCAATACAGCAAATGCTCTGGTTAGAGTTCTCACAACACTTCCAGGATCACCGTATCCAAACAAATGGTTTATTGTCGGTTACACGACAGTGCTCAGTATGCAAGGCGGCCCTCTTTTTGCATTCTGATAATAGCCCCACCTAACATGATGTACTGAACACCTTAATTGAAACCCGAAATAATGGGGTAGTGTACTGTTCACCGACGAGTCACGTTTCAGCCTAGAGATTGATTCTCGACGCCTGTTCGTCTGGCCAGCCCAGGGGACACGTTATAATCCTGCCATATCGTCGAAAGAAATCATTATGGAGGTGGCGGACTTCTTGTTTGGGGTGGATTCATGTCATGGTCGCGTACATCTTTGCATGTGTTCGATAGCGATACTATAACAGTCATGGTTTATAGGGATGTCATCCTGCAAAAATACGAGAGGATTTTTCATGGTGCATTTGGTTCTGGGTTCCATTTAATGGACAACATTGCACGTCCTCATAGGGCTAACTTGAGCATAAATGGGACGGCATTGGCTACCAGGATTCAACACATAACCCTCCATCACAGACAGGCACCGGGGCTGAAACCCCTCCCGAAATCTAAACAAACCTAAACATCTCTCTCAGAGTTTACATCAAAGGAACTAGTCATATCAATGTAAAATTTCGCCTACTGTGACATCCACAGGAAGACAGAGAGTGGGGTACTATACTTGCTATGGCCGACAACCGCACGGCACTTTTTCTAGGAATGAGCCCCCCCCCCCCCCCTCGCCGCAAAAGAAAATTCTGGCTACGGGCCTGATCACAGACCATTGAACTACTCAGAATATGCTTGTTCAAGAATGGGATATCCTACCCCAGGAAATGCTGGGCAACCTTATGGACTGTTTGCTGAACCGCTGTACAGTATGTATAGCCTTTTCTTGATAATCACACACACCGTATTAAACATTTCCACGACCACCAGGGTGGCATTCATGGTACAAGCGTTGTCTTGCCCAGCACTTCGTCCATTTTTTTTTTATTTTTTTTTCTGTGGTCGAGGGAACCCGAATTTCTGTTTTTGTTTCCTTTTGTCTTTATACGTTATCTTCGTACTCTTGTCTATGTTTCCCACAGCTGGATGAGGCAAAACCATCCCAAATAGCAGTTCCCTTAATTTATGAACATGAGTATAATAAAATTTTAAGAGAATCAAATTATTCTCTTAAATTCCTTTAACATTAAATATCGAGAGATAACTGACCATTACGTATATTTGTAAAATTATTCGAACCTCTCTCTCTCTGTGGCTGATAGTGAGATGTAGGTAGGGTTTCGCATTTTCACAGTCAATAGAAACTTGATTATTTTAGTTTAGGACGATTCCTGTGAGCGTTTTTCCCCCTTCTATCATTTCTATTGAGACAATTCAAATATCTAAGAACATAAAATTCAAAACCATAACAAGACGAATATTCACGAATTCTCAATTAATACTTTGCCAAGCACTGGTACAAATCTTTATAATATTGTAACGCTTAAGAAACGCTTAAGAGTTCTTAGTCTATTTTCCTAGGAAACTAAGCTCTTGAAATCAGTCAGTAATCCATTACGCTCTTTAATATAATGAAAATTAATCATATCAAATAAGTAAAGTATCTTAAGCTTTAATTATTTTTTTTCAGATAATGGAACATTGTTGCTGTTAATATTTAGCAGATTTTATAACTTAAAAATAAACAA
Source organism: Thereuonema tuberculata (assembly GCA_023159025.1). Classification (NCBI taxonomy): domain Eukaryota; kingdom Metazoa; phylum Arthropoda; class Chilopoda; order Scutigeromorpha; family Scutigeridae; genus Thereuonema; species Thereuonema tuberculata. The sequence continues at coordinate 120,773,182 of JAFIDM010009631.1, forward strand.
ATACTTTTCGTTTCTCTCGTTTCACGATTTAAAAAGAAAATAAGGAACAAAGTATCCTTTAAGTTGTTGTTGTACTTCCGCCATTACAAATAGTAAAACGCTCATGTCTCATTAGAAATCTCTTTCCTTTTAGTCCAGGTACCCATTGGATTTTCTCTGAATATTTTCGTGCTATACGGAATTCAACATATATGCTCTAGAAATTTCGCCAATTCCCCTTATTTTTTTACAAGAAAAGTAGCTGCCAAATGAGTTATTTTTATTTCAGTAATTTCATTTTAAATCGAATATCTTTCAGAATTGTTAATTGACAAACAGTTTGCAAAACAGATATAATTTTCTGAACAAAAAAAGCTCTATAAGAATGTAAATATTTCTAATACAGCCACATAATCGACATGCATGTTGAACCAAATGATTCAGAGGCAACTAGGGGCTCTGCTATTACAAATTAGTAATCTTTAATAATATATTTAAACTTAACTTTTGTTTGTAATTTTAGATGCTTTAGATAAATGTCTGTATAAATAATACTTTATATTAGAATAGATAATATTTATAGGGCAATTTTTTGTCAAGTTAATAAAATAATACAATTAAATCAAGAAAGTCCTTCTGCTGTTGGGGGCAAGGGTTAAATTATTATAGGTGATATGTAGACATTCAAGGAGCAGGGCACTACTTCCGCACAGGTGCCAGCCTGGGTTCTAGCAGATATAGGATGTCCCCAAAGTTAAATTTGTCAAAAAAAGCTTTAAAAACATACGTTATTTACTTTAAAATTTACAATAATGAATATCAAAGTCATATTAAGTTACTTGAATAGTATATAATTAAAAATAAAAAAATAATTCTGTATCAGGGCCCTAATAATTGCATTTATGCTATATATGTTATTCTTTTTTAAATTCTCACTCTGGTTGAGGGCCTAGAAACTTACTAGCGCCTTGAACCCTGGGAAGGATAAGTACAGTCAGGCACGGAGGTAACTCAAACTTACTAATTTCATGAGTGTAACTTATAAAAAAGAGACTAAAAAAAATGTTTGTTTCGTGCAGGACAATTTTGATTAAAATCCTTGTCTTAACTTTTTTTAAGCTAACTTCCTTGAGGAAGATATAAATTTGAGAATTAATTTATTATTTTACAGCAAAAAAAAAAATCGAAAAAAAAGGTTGTGGAATCTACTAGTAGGAAGAAGTGAATGAAATCAGAAGGTGTAGGAAGAACTGATTTGTTTTTATATTATCTTGATACTATCACATCACCTACTATGATAATGGTGATTATATTTAGTTTTCGATTAGGTTTAAATAATGTTTTCACTAGCAGAAGAGTCAATTATTGCTAATAAGGAATAAAAAAAACGAAGCAAGACTGAGTAATTTAATAGGGTTTTGACGAAGGTCTAATCATCAGTCCATTAATTTCAGTAATTGAATTTGAAAAATCAATTAATTGTATATCAAAGGTTCAGTTCTTGTCTTTCTCTAGATTTGTAATTGCAAGTGAGAGATCATTTTCCTCGTTGAAAACGAAAATAATGTTTCAGTGGCAATTAGCCGAATCTTATCTCTGTCTTCTACGTAAATCGAACACTTCTTAAGCATTCTTTTCTGTTCATTAAGAAGGTTAAACATTCATACGACAAGAAGAATCCCATTAAAAATGCACACTATTAAGTCTTCTATGAAGTTACTGAAAAGACTTATTTTCAAATAACGAATAGAAATAAATTAATTTTTAAATAATTCGGGTGTTTTTTTCTCTTTCTTTCTTTCTTTTTTGACTTTTTTTTAAAAAAAAATTTGCTTTCAAGCAACATCAAAACGCACTCAAAACGTATTCACTCCTTTTCGAAATGCAGAGCAATAATTGGAAACAATATGAATCGATCGACAGAGTAAAACCGTAACAGTATCTGCTAAGAAGCCTGAGCTAAACAACTGATAACACGATGCGAGTGGATCTCTTTTACACAATCTAAAAAGACTTGCTCAAATGTAATTTGAGAATTATAAAGGCCTCTAACATTTTCATTGAAAAAGTTCCTGAAAGAAAATTCTTTCTCTTCCTATTCTTTAGAATCAGATTTTTATTTCGAAAGTTTTATTATTCTTTTCTAATTGTCTTGCTTTGTCATTTCTTATGGGTCACTTCAATGATTTTTGGAATTCATTCATTCACTTCAATCATATTCGAACAATAGACCATCCATTCCACTGACATGGCTATGATTTTGGTAAAATTAAACTCTTCTCCTCTGGCTACACAAATCTATCTAAGTTTTGAGTAAATAACACTATGTTTAATACTTCACACCCAGACCACCTGTTTTATGCTATTTAGTGATCATCAACCAGGAGTAGCCACTAGTAAACAGCTGCATCTCAAAACGGAAGTTAAAAGACAAAAAAACAAAAATAAAGTACATAATAAAAATAAGGCAAAATCCACAGGATTGGTTTTAAAATCGACACAAATTTTTTAGCACATTAAAAATCAATAAAGCGCATTCATTTATAATTAACAAATTTATTTACAGTAGGCATTAATAGCAGGAACGTAAATTTTGCCCCATTTAAAATTTTTTTTGTTTTGTTTTTAAGTTCTGTACCACTTTTATTTTCTCGATTATTTAATTGCATTCACCAAACGAACTTTCAAACCGTACATTCTTATGGCTCTTCTTCAACATTCATTAAGATTGCAATAATAAGAATTTTACCTCAATCATTTTAACTAAACGGTATTTTTATATAAAAACGAAGTCCTAGTAGAACTTTTTTATTACTAATAATAGTATTTTCTAGTAAGACAATTTCATCGTTAGGCCTCACATTTCTTGAAGACTTTGGTACTTTAATTACTCTTAATATGCTTGTCCATTTTTATTTAATTATCTAAAATTATTTTCAAAACAGAAATGAATGTAGATGAGATGGATTTTGTTTTTGTAATTTTGCTCATACTCTGTATCAATAATTAATTACTTATTGGTATCAAAAATATAATTAAATTGCTTGTTATGAATAAAAAAAGCAATACTATATTTTATGAAGAATTACTTAGATTTTATGAATTTTTCTCAATTTCTCAAAGAATTTTAAGCTAATTACAGCAATATTTAAAGAATTTTAAAGGAGCATTCTAAAAGAAATCACCTCTCATTTTAGACTAGTTTTACGATACTCTCCTTCTTCTATCAGAGTATCGTAAAATGTTATTATTATTTCTGTGTAAAATAACATGTTACAACTTCAGTATCATTCCGCCCATTACTCAAAGTTCAACATCGCAGTAAAATTATACAGAAAGTCTTGCCCTATCTCAGAAGTAACTTTTTAAGTTTACTTCTTTGTTATTTTTAACAAATAATCAACAATGTTCAGATATACAAATGACGGAGAATTCAAAAGCATTATTGCCCCAATATCTAATTAAGAGCATCTTCTTTAAGATAGTAACTTGTCGCTTTCAAGCCTCAAAACTTAAATTAAGAAGATTGCCGAAGATTGGAAAATCATTGTATTCAATCTTCAACACTTATAAATTGGATCACCGTTTCTGAAGCCAAGGAGTCTCATGTCTGTTATTTGAATAATCGAATGCTATTGTAAATATACTATTTGAGAAGTTTATTGCAGGACTTACAAGTTAGTTTAAGATTAGGCAAGGGCAGGGACAAAAAATATCAATAACAGAAAAGTTAAAAAAGTTTAAGATCAAGTATTAGGTCGCATAACTCAGAAGTTCCTAAAGTTACTAAATTATCGCTGTTTTAATTTTTTATAAAAATAGAATATTAATGATTTTAATAGTTTTTAATAATTTTAAAAGTGGTAATTGGTCAATCGGAAAGGCTGCATAATTCTGCACAAAATCATCACCAATGGTAATAGCAGGACTTTGAACCTTGCAATTTAATGAAATAGTTCATGAAATTGAAACTTACTGTGAAACTCATCTCTCCGTTTAATATTCTTAAAGGCTAAAATAGTGTTATTATTCTTTTAGGAGCTAAAAATGAAAGTCTATTTAAATTAAAGTCATATGATATTGATTTAAAAAAATAGCTCTTTAAATTCATTATTTAATTGAAAAAAAAAACAAAAAAACTACGATGCTTGTCCTTACAATAATTCTTCAGTAATGCTACAAAAAAATAGATGCGACAAAAAATGCGATACAAATTTGCAAAAATTACGCTGACTATAAATTTAATAATAAAATTAATTTTCTAAATGTTAATTTCTGAGAAATCTCAACAAGAATGCAGGATAAATAAATTATAGCCTACAAAGTTTGGTGAAAAATTAAACAGTGCACATAAATAAACAAATGGTGTCGCACCCTGAGCTATCATGTCGGGAATATGGGACAACTGTTTCAGCTTTATTAAGCTTCTTCAACGAGATTAACCCTTGATGATAGCTCAGAATGCATAACTAAGATGAGGTTATCACTTTAGCTTCCCGAAGTGGTACCCCAAGAAAATCAATACAACAATTAAAATTGACCGCAAGACCTCAATTTGGGTTCTCTATCCTTTCTTAAATTCTTTTGAGCCCGGCGGTTGTTTTGTTGGGGAACCACTTCGGAGAGCTGAAGTGGTAACCTCATCTTCGTCACGCTCTCTCAGCGATCATCAAGGGTAAAAAGCCTAATAAGGCCGAAACATCTGTCCCAGATTCCCCACCTGATAGCTCAGGGTGCGAGAACCTTTATTTATTTATGTGCACCTTTAATTTTTTCACCAAACTTTATGATTGCATGTTACATTATTTTATTTAAATTATATAAAATTTAAACCAACCTCATTTTATATGAAAATTTACGTAACACGTTTTGCAAAGAAAACTCTATACTTTCCCAGAATAATTAAAACAAAACAATATTAAATTACAACACTTTCATGTTTACATTATTAAACATTTTTTTTAAAGTTGATTGCGAGCAGAGATTATGATATATTCTTTTGTTATTTGTTACATGTTGCTTTACACATTTAATTTTTTAAAGATGCATAATTTAAGATGCATGAAGAAACAGTCTTCTAAACTTAAAAATAAATACAGTCTATTGAGGGATCTAAAATACTTTTGTTCGAACAACTTACTCCATAATAGAAAAGTTTTAATGTGTTATAGTAAGAATAAGTAATATTTTTATTTGGTATAAACATCCTAAATATAAAGATACTTTAATAATAACAAGGATGTCTCGAGATTATAGGTCAAATCTTTTCATCAACGTATATTTAAATTGCTGTATTTGTTATTTATAATCATAAGAAAGTTATATTTTTGCTGCTCTTAGATACTATTCCAATTGAACAATCTATAAGTCGTGCAGTAAATGCAAAGGAAAAGGATTGGAATCGAATTACAAAGATCCACCGAACATGAGACACTCGTACCTGATGCTTTCTACGCCAAAAGATCACTTTTCCACTTCCAATGAATGCAACTGATAACCTCTTACATCTCTGGCAATCAGCAACTGAACGTTGTTTAACACTGAGTGAAGCTAAGCTCAGCAAGAAGACTATTGTTGTTATAAAGAAGAGATGCAATGTACCATCAAGCTGTCTTTGATCATTCAGGATATTTTTAAATCTCTGTTCTGTTCTGACTATTTTCTCGCAGTGCTACCGAATTAGAGTTTGTTAAAGCAAAGGAATTTGTTCAATCAATTTTCAATCAATCTGAAAGTTTTATTAAGAACAATAAAATTTAGGCCAAACACACATTTAAATATTTAATTAACATTTAAAAAATATACAAATATAAACATAACAAAAGACTTGCCTGCAAGTCGTCGACCAAGTCTTATAGAGAGAGTTTTATAGAGAATTTATTTCGATGGGTTCCGCAAATGATTTTCACGAGGAATTTGATTTGCTGCCGGAATTCCTAGGAGCAAACTTCTTGGTACAACAGATCAAAATTCGAAACATAAGTTTCAGCTTATAAGTAAAATAAATGAAATGAAAATATTTTATTCGAATTTTTCCTCAACGAAATGGAAAAAATAAACTACTTTAAAATTTTCAAGATAATGTTAAAAGCATGTAGGTTGGGAGAAATTTTCTAACGTAGAATCTGCAACCGATAAAAAACAAAAAAACAAAAATAATTAAATTTTATTACAAATGGTCAAGTTATATGTATCGTTTCAACGATATTATGATAAACATTTAGATGTCTAAAAATTTTCTTAAAATTTTTGAATCTCACATATAACAAGTTCAGTTGATTTTCGATATATGCACAGAATGATAAAGAAAATTGTTTTGTACTTTCTTCTTTGTCCCAGATTTCCGGACGAATATCCTTAGTTTTTTTGCCAAGACACTATAAAATTTATTTATTTATTTATTTATTGTTAAAAAAAAAATGCGAGTCGAAACAGACGGAAGAAATTTTTTAAGGCCACAATTTCAGATCTAAATTTTAAGTCCTAAAAAAAGTCTACACCTTATACCTCTATACATATTTCGTGTTAGGTTTCCCATTCCTATTGTATCAGAATTTCTATCATTTCTTCAATACTGTCAAAACATTGCTTCAGTTATAATTTTATTTATTTGACCGAAATTGGGAAATTCAACTGAAGTTCTATTTTTCCTTTCTTTTGAACTTAAGAAATACCACTTAAGACTAAATAATGTAATTGTATATAAATAAGTAAGATTTATTGATTTCTACTCAAGTTAAATGTCTTCCTGTAATGTACAGCGCGTCAGATAATCATTTTATATTTTTTTTTCCCTAACCCATCATCGAATTAAAATAACCCCAAACGAAAACAGCTGTAAGCAGTTATTTCTGACATTGTGAAACTTCTATTGAAAGAAAAACAAAGACCAGGTTATTGAAGAAACAGTTATTTTGTAGATCTATCTCATATACGAATATTAATGATTGCCATCATTATTTAATAGATAACTTATTAAATTTTTAATTATAATTAAATTTATTAAACAAAAATTTGAACAATATAATAGTGTTATAAATATTATGTTTTTCAATTAATCAAAATTAGAATAAAAAAAAACATATATTTCCATTAATTTCAAGTCTAAAGTTAAGAAAACTTTCATTCGAATAAAACATTGAGGTTAGATAACTCGTTAATAATTATAAATATCTTAGTTCTTAAAAAATAGAAAATTTGGTAATTTCCCATTTACCAAAATGTTAGAGCTTAGCTAACCAATCAACTGATAGATTGATATTTCTAATGACTGGTGGTGATCACAGCTACTTGCTCTCTCTGATATTTTATTTGCTTCATTTATGGTCTGTCGTTAGTCTATGTCACTGTTTGCTCGGATCCAAACTTTAATTAATATCACTTTATATTATGAGGAAGCCTAACCGGAAGTTGTTCTCTTAATAAAATATCACAATTTTAACAATACTTTCTCAGAAATTATAAATTTATACTTTTTAAATTATTGATTAAGATTAATTACAGTAGTTACTGTAGTTAATTTATGATGGCATATTAATGATCATTTTATTGCTTTGGTTACTTTAATTAGTTAAAGGAAGACTTTTGATATAAAAAAAGTGTAAACTTCTATAACATTTTATTTACTTGAGGTAATTAACAATTAAATTTTAATCCAGATACTAATAAATTGGTATTTTCTTTTAGCTTTCAGTAAATGATCTTCATCATTTCAAGATGTTAAACATTTTAATATCTTTACATTTTTAGATATTTTTTATTTTCCCCTGCATTAAAGAAAAACTGAATAATCAGAATATATTTTTATAATATTTATTGATTTTACTTTTTCTAAACCAGGCCTCGATTTAGAGGGGTCGTCGTTACTAAACTACTGCATCCAGGGCGGGAATGAAAAAAATGTTTTTTTAACTTTTTTTTTCTGTAGTTACAACAGAAAGAGAGATGAACAAATTACGGCCGTGGTTGTTATTATTACTATTGACTATTGACTAGATCTGATCGATGTATCTATAGCTATTGTATTTAATAAGAAACACAATATGTAGGCTACTCATCGATATCAGACAGAGATAATCATTGGAATCACTTAACACTAAACAATCTTCCAAAACTAGAAATAGAAAATACTCTTCCAAAATAGACTGATTACTTATCAGCATTTTAGTTTTCTCCTAAAATAGGTTATTGTAATTAATAAATTAATAAATAAAGACTCCAAGACACTTTCAACAGATTTGCTGTTGTTTAATCCAATATTGCATTAGAAGTGTGAAGTAAATATAATTCATTGATGTATTTTTAAAGGAATTAGAATTATTCTAGTTGAAAGTTTATTCTGCTAATTTAATTTAATAGAATAAGAATTTGTTCTGAAAGTATGTACGAAATAAGTTAACTTAAAATGCATTTGGTTTTGGATTTTTCAGCCACATGGTTTACTAATCGAAGATGTTCTGCTACTAAAAAATGGTAATTAAGAAATGTAGTGAAAAATAAAAAAGAAAAACAATTACGTACACAGAACCAAGTTGTTTCTTCATATCATAACTACTTTTAATTGTAAATGTTAAAAATGGTGGCACAATGGGATGTATAAAATAATTATAATTTTACCTATAGCTCGTTCACCACACTCACTGAACCATAAAAGCGAAAAGGGTCAATTTATTCGCAGCACTATTTGATTTTCATCGTTAATTCACTAAACATAAATTATATTCAATAAATTGATCTTATTACTGCATCATGTTAAATTCTATTGAATCTTATTTAATTTTATTTTTGTGTCGCTGGTTTTCTTTTAATGAAATAGAAATTACTGTAAAAAAAGATAGGAATAATCTTTTTTACAGAAATTTCTATTTTCATTATTTATAAATTTTTATTTTTAACTTATAATTTTTAAATAATAATCGCACTAATTATTAAACATAATTTTTAAATAATAATTATGTGTAATAATTAATTAATTAATTAATTAGTGCAATGTTTGTGAATAACTGCATTTTTTTTTTAATTTAATGTGAAATGATGTGTATATTCTGTTTTTTGCTTTAACGATGCAAAGTAATGTCTTTCAGTTAACCCCCAAATTCAAATTTGTTATTTCATGAATTGAATCAGACAAAAAGCATTTCCGAGACCCCTTTTCGTACAATTTTTTTTGCAGCATTATTTTTTTCTGTAGCCTGTATTTTCTCCTTTACATGTAGTTTGAATCCCATCTTCACTATCGATTGCTACAAAGTTTCGCTTTAAGAAAGAAGCTCCAGTGGTATAGATGCTGGGCTGTGGGAAGTCGGGTTCAATTCCCGGCGGAGGTCGGCGATTTTTCCCTGGTTATTTATCCTTCAATATGGTCCTCGGGTTCACCCAGCCCTCTGTAAAAAGGGGTCCCGAGGTTAAAGATGAGAGGAGATCGGACTAACCAATCGAACTGTTGGAGCTTATACCGTCAATGCCCCTCGAAGGGTGCGTAGCCTTTAAAATAGGGTTTTTAAATCACAATTTCTTTGTTCCTGCCAATTTATTTTTAATTGAAATCTTCTCAATTGTATTTTAAACTTATTTTTAACGTTATGCTTTTAATTACGACAATGGAGCAATCAAATTTAGTAAATTTCCATAAGCTTTTGTCAACGTGAATTTTACAATAGGAACTATTTCTCTTGGAACTGATTCAGGGATCTCATATGTGAGCCTGGTCCACATATGAAAGGGGTTGGGAGAACCTCACGACCAATTTAGAGGGGAAAGAAGCTGCAATAATTCCACCAGTGATCTAATCTAACTTTTCTAGCAGTAGACGTATTGTAGGCTTAAACTACTTGATCTACATTGGCTCTCTAAATATTAGTTAAGCACGCTAATATTAAGTTGTATATGAAGAAGAAGTTTTAGTGTTTTTAGTTCATACTGATAATCTTCCCAAACAAAAATAATTATGATTTCTTTACTTTTTTAAAATTTATTAGTATTAATTTATTACATTCAATTATTCAATCTATTAGCAGAAATTACAAATGCAGGAATATTTCAAGAGATCATTGTGAGTGTTATCACGAATGAAACTACAAAACAAATTGAGAATTTGCATTTTTGGAAACACTTTCCCAAAATGCGAATTCTCAATTTGTTTTGTAGTTTCATTCGTGATAATGTTCAAGGTGATTCTTGAAATGATTTTAATGCATAAAATCCGAAAATGAAAGAAAAAAGTTCAAAAACTTAATATTTACAAAAAATTTTAATTTTAAAAGTGTGAGATTTTTACATGATAAAAAAATGATTTGTGATTAGGCGACTGGGCATGTAATCGAAACCTCAGACGAATCTCCTACTAAATATACTTAACTAAACAGAATTAATTATTTTATTTGAAGAAATAATTGCTTAAAAACTGCGAATCGTCGATAAAGGATTGTGCAAATGAAATCTGTTATTCATTCCCGAAGATTACTACCGGTACTTATGTTTTCAAAAACTGTAATTTTGTTGACGCAAAAATCTACTTGCAAATAACTTTGATAGCAAGAGATTGGAAAAATATCCCAATTATTTCCCTTTAGTAGCACTACGAGCGTACAGTGAATTTTTTGGGAGGGGTAGGAAGTCCCCTCAACCTATCATCGAACAAAAAAAAAACAACATTGATGAAAGAAAATAAGGTCATTTCGAGATTTCGGGTAGATGAGAAGACCAGGATTCCGTCTGTATACGCCCATGTATCACACAGTAAAGCAAGAATAGAGCAAATTATTCATTGAAATTTGGAAGAGACCATTGGAACAATGTAAATGAACACTTATGGAAAATAAATATCATAGGAAATATGGAAAAAGTACATTGGCGAAAAATGTACCTTAAGTAATGTAGATATCTACTTAGGTAACAAAAGTCGTTAAATGTTTCATAATAAACTACATAGATGTCAAATCTATAAACGAATTTTTTAAAAATCAAAGTCCCACACTCCAACCTATTTAATTATAGGAGTTAACAGATTTCAGGAGATGCTTCAATTCGCGTTTCCGAATTGTTTGACAAAACTTGAGAATTTTATTTTTTCAAAAATGAATAAAAGAAATCATTTTTGGGAAGAAATGAGATGGAAAACCGATGATAACGACTCCAGAATGAAAAAGTTAGAAGTTGGCAAGATGGATATCGTAGTGCCGTAAGCCGCCTTAGTATCATTAGACTATTCAGGTCTTCCGTCTGTTCCTGATGTCCGATGATATATATATATGTATTGCCGGTATGCACCGAAGTCCGCGCTTCGTAACCGTGTTCCAGGGAGCGCTAGTGTTCCCAAGATGGCGAACCCCTAGCAGACTCCCTAGAATTTCAAGGGAAAGATACTGGGGTGGTTTCCCGTGGCCTTCCCCAGGATGCCATTAAGGAATGACGTCAGACCGAAGAGAAAGTGAAGAAGAGGCTGGACAACACAGGAAAGGAAATTGAAACAGCCATGCCACTGCCGGGATTCGAACCCAGGTACTGGCGCACTGGCCGCCACGGCTGGCCGCCGCCGAGACCGCACGACCACGCCAGCACGGCTATGATATATATATATCCGCGAGGAAATAGACTTGCCTCTAATAATTGCAAGACTTCATAGGACCTCACTATACGGCAGCTGAAATGCGTCCTTAGGACAAGCAGTCTTCCAAAAAACTATATCCAGAAGGCCTCATCAGCGACATCCTTATGCAAGAAGACCAGCTATTTTTGCCTCATTAACGTCCGCACAATTGAAATGTGCTCGATTGAATTGGTCAGTATTGGGCAGTATGCTCGTCATTGATGATTCAGTCTCCAAAGTGATTCCCGACGAGTATTGATATGGACAGAGCCTAAAACTGGTATCATCCCACTAACATTCAGGAAAGAAATAGGTATGGCGTAGTTGTTTGACGTTGTAGGTCCGAATAACAATCAACCATTGCACTGATCTCCAGGTCTTCCCGGATGACAACAACAACTATCAGGGATCAACTATCAGGTATCGCGATGAAATCCTGGAGCAATATGTTCATCCATTTTGTCTCAGCCGTGGACCCTGATTCCATGTTGATGAAAGATAAAGTTCATTCCATTTAACGTCCGCACAAAAACGAGCTTGATTGAATTAGTCTCGAGACAATTTACTTAGGTTCAATGGACAATATGCCGTCACTGATGTTTCCGGTATGCCTGTTGACTAATACAGAGTTATTCATGTGGAATGACCATCCAGATCTTCTAATTTCAACTCTATTAATACTATAGGAAGACCGATATGGAATATTAATACATCTGCCCATAACTTCCAGAGCTCATATTTTATAAGAACGTCGATTAATCCCGCAAAGCCTCGTAGACAATTGTACAGGCAGCTTGAATCATTGATGTCGGCCTGCATTTCAGCCCAACGACATCAAACATCCTATTAACAAAATGTCACCATTGAACTTTCGGATGCGAATTGTGTACTTTCAATGCTGAAGCATTTATTTGTTAGTTAAACTTTTGTATTAGGTTTCATTCAACTGTGCATTAAAAGAATCCCTATTAAAGCTTTAGAAGAGCAGTAGAATTAAATTTTCAAAACATCTTGTTAATAAGCAAATAAAAAAAGACTAGACAGTAATTAAACATAATCTGTAAAATTAATGCAAATTCTCTGCATTTAATTAGCAGCAATAAAAATGAGAGAAAATTCTCATAATGGCATTGCAGTCTCAGAAAAGATAAAATAGAGTGGTAACATCTTTAAATGCTTCAAATAATAACTTTCAGACAATGTATCTACGTAAAATCTAAATAAGAGAAGCAAAGCCCTAAGAAAGTCATTGAAACGGAAAGATGGCCACGAGATTAATGAAAGGAAACTTGTTAACCTTATTACTCAGATAACAGTCAATCTTCCTACGAATGTTACAGCGTGTGTACGGTAATGCCTTGCACTCAATGAAGTGGAATTAAGTACAAGAATGTGTGATGTTGTAAATAATAAAGAATGGGGTAAAATATCTTTGGATATATATTTTTTATAGAACATTTAGCTTTTCAAAAATAATGTAATATATTTACATTAAAACATACTATTGTTTAGTATTCTAAAAAAACACAATATAATGTAATTGAGCAATTAGGAATGATTTAATTCAGTTAAGCCTTTTTAGTTTATATTTGATAAATGAGTTATTTCCTTTAATAAAATTACAATTGTTTCTACATGATTATAATTCGTAACTTTCAAAGCGCTAATTTCTATTTCATAATTGGTAAATGTGAAATTTGCTTTTAAACAATATACTTAGAATTTCTTTTGAATTTAAAGTGCATAAAAAGAAAAGTCATTGCAGTCAAAATCTGATGGCATCTTTCTCCAAATTTGATTTGGGTAGCAAATATTTATTCTCATATTCATAACAACTTCGCAGACATCCTATACTGCTTCAAACTAAAGTTTTTTCATTTACACCTATGTATGTATCTCTGAGTGGTTATTACTTTAAAACAAGTTTCTTCTTAAAATATTATTAACAGCACAATTTGTAAGGTCAGTTTATATTCAATATTGTTTGAAATTATTGGCAAAAACTTCGTTTTTATAGCTATCTCAGTTCCTATCTATGCATACCTGAACACACTATGTTCACTATCTCCCTTTGCTTCTTAAAATATCAAAAAGTAAAAAAAAAAATAAATAAATATTATGATAAAATATCCGTCTTCAAGAGACAATTCGTGGATAATTGTTGATTTATTTTTACTGTTTCTTCCATGTCCTAATGTTTGTCTTTTGAATATTAGCTTATGATGCAATTAGGGAAATCCAATACAAAGCAGTAATAGACATTTGCACCGCTTGCTTTCATATCTCTTCTGTTTTGAGCCTGCGATTAAAGAAACTATATATGTACTATCATGATTGCATCATGACTAATAACACTAACAACTATTATTATTAGTCAAATTAGAATTTTAAAAATGTCTCCAACAAAAATATTTTAATATTTGACGAATTAAGAATAAAATTTTAGAAATAAATTGATTTTTTGGACAAGAAATTTTTTTAACTTTCATTCTTAACTTACTGAAATATCTGATCAGGAGTTTAGATCTATCAGAATCTAGCACAAAATAGCAAACGAGAATCATATTTTCGTTTTCTTACGAAACAATTTTCCTAAATCAAAAATTCATCACTAAAAACTGTTCAAAACAATTTCCTCTTTAAAAATAGCCATTATTTTAAATAGCATCATTCGTTGGGATATACAGTATACTACATTTTCTGTGACTGATTTTTTTTTTTCAAAACTTATTACATCTTTTGAATGGGCTAATTATCGTCGAATATGTATATTGATGGATAATTTTCTACATTACAAAGCTATTTCATTTGGATGATTCTAATGATGTTCGAACACTGTTTAAGAAACTAGTTCAAGACATAGATTGAATTCACATAGATTAAATAAAAACTTGCCAAAACTAAATTAAAATTAGCAGATGAATACTATCAAACACAAGAATTTACTCTGAAAGCTCTGAAACACGAAGAATGTACTTTAAGATGAGAAATGAACTTTACTTTAATTCAGGCAGCTGAATTTAATCGAATTCAAAAACAGTCGAAAATGTTATGGATCTAAAGCCATGTAATATCAATGCAGACACTTTGTATCATCAAGTTTTCACTTGGGTAAATATTTAAGTGTAGAGTAGGTTCGAGCTTAATGCAAACTTTATACTCCTAAGAATATTCTCAAAAATATAGTTTTATTCCTTCATACCTTAGTGGAAATGATTCCCAATCTATGTAGTATTATCTCATATAAAAAGTATGAAAAGACTTTTGATGTAGATGAAACAAATTGTGATGTTACCTGAGATTTCAAGATTAATGTGTATGACAGCATACATTTTGGAGGCAAATTTTCGTGCTTTGTGTGGTACTGCTATGAAGACTTTCTCTCAAAGAGAATTGCTACCAATGATTTACAAGATAAAAGTAGAAACTGATGCCGAGCTTATATTTTTAATATCTACAGTGAAGGCTTGATCGGAGTTTACTAATTGTCGTATAAATTGAAGAAGTCTTGTAAAAAAAAAAAAAAGAAAAAAAAAGGATAGTATGAAAATAAAAACTTACTATTGTGTAATAGTTAATTTCTGTTATCTGATACACTGGTGAGAGTAATTTGTTGTGTAGACAATGTGCAGGAATATTGGCCATTCTTGTGCAAAAGCTACACTTTTCCCAGAGTTTTCAAGTTGATATAATGCAAATTGTACACATTGAAAACCAGAACATGGAAATTCAGTTACTTTCTATCTAAACAAATAAGATCTAATTCAAAACCAGATTTTATGACTTACATCAGTGAGTCAGAAAACATAATAGAGAAAATCAACCACAGAAGTGACGCCATTGAAGCTGCTGATGCTCTTCAACAACTAAACTTTTCATACTGACTTACACTGTGACGTAAATATGAAGAAAAAAAACTTTATAAATAAATAGAGATCTTTGGCTATCTTTTGCTTTCTCTCTTTTTGATATTAGTTAATATCATTATCCACTTGGTATTTTAAATAGAATATCGCGCCTATTGTGCAACACTAAAGATTGTAATTAAATCTCTGTTAACTGGGTGTTGAGGGTATTTATATATTCAGTTAAATTCCAAAATCTCCCTCTAACTAAAAATTCTTTGAAACTAAATTAAGCAGAAATAATAAATAATATAAATCGGTTGTACTGTAATACTGATGAAAGTAAAGTACTGGCGCCATCTTGAGATACAGTTTTCGAGACCCAACGATTGTCCTAGATAATACAAAACAAAATGGTTGTTTATAAGTATAGTTTGCAGTACAATTGTTTTCAGTAATTTTTTACGAGATAGCTTTACGGCAGAAGTGATTGTTTAATCTCTCTCTTTATCTATCCTATATATATACATATCTGCACTGTAATTCTCATTTCGAAGCTATTATGTATTTTTGGTTGTGTTTTGCCCGCTTCCGGGAGCGAGAGTGGGATTCTTAAATATTCGCACCTTCTGAGCCATCGGTGGAGCTTGTCTGGCTGATGTCCCAGATTCTCCCCATTGGTGATAGCTCGAGGTGCAAAATCTTTTGTTCCTTTGTGCCTTCATTACTTAACTATCTATTATATACTTTGTTGTTGTTAAATGAATTAAGTTGAATATAACTTTAAAGAAGGCGATGATAATAAAGTTATAGTTAGAATAATATACCACAGAATGTCTAATTAATTCCCATGCATTTCTGATAAAGAAATTCTGATCTTATTACAAGACATCTATAGGTAGTTTTAACAAATCATTGCTATTGGGATTACGAAGAGTTCGCATGCATGTATCACATTACAAGCCTTAGTATAGTAATAATTATATCGTATTTCTAAAAATTACGATATATGTTACGTTTTTCATCTCTCTTCGTTTTGTTTTGTTTTGTTTTTTTTGTTGTTTTTTTTTTTGTTGTTTTTTTATATCTGGAACAAAAAAAAATATTGCATGTTACCATGTACCACAGGCTTCTGTATAAGGATCTCCTTACAGATTCAAATGGTATTTAGGTTTTAAAATTATTTATAATATAAATATATTTAATATATGGAATTGATTAAAAGGAAGCGGAAACCTAGAACTCTCATGATACTGATTAAGGTAAGTAAATATTTTTAAAAATTTATAAAAGTTTAATTTATGTTAATAAAAAGTCAATTTTTAGATTAGTGAAAAAAGTTAGTGAAACTTGATGATAAAAGACTTCAAAAGGCGTAACTAAATTAAAATTAATAGTAAATGCTAATCATAATAATTATAATAGTTAAATTTTCGTCTTTACCCGAAATAAAAAAACTAACTTGTATCTTGATTTTTTTTTTCCTCTATTACTTCTCTCAGCAGTGTCGGAACGTATAATCTCGATTTAAACTTTCGAAACCAATTTGATTGATGATCGACTGGTATCAATTCCCTGTTACTTTGTCCGTTGAATAAAATTTCTTATGCTCGAGCCATCTGATAGGCAGATAGGGCTAGGGGTGGTACCCATGTTGACCCTCCTTCGTTTCGAGTGCGATATATAGGAGACGGAGGTCGAGCAACAGCGCCACAGCCGTCATCTGTAACCCACCGTGTTCACAGCTCTTCTCTTCCATACAACGAGCAATCACCTCACCAAAGCCGATCATGTGAGTAGCTATCATAGCATTTTTTTTTTTAATCTTCTCTTTTAATTTCACTGAAATATTTAGTTTACAAATACTGAGACTGGAATGACAATTCAGAACTGACAGTCTGTTTGGACTTTCCAATCGAAAAGTTACTTGTTTTAATTTCTCTTTTCTTTTTTAATCTTAGTCTATATTTTTTCTAAAGCTATTGTAACGAAACGCAAAATGTCTAATAATAACATATTATTATAAGATATTTTATGTTTCTTTATTGATTTAGGAAACTATTTTCATGTTCAGAATTATTTTTCAATTCTTTCCTTAAACTTTCATGAGTTTAATATATGAGAAGAAATATGTTTCTTCTATTTTTACATATTTTTTAAACAATATCCCTTCAGTATTTCAATTTTGGTATACAATAATTGATATTAACCAATAATTTTAAAAGATTAAGTCCATTTTAAACTTTCAGAAATTTTGCCTAAGAAAAATATTATTTTATTTTATAATTAGAAAATTGTATTTCTGCTTTAATTTAATTAAATAAATTAATTTACGTTTCTATTATATATAAAAAAGTAAAAATGTATGTAATAAAAAGCTATTTGTTTAGTTATTCTATCTTTTTATTTGCTTCGTATTATACAGAAGAGTGGAAAAAAAAAACACAGAATGGGATCATTTTATTAGAACCAATTATGACTTCAATGCTACATAAATTTCATTTCATAATCACAGCTAAAAAACGGATTGCATTCTTTAATGTGTTTTTTTCCAAATATTTTGATTTAGCCAAGGCTTATTCAGAGGGAATCCCTTCCTCTGCTAATTCTAGCAGTGTTAGAGAGGGAGAGAAGATTGCTTGGCAGCTTCTAAATTAAAATTCATGAGGATTTAAGAAAAATGTTTATTTTCATTTCAGCGGATTTCTTTGACCCACTGCCTTAAGGTTTAAGATTTAACTGAATCGAATTATTTCCAAATATTTAAGCAATGTTTCACAATTTTCAAATATGAATCCCGTACAAGAGTAACATAAAGAATTGATAATATAAATTAGAACAGATTAACGATTCTTATTTTTTTAAAAATCCAATTTTTATTTAATTTATAAAAAAAAAAAATTCTTTGGAAGAAATTTGAAAGCAACGAAATCAGCATGAAAATATGAAATGTGTGTTATTATATATTAATGATTCGCTGATTTAACATTTTCAATGATGTTTAAATTTAAAGCAAGATATCTTAATTGCGAATTAATTGGATTTCCACGTTCAAAAAAAAGATATTCAGATCACTTCTGAGGTATTAATAATCTGTCGGATGATAATCAAATCTGCTTTCTCTTAAATGAGATTGTTAATTCATACAATTAAAATTAATTATATTAAATTCTGACTTACCTTTAATTTATTACTGTTAGATCACTAGATCACTATAATTTAGAGTTTCGAATGTTTAATATGATTCGAGGAAATTTATGTTGTAAATAAATTCGCTTTCCATTCCAAATAATTAAAAAGCTACTTTGTTTTCAAGTAATAGCTTATTAATGTCAGATATGAAACTGAAATGAATAATTATTTAAAACATATATATATATATATATATATATATGTGTGTATGTGTGTCTGCTTAAGTAGATACATAGATACTTGAAAACTAAACCTAATGATTTTTGTCTATACATACATACATTTTCTTTCGTTGCGGATTTTTGTAATTTTTTTTTTATCTTATTACTTGCTTCACATTTTGCGATAATAGTGAGATAATAGCCTGACATTTTAGAAATAGCCTTAACTAAACAAAATGCCCTTTCTTTAAGATGGTTGAAAAATGTTACCATTGATAATCGAATCATAGGTGAGAATTTATTATCTATTTTTTTTCTATCAACAAAAAGATTTAGAAAGCGTGAAAGAGAATTATTGCGCAAAGAAGAGAATTTCGAAAAGAAAATTATTGCATAATATTCAGAAAGAGGAGAACGAAGAAGAGAACCTAAAGGAGATATTCCTAATTAATGAAAAACTGATGTACTTGTGTTTTGACAATGTGTTTGCGTGTTCATCCTTTCAATTATTATATAATAAATTCCCATGCATATGAAAAGCCTTTATTCATATATATATAGTACAGTTGATCTCTCTATTAAGCTCATAATGTTTGAATTCATCCATCACCAGGAGAATTATATTTATCATAAATATCTCTTTAATGGTAATACTGGAGTTTGTAACTGAATTTAGTTTATTTTAAAGAAATAAGTATAGTAAATGTAGTGTAAAACTAATAAAAAAACTTAACAACAAATTACTCACATCATTTTGATCTCATCTCTGCATGGAAATCATTTTCAGTGATAAGAAATAAAAAGAAACCAAATTATAGCCTTCCGGTCCATTACAAAAGAAGTTGCAGAATTAAAAACAAATTAAACTATGGGGCTACATAGAGATAGAATGTTAATTGAAACCTTTCTCTTTCAGTGTAGGCGACATATAATGACTAATGTGGTTACTGCTGATGTAAATTTCTGTAGGAAAGCAGGAACTAGTAATATGGAATTTACGAAGAAGTAGGCAACACTATATTATAATTCGGATTTTTTTTAATTATTTTTGATATTTTAACAATTAGAAATTCAAATTTAAGGCGAAATAAGTAATTCAGCTTAATAACAACAACAAAAAAATGTTTGAGTTCCATCTGTTGTATGAATTAAGATCTGATTTTAATTGAAGAAAGACAAATTTTTTCTTTAACACATCACGAACTTTTCTGCAGAGCACTTCGAGAGATATTATTCTGCTTCGTTTTATGGGAAGAAATTGGCTAGAATAAACAAATTAAACTTGTTATGTTATGTGGTGAGTGTGGGTGGCAGGGAAGCCGAGCACCGCGACCGGTTGGTCTATTAACAAATTAAACTTAAAGCTATATGAAATGCATATTTTATTTATTAATTTTTTGTTCATGTATTAACGGGTTATATTCCCTACCTTTAAATATTGATTAGGCCTAAGATTCTTCTTAAAAAATCAACTATTGCAAAATATCGAGATTAAATCTCTTCATTAAATATATGCATAAATATCATGGTCTCAGATTTATGCTATGGTTTCTCTTTATAATGAATGCATTTTATCATGAAAACCCACAGAATGCCAAGTAAGAAATTTCGTTCCGGGTGCAATAACAAACTTCCTTTCCTTGTAATAATCCAAACTGTCCCATCCATAAGGCCTTTGAAAAATCATTAATGAAATAAAATAATTTTTAAACAAGGTAGGGATAGCGATTAGTAAACCAATCACAATGCTTCGCAACGTCTTCTCATAAGAAAATATCATTAATATTGCTTTAATTTCTGTATTATTATAAATGTGATTGATGCGAATCGAAAAGGCGCAATTGTTGCGTTTATTGTGATTGTTGTGATTGTTGTAGAGCTGCATTATAAATGTGATTGTTGCGCATGCAAAAGACGCAATTGTTGCGATTGTTGTGTTGTTGTGCTTAATGATAATTTAATGAGATTTTAATGATGCTTCTCCACAGGACAGATAAAACGGGAATATGAGTCTACTGATCTTATCAGAAGACTAAAAGTACAAATAGATAAAAGATTCAGGCGAAGATTCTATTGTAAACAATAATGAGATTACAATAGAAGTAAAGCAACATTGTTGAAATAAGATAAACAAATGGTTGTTTTAGAAATACAACTTCCAGATTTAACTTCAAATAAATTTATAACTTAGTTTAGCGATAATGTTTTTCAATCAAGATACAGCTCAATATGTGTAGTTTCTCATTACAACAGATGAAAGCTTGTTAGAAACTTGAAGGACTAAGAAGCAGTATTGGAAACATGATAAAAATAAAATATTGCCTCCTCTTTTTATTAACATAATTAATTTATGAAATTTGCCATTTGCTATGTGTTCTGATAATGCCATAGAAACAATAGACATAGTATCTAGTTGCTCCACTATTGCAAAGCAAGGTTTGATAATAATCCAGTGACAATAACACAGAATCTCAATGAAAAAGTTAGTTTTAAACCTAATTAAAAATGTGTATAGGGAAAATTATTGGAAATTGATAAATATAAATTATGTTAATTAAGGATCATACAGACAAAATGGTTTGAAAATAAAAGTGGGATCTTGGTGAAATTATTAAATAAAAAGGAAATCAATGTTTTGAATAGAGCCATATCAAATAACAAAAACTTTAATATTACAACATAAAGAAAGCAAACTAGAATTAAAACTATAGAATGTTACTAAACACCAATAGTCAATTCACCTACAGGAAGGTTAATTTGGAAATTCTAAAAGAATCTATCTCTGTGATACTTATATAAGTATTTATAAGTATTTGCTAGTATTTACAAACTTTAAAGTTTTTGTAAAATATAATGACATCATATTGTAAAATTCAGTCTTTAATGCGAGAATTATAAGAATATTAATTAAAAGTATTGACTGCTAGACAAAAGGCAATTCATTAATTTGTTGTTTTCCTATGCATTTTCTTTTATAGCTAGAGACTAATTAGGAATGCAATCTCAACGCTGCAGGGTTTGTTCCCATTGCCATAATAATACGTTTTGCATTTCCATAATAGAAATGACAAAGTGATTTGAAATAAAGATTAAGGCATTCAACCTATGACCAGTCTAAAAATAGCGGGAAAAACACACACATACCCATTCACTTCTGTTGATCGATTAAGACATACTGAAAATGAACTTTCTGAATTGAAACAAAGTTTAACAAAATACGTGTAAATATGATTGCCAGATACACTTGATTATTTCATCACTATCAGATACCTATAGTCAACATTCCTCAGTCAATCGCACATAAATAAATACTGATCTATATGTGAAGCTTCAAATTACTGCAAATAGTTCATTTATACTTACTTTTACTTTTACTTCAAATTACAGTAAAACCCCGATTATCCGAGCCCGATTATCCGAGTTTCCGCTTTAACCGAGCTATCAAATAGTTTTAGGATTTTTTTTTCGCAAATTAATCTTCGTTCGTCTAGTCATATGACCCCCTACGTGGAATCAGGTAATGGTTTCGACACCAACAATCGTGAGTTATCCTTAAAAAAATGGTGAAACATTGCTGCAGAAAAACACCAAAGTAACGTAAAACAAAAAACAATTAAGGACTTTTTTAAGTAAAAGAACTCTTTCAATATGAATTGTATGTGGTGTATCTGTATAACTTTTGTATTTGTTAAAATATACATTTAAACCTATACGATTTATTTTATCTACAATTTTCGGTTTAACCTAGTTTTTCGGTTATCCGAGTTAGTCTTGGTCCACATTAACTCGGATAATCGGGACTCTACTGTACTTACTTTTAATTCAAATTGTTACAAGTCTTATTGCCCATTACAATCT
Organism: Thereuonema tuberculata; assembly: GCA_023159025.1. Classification (NCBI taxonomy): domain Eukaryota; kingdom Metazoa; phylum Arthropoda; class Chilopoda; order Scutigeromorpha; family Scutigeridae; genus Thereuonema; species Thereuonema tuberculata. Next base: position 120,795,804 of record JAFIDM010009631.1, read on the forward strand.
AAAAGCAAAAAACGAATTCTGTACAAATTTGCTTAAACTAGATGAAGAAACAGTAAAGAAAGCATTTCCAGCTGACGTGACACTGAAATTCTATACATTCATTACATTGAAACATTATTTGATTTAGATATACATTTTTAAAACCATCTTCATGGTTAAGTCCTGTCTAATCTGTTGCTAGAACATTTAATCAAAAATCAATGAATAATTATATTAATTATCAATATTTGTTTTAACACAGGCAGAATGTTAAAGCTTAAATTGTTATTAGTAAACAAAAGTATTAATGGCAAGTTCAGTCATTTTCTCTTGTCATTATTTCTTTGTAGCGTAAAATAACTTCTTATACCACTGAAGTTTAAAATTTAAACATAAGTATTTAAGAAAACATGTTTTGATTTTACATTTTGATTTCCATGTGCATTTTAGATCTACAATGTGTGTTCTTTATTCTTATTCTTCTTCTTCTTATTATTATTATTATTACGTAAAAGTTTCAAACCTTGGGTTTCCCCAGCAAAGACAACATGGCTGGTCAAGGACCAAAGCACATGTTGCCAAATGTAAAGAAGTGTGCAAGGAGGGTTAGGGCTGCATGGTTGTGTCCATAAATTTCCTAACTATGCGTGTTAGAGGTCATTGTTTTGTATGTTTGTCCGTTTTGGGTATTGTCCCATTTCACTTAGCTAGGTATACTGGGCGGATCGGACTGATGAGAGTTCAATAAAACTCGAAACAGTACTGATTCCGATTTCCAGTAGAAATACCAAAAATAGCTCAGTGAATTTTTGTTTTGTTTAGTTATGTGCGTTCTTGTCTTATTTTAATGTTATGTGTGGTTGTGTACATAAATTTCCTAACTATACGTGTTTTATTATTATTAGTAGTAGTAGTAGTAGTAGTAGCAGTAGTAGTAGTAGTAGTAGTAGTATTATAAATATATTTTAAAGAGGCGACATAGTAAAGTTTGTATTGTACTTTATATTTTAAGAAAACATAGTATATTTAATCAAAGGAAAGAGTACTTCAAGCATATACTACGGAATATTTCTTTTCTAACGTATCTGATTAGCATGATTTGTAACATTCATTCTATAATTAACAAAACTCTAAAATTATAATCGATTATTATATTGCATTTTCTCTTACAACAATTTCATTTAATTATTATGCTTTTAATAATATTTTTTGATTTTGTTTTGAATATCGAAGATGCTTTTATTTATTGATTTAGAATTGGCTTCCATTTTTCATTTCAGAATTGGCTTCCATTTTAAATTTTAGAATTGTTTAAGCATAAATTTATAGCAAATGATGCATTATTGACAAGAGTCTCATTAATATAAGTTACAAATAAAAAAAAATATTAAAAATAGTCAGGAATTCTTTTAAGTTTTCTATGATAGCTACATGATTTTATCTAATTATTTAGAAAACAAAATCATGTAATCATATAAAGTAGTTCTTAGCCGAATACTACAGCTATTGGCCTGGTATGTCAGAACCTGGGTTCGCAAAGTGGAGCAGACTTGGAATAGTATTTTCTTTCCACAGATGAAATATCTATTGGCTCATATGATGTGAGTTTTGAAATATTAGAAATATAAAAGGACATTTGTCTCTTTAATAACTACATAAATTTAAGAAATAAAATTCATCAGTATTTTGAGTACAAATTTAAATTCTGTTGAAATCCTTCTCTTAAACTATTTTTAGTAATTTATATTGTTATCGAACCTTTACAGATTATATATTTTTTGTGATTTCGTTTTCTTGATTTCCATTGCTTAAGGAATCTTATCCTTAAGGAACTTATCCTTAAGGAACTTATCCTTAAGTAACTACTTATTTGTCAGTACATTTTTTTTTTTTATATTTTTGTTTGATTTAATTTCCTCCCTTTAAATGAAAATTCTTTAAATGCTAAATTAATTAACTGCAAAAAAAAGTTAAATTATTTTTTCACATTCATTTCATATAACATTTGAAATTGTTGAACAAAAACTTTTTTTTGTATTCGAACTGAATCTGCAACTCATACTAGTAAAAAAAGTATTATTACAACTTTTATTTTTCCTAAGAAACAGTTTTTAGTCACATTTGAGAAACTTTCAAATGTTTCTTCACCTAGCTCTGAATTCAATTCTAATATGAATCAATATTTTGTAGATGGTACATGGTTGATATGCAGGGTCACATTCCATAATCTCCTTCATTGCATTCTTCTCTATATCACGAGGGGAAAAAAAGAGTCAACTAAATTTGATATGTATCATGCACTTTTTTTTATATTGACGTCAGCTGAGCAAGCTGAATATATAGTAAACACAACATCAGGTTCTAAATCTCTTTTGTCCTTCCTAAATCATCTGTTGCATTAAAGAATTTCAAGTTTAACCACAACTTGCATTGATGTTTGCTACCATTGTTCCAATGAATAAAAGAAATGACTTTAGAGTACAATGACTTTACTAGAGGAATGTTTTATTAACTTTATTTTTTATCTCAGTCAAATTATTTTTAGCAATATCTTCTAATATGTGATGTTTCTGCAATATCTAGAATCATGCAAAAGACTGTTGTTAAATAATCATAAAATAATACTCTGTTTATAAAGTTTTGCAGTTTGTTAAATTAATGACTACATGATTTTTAAATAAAATAATAAAAGTAAATAGATATAAAACTTTACTTATTTTTTTATATAGTTTTTTAAAAATATATCACAAGCAATTTTGTATTTAAATAGCCTTATTTTCGAATGTTTTTTATAGTTTTAAGTTGTTAATTATATTTGAAACTGGAAAATAGAAGAAGCTATAATATGTAACAAATGAAATTAAATTAAGTATGTTTCATTTAAATTTTTTAAGGTAATTCTTTTGTAAATTAACGAATTATTTACGAAATTGCATGCTAGGCAAGTTGATATAGGTAATGAAATTTTAGAAAAATTCAGGTTTTCCTGTAGCACTGTTTTGTTGAAGTTAAATTAAAAATGGTTATGAACAACTGTCTGAATCAGGGTTTTATTAATCCCCCGCTTCTTAAAAAGTAATTACTTCAAAAATAAATTTAAACTTATTTAATACAATAATAATATTTTTGATCAAATAAAAATTAAACACTTGTTATGTTATGCTGTAATGTAATCTAAAACAACAAGCCATTAAATATAATAATTGCTTTTACTAAAAGAAAGCATAATAGTTGACATGAGATTAAGGATGAGAAAAAAAGGCAGACCTAAAGTTTGTTGATAGTTTAAAGCAGGAAAAATATTCAACTAATTATTAAAGTTATTAAAATACTAAGTATTCAACTAATTATTATCGCTTAAAAATAAGAATTGGATAAAAAAAAAGAAAAACTGTCAATTAAAACAATTTTCAGATCAGAAGACAAATAAAGGAGAGTAATACATTCGCTGATTTACTCTTATTACAAACCCACAGAACAGAAATGAATAGTTAAGAAACCATCAGGATTAAAATTGCATCATGATTTGAAGAATAGTTAAAATTTGTTTTAGTCGTGATATTAAATTTCTGTAAATTCTGTAACAATAACGTAAAATTTCTTGAAATAGGAATCTATGTCTTTTTGAATCAATAACTTATATAAAAAATTAAAAATTAATTAGTCAATTTTAGATTCATAAAAAATCCGCGGTTTTCATAATTATTTTTGTTTTTGCTGAAGAGTCATTTTATTTTTGCAGATATTAGATCTGCGAAGAAAAGAATAAAAAAAAATCCAGGTAAATTGGTTTTCCTTTTTGTCTGGAATTTTTGTTGACGAGAAGCAATTCACAGGCGTTATTTTGTTCATTCTTTTCGTGATGGATTGAGGGAAACCTCATAAATTTTATGGACATTTTTGTATTTCAGTGAATTATTGGGAAGGAAACAAACACATCAGCAGACGGTTTAAAGAATTAGTGATTTCATGGTTGAATTCTTTCCATAACTAAATTTTGGATTTGGAATTGAAATGTTGAATACTAATTCTATTCATTCAGTTGAAACTTATTCAAAATAAACCTGTTTTTTTTTTGTATTTCAAACTTGGATATATATTAAATAACAAATTGCGATTCAAACCATAAATATGTGACAAACATTATTTACAGAGATATGTTATGTCTTAGACTTCCTTTAATTTTAAAATTTTCCAGAGGAATTAAGTAAATTATTTGTAATTACTGTATAATTTTGCAGATACGTTTCCATAGCCGTTGAAATTTATTAGTCTCATTCGTAATTTTTTTGGAAAAGCTAACGTAATTATAGTTCTAATTGTTTTTGTAGTTTTAAGTTAGATTTTTATTGACTACAATGAACATGTTGTCAGCAGTATAATTTTTGATATAAAATAGTTTACTTGCTGATACATAACGAATTATATTTCATAAAATGTTATTTGAATAATTTAGTAACTTTTATTTAAATGTCTTCTCCAAGAAGAAACAACTTAAAAACAATACTAAATTGAAATAAATATTTTTATCTGTATTTTTCTTTAGTCAACCAACTAATAAATAATAATCGCAGAATCTATTGAAGTGCAAATATCAAAATCTTAAGAAAACAAGTAGGAATAGCAGCTGCCAGGAGTTTCGTCAATCCCCTGCCTAGAAAGACGACAGGGGACTGACGGCTATCAAAGTAATGAAAAAATAACTAGATACAATTGGTTAAAAATCTTTCAAATCAATAAATTGACTAATAATTTTGGTCTAAGATTGGAAAACTATACATACACAGTAATTCAATCCGAAGATTGGTTGAAAGTTCACGGACCCTAGTGACCCCCGAAGGGCGACCCCTAGGAGCAACCGTAACTTAATCTTGGGAACAGATACTGGAGTGGTTTCCCGTTGCCTTCTCCAGGACGCCATTACGGAATGACGTCAGACCGAAGAGAAAGTGAAGAAGAGGTTTTACAACACAGGAAAGGAAATTGAAACATCCATGCTCACAACCGGGATTTGAACCCGGGACGCCAGCACACTGGCCTCACGGCAGACCGACGCCTGAGACCGCTCGACCATGCCGGCGCGGCTGGAAAACTATATAAAATATAAATTATTCAGCAAATTAATTGGGGAAAAATTTAATTCTGAAACACTAAAAAGTATTAAAAAGCTTAAAACTTTATTAATCGCTGACGTAATTGATGAGAATGTTACTCTTAATTTTTAACTTTTAACTTTTGTTAAGTTTCTTTTGTATTAGATAATTAACAAAGTTAATTAATCTACAGTTAATAATTATAAATTAATCTATCAGCACCTATAGTACAGGTATTCTTTATTTTTTGGTAACATAATTTCCATTATATCAAAGCTTGCAGTTGTAATTCATGCAGTTATTATTATTATTATTATTATGTTTGTATGTTTCAAACCTTGGGTTTCCCCAGCAAAAACAATATGGCGGGTCAAGGACCAAAGCACATACTGCCAAGTGTAAAGACGTGTGCGAGAATGATTAGGGATGTGTGGTTGGGTCCATAAATTTCCTAAATATGCGTGTAGTGTTGAGTACCACAGCCTTCTGCAGTTGTGCATAAGTGTTTTTGTGAAGTCCTAGTGTGCTGAGACTGTGGTGCAATGTGTGAGGCACCAGACCAGTGGCAGACAGAACGATGGGTACAATACGTACTCGATCCTGCCTCCACTGCTTCTGGAGCTCGTGTGCTAGATCAGTGTATTTACTGATCTTGTCTGCGTGAGTTTTCTGCATGTTTTTGCTGATAGGTACTGCAATATCAATTAGATATGTCTGTTTGTTGACCTTATCAACAAGTGTGATGTCTGGTCTGTTGTGATGTATGGTTTTGTCTGTGTGAATGGGGCGGCCCCAGTATAGTTTATATGAGGGTGACTCTAATACGCTTTGTGATATGTACTTGTAGTACGGGACCGTGCTCTTAATAAGTGAATGTTTGTGTGCTAGTTGTTGATGAACGATCGACGCTACCTGATTGTGTCGGTGGAGGTAGTCTGTTTGAGAGAGAAGGGGACAGCCTGATATTACGTGGTCGATCGTCTCATGCGTAGTGTGGCATTTCCTGCATTTGTCGTCATGTGTGTTTGCATCGTGTAGAATGTGTTTCTTGTAGTTGCGTGTGGAGATGACTTGGTCCTGTATTGCGATCATGAACCCTTCGGTCTCCCCAAACAGCTCACCACTCGTCAGCCATCTGTTCGACGCTTCATTATTATTGTCAATCTAATTCTATTTTTAATCTTTTAGTACAAGTGCGAATGCCATTGTTCTTAATTTGTATACAGTGGAACCCGGCCATTCGTCCGCCTCGCTATTCGTACAACTCGTTATTCGTCCAACTTTTTCAAGTAAAATTGAACTCGCCATTCGTACGCTTGCTCGCGATTCGGACAGCGTGACCTTGTTACTGGCCGCCCCACGCGGTCGCTTCAGTTCAGTCTCGTGCTAGCTTGCGTACGCCAAGCATCATCCACGCAAGCTTCATGAAACTTTGTGATATTTAATTGTTAATTTTTGTTATTTTTATTGAAAATAGTGCAGCCATGGGTCCAAAAATGATTACTGATTCAACTAAGCCTAAAAGGAAAGCAGTGAGAACGACAATTGAATTGAAAAAAGAACTCGTTGCGAAGTTTGAAAGTGGAACTCGTGTCTCTGATCTGGCAACTCAGTATGGCATGGCGAAATCAACCATATCGTCTATACTGAAAAAGAAAGACATAAAAAGAGAGGCCTATGTAGTTATTGTTTTCATAGTTTTTGTGTATTTTACGCTTAAAGTATTATTACAAAGGTTTAAATAAGCAATCATCTCTGGGTTCTGGAACGGATTAATCCAATTTACATTATATCTTATGTGAAAAAATGATTCGCCATTCGTACAAATCGCCATTCGAACTGCCTCCTGGAACGGATTGTGTACGAATAGCGGGGTTCCACTGTATTTGTAATTGTTCTAACGAACTTTACGGGATTGTTTTTGAACTTGTTTTTTTTTTTTTTTTAAATATGTAAGAGACAAAGTTATTTTATGTACCAAAAATTACTGATTATGATATTGTTTTAATGAATTTCAGGATTTTAATGATTTTCAGTATAATTCACAAAAAAAGCATTCCTATTTTCAATAAAACGTATTTTTTCGTCAGTCCCCTGGAGGCAATTTTGAAAAAAACTGAAATAACTTCGAAAATACTGAATAAAGTGACTGTTCCTTTTTGGAACAGTACATTGATTATATTTCCCACCCACTTTATGTTAAAACACATTATTTAAAATAAATAAAGAATTGACACGTTTTCCTCCAAAAAGTTACCCAATTCTTGTAGAACTACCCATATATATATATATATATACTGACGTCAAAATTTCAAGCCATTCGACTCACAGACTTCAAATTCAAAATGTCTCTGCGAATTGGTTTCTTTTGAATTCCTACCAATGTTATGTCGTTTTTTGCTTCCTATTATAAAAAAGAGCAACACAAACATTGCCTGGCTTCTTCTGAATGAACTGTCTCGAAAATAAGCAAAGATTTTTGAATACTAAATTACTTCTTTAAAAAAATCAAAAATCAAACTTTAGGAAGCATTTATTTTAAAGTTTTTTTTTTCATTGATAACATTTAGAAAAATTAATAGATTACGAGACAATAACCTTCAAAATTAAATACGTACAACTAAAACAAAGTTCACTACTGAAATGACGTAACTTGCAGATACTAAGATTTTATTCGCAAACCCAAGGTTTACCAAGGTTTCATTCATCTAATTGCCATAGGATTTACGGTAAAAGTTTTACTTACAAGAAGTGCTTTTGGATTATTTTAAGCTGAATGTTGCGAAAATCTCTTATGTACAAAGATTAAATACCCTTGGGGAAAAAAAAAAGCACAAGATATCTTGATGAAAACATTCATGAATTCTTCAAAAAAAATTTAAAAAAAGGAAAAAAAATGACTCTTTCTTCTTTCTGTAATTTCATGAATTTTAACTAAGAAATTTTAGTTACTAGTTCTCATTACTAAGAAAATTTAGCAGCATTCACTTGAAAATACTTTTATTTTCCATACTTTATAAAATATTGTTAAATATAGGTATCAGGATTTAGACAGCAAAAGTTTCAGATCGCTTTTAAATAGCTTAAATATATCAATTTTGACAAATTTCAATTCTAAAAGGAATTTTTTTTCCTAGAATATTATAAAACTTGAGCACTTCTTTTTCAGCACCTGTCCAGTTGATAATAATAATCCCAGTTTGGAATCGAGTTGGATGAAAACAATAATGGATCATTTACAATAAAACAATGTCACATTATATTTAAGCATCTTTTGATCCTCAAGAGAATGAAATTACTATATTTTTAAGAGTTTATTTTTATTTTCACTCTTTTATATACAAAAATTAAGATTCAAAAAAAATATTTTGGTTAATGAGGATTACATATAATTTTTGAGAAACAATAGCATATCTTCGCTAGATTTAGATTGGAAATAAATATATGGGTGAATCTACAGAAAACCTGCAATTTCAGTCAAAAATTTTTGAGATTTTAAATTACAAGATTTCCTGTTTAAAAAAAATTAAGATGATTGCTTTTGACGTTCTTACATCCATGATATATGTGGTTCAGGTCAACGCATTTTGATTATTTAAAAAAAAAAAAAAGAAATGATGGTAGGCTATGTTCACAAAAGTGACTTGTGTTGATAACGATGTCGAATTTTAATATAAATTATATTCGAAATAGTGAATTTACGTGGAAAAAACTATGAAATAAATAAATAGAAGACTATAATTTATGAATTAAAAGAACTTTTTATCAAAAGAGGAAATCATGTACAATAAAAATAAATCAGACTGTCAATCTTAAACGTCTATAAAAATGTAAATATATAAT
>JAFIDM010009631.1:120804818-120838850 GCA_023159025.1 Thereuonema tuberculata
GAGGAAATCATGTACAATAAAAATGAATCAGACTGTCAATCTTAAACGTCTATAAAAATGTAAATATATAATTACATATATCATATATTATATTATATATATTTATATAATTATAAATATCCTTATTGGCATTTAACAAAAACTGGAAGTGAAAGACAAGTCTTCGTGAAAAACATAGTAGCCGCTATTGTTGATGATCATCACTTCCATGGACCCCAAATGTCCACGGAAGTGACGAATACTTATGTTTCTTTTCCCATGTGCTCTTCATTTTGAGGTTAGGAACACGTATCATTCAGAAAATTAAATTTACCATATTTCAATTATCATGCCTAGAAATAATCATTTTTCCATAGAAAAATTAGGTTCTAAACAAGACCACAGAAGTGACGGGATGAGCTGTGCAAATGACGAAAAATGAATAAAAAGGTAATATTTTCCTGACAAATGTGCGACTCAGACGAATAAAATCACTTCCCAATCCAAACTCGCCGTGTAAACTTTTGTTTTTAAGTGAAATGGAAGACAACTAGCGCATCGGATGGATTTTTTAGAAGTTTAGGAATGTCCACAAAAGCGATGGCAAAACCTTGTGACAAGACTTGAGGTTGCAAAAAAATTTTACTGATAATTCGAAAAAAAAATTCACTCAATATTATGTTAAATTTATGTATTTTCTGATTTCACAATATATAAATTATTTGAAAAATATTAAAAAATAAAACAGTTTGGATCTTTAGAAGCTATCCAACTGTAGCTTGTGACGGTCCACGAAAGTGACGAATCACCTTCTGTGGACAACTTTTTTTTTGGAAATTCCATAAAATTTTAAAAAAAAATTATACTAAACCATAGTATATTTTGTACTTCAATGTGTGATTTTGAAAAATGACAAATATTTTCAATCATTTTCAATTTATTGCTCTGTGACACGAATTACAGGTTTTCCGTAGATTCACCCATATGTTAACTAATAAATGGAAAGACCAAAAGATGTTGGCAGTTTCTAACTTGTCTGAAATTAAATTGATTTTTTTTTCAAATAACAGTCGCCATTGTTTTGTAAGATTTTCCGTTTTGAAGTTAAGTTACAATATAAAAAGAAAAGGAAAAGAATGTCTATTTTATTCGAAGATAATAAATAAATTAGACTGAATAAATTTTCCCTAAGTGCTCTTTGTTACATTAAACTCTCGAAGTCCCATTCAACTTGGCCAAAAAAGAAAAAGAAAAAAATACAGAAGTGTATATTTTGTTCAGTCTAATCCTTGTCTTGCAGTGAGCTTTAAGCATATACACTCTAAGAAATGAATTCAGCATTAACGTTCTTCAGATGAAGATTTTCGTTCACTTTACGATCTAATCAAGGTCTGCCTTAAGCATTAAGTAAATCTCGCCAAGATTTTTCTCTATAAGAATTATTTATTCTCCATATGTTTGTTACCTGGGTGCAATAACCAAAATTATTTTAGAAATGTATAAAATCGATTAAATTTAAAAAAAAAGTTAAATGCTCTCGAGTTAAAATACTCTTAGCCGCACATTTCACTGAACATCCATTACTGTCAATTAATCCACTTGGACTTTTATTAAAATTATACAGTTTGTATTTTTACATGTTAATATAAGCATAAAAAAGTATAAACATTTCATTTAGGAATATTTAAAAACATATTATTAAAACGATTCTCAGGTACCACCTAAAAGCTTTGAAGAATTGTTTGTACTTATCTAATTCAATTTCTGAGATGATGTTTGGATATTTATTTAAGTTTCTTTCAATCAACGCTAATAGGCATTCTGAAATTGATTCAATATGATTAAGATGTCTATTATTATTTAAATGTACTATTATTATTTACAGAATATCAATAGTATTTGATGAAGTATCACTTATAAATAGATGCAGATTCTTTCGTTTTGAAGCAGACAGTGAATAGAATTCAATCTATGGTTTCACCTCTCTTTCGCCACCAATGTGATTTTCTTGAAATTTGAATAATATATAGTGGAAAACTTTCCATTCGCTTAGGTAAACAGCTTCGTAGGATTTCTTTACTATCTCAGAGAACATTTCCATTGCGATAGATGTTTACGTAAAGTCTAAATTAATTATTTCTTTCATTCAACTGTTAGTTCTTCACCATATCTGTAAGTAAAGGTCTTTTTTTCTTTCACATTAAAAATTAGAATGAATAATACAATACAAATAAAGAAGGAAATAAAACTGAAATGGCGTAATACTGCTATAAACCTGTTGCTCATTAGCTTCATTTAGTTATTATTTAACATATGGTGAAATGAAAGGTTTCGCAGAGTGCTTATGATTCTGCAAATTTGTAATTTTGCAAACCTTTAATTTCGTATCTGATTTCGATGAATAATAATAGAGGGTGGTAAAGGTCATCTTTGGTTTGCGATTTATTATAAATATAGATATATTGACATTCAATTCTGTAGTAACATAAAAATTAATGATTAGACGACTGACAGTTGAAAAGCATCGACAAAGCGATAACACTACAATTGTTTAATTGCAAATCATTTGCAGTTTGACGAAAGTAGTAGATAAAAAAAAATTTCAATTATTTTTTTCATCTTTAAATATAGTTTTGGTGAATTTAATGTTTTAGTGTTTAATGCTTTAGAGATCTTTATTTTAAAATTATTGAATAATAATATTTCTTACAACAGTTAATCTACAACAAGTAATTACTTTATAAATTTCTGAATATTCGCTCTTAAAGTCCAATTCTTAAGCATAATACTCACGTTTGAATATGTGATTATTTTTATTTTTTTATATTTAATTTTACTATTTAAATAAGTGACAAATTGTTTTAAATATTAAGTTAGAAGTGTAGTAATTAATTTATTCTCTCTTTTTATATATACCAACGATGACTTCCTTATATTGATTTTATTATGCTTATTATTAGTTGATTTGTTTTCTCAAATTATTTATTTCTATTTATTTTGAGTTTTTCATCTTTTTATTAACATTTATTGAAATAACTACGACGAGTTTTTGTTTTTTGTTTTTTACCTTCATAATTTTAGCAATTTTTCCTAAATTTCTGTGAAATAATTTTATTACATCTTTAGTAGTTGGGATAACTTATCTGATTTAAAACTCACTGTAAATAGGTCGTCAGTTATCTATTCTTTACCTATTTTCTGTATTCAACAAAATAATATTAAACGGTTACAATATATATTCCGTATTGTTACGAATATGAAATCATTATTTTGTTGTTTTGGAGCTTTTTTTTAAGTAAATAAATGGTATATTTCGATTTATTGAAAATTTTCCTTTAGCAAGCTAATTTTTTTGCCTTTTCCCCTACTTGAACAGATCATCCTGGGACCTTCTCATAAACGCCGATCAGGGGTCATTGATCACTAATATACCGTATATGCCATTCAAATTCTTCTTCCCACGATACGCACACACACACACACACACACACACACACACACACACACACATATATATAAAAAAAAAATTTCATTTTTTTCCTATTTTCAAAACCTTGCAATTGGTTGTTTTTAGAGCTTTCGACACAAACTTTTCAAAGCTTTTATGATTTTGATTGAACTACAAATAAGTATAAAAAAATTCGAAATCTGTTCATTCGTTTTTTAGAGGGCTGGGCTTTAGTCCATTCGTTTTTTAGAGGACAAGTGGGGCGTGACCTCAAAGTTGTGACGTGGATCACTACCGTAAATTTTGAGCTTTTGAGCTGAAACGTTTATGGGTGCTAGGTACACTTAAGGACTGGGCTGGTGTTGTATTTCAGCCAAATCGGATCAACCGTTCCAAATTGGCGACCGACAGAAATTTCAACTTTTTGACTTTTTTCCTATGTTCAAACCCTTATCTTCACGTTGTTTTTATAGCTTTTGCCAAAAACTTTGTACAGCTTTTAGGGCATTGGTGTAACTACAAATAAGTAACATCAAAGTCGACATCTGTTCACGGGTTTTAAGGAGGCGGAGCTTAGAAGTGGGACGTGACCTCAAGTTGTGACGTGGATAATTGCTGTAAATTTTGAGCTTTTCAGCTAAAACTGATCTTGACTTCGGATGGCTGAATATCATTGAAATATTATCAACAAATACTATTCACAAATCTCAAGGTGGTTCACCTTTGGGAAATGCACTTACCGAGATAGATGCGCGACAGAGATTTTTGTTTGTTTGTTTCTTGCTTTTTTATTTTAACTTTAAAAATTATAATTGTGCAGATGAAATTGCTACATTAATTAAATCTTAACGATTTACTGTTAAATTAAACTATTCTATTTTAAATTATTAATATTGGCAACTGCATTCCTTGCAATGATTCATCAAACAATCAAACAGCAACAATAAATAATTTGGATATTGTTTTTCAGAATAATATTTCACTCATTTAAATCTCTTGACACAAATATCTTTAGATTATTATTTTTTTTACTTAGGCATCTGAGTATTTGATCGCATTCGTCGGCAATTTTTCTTATGCGTTCTTTTTTTTCCAAGCAATAATAATCCCATTCCTTTTTTATTATTATTATTATTTTACATTTTGCGATTGTTTTACTTTGGATTTTCTCAGCAAATTTTTGATTTCACCATTATTTTTACAATATCTTTATTATAGTTGCTCATTTCCACTTTATATCACTATTTTTTTTCTGCTGATTAAATTTTACTTATAAATTTGTTTTATTATTATTACTTGAAATTCTATATACATTTTCATTTTCCTGGTGAAATTTTGTTGCATTTGCCTTCTGATTATTTTCTTCTTAGTGAGTGTTATATGTGCTTGATTAACCAATGAGAAATTGTAAATGAGTGGAACAATTGGAAATTGGGATGTTTGAATGCTTTAGGGAGGTAGGTAAAACTTTTATCAATGATGAAGAAAAATTTAATAATTTCAAAATAAGTTATAGATATGATTTCATTCAAAATGATTACAAATAATACCATTAACTTATAAAACTTCCTTTATTATAACTAACGTCTCCATATTACGATATTTCGAATGCCTAATCGGCTTTCTTTTTCAAGCTCCACAACTAAAAATAAATAAATAACAAGATATATCGAAGGCTTAATCTGCCTTCTTTTTACAAAAAAATAAAAATAAATAACAATCATTAATTTCTAACAATTCAAAACGTGATATGCTCCACACGACGCATGAAGCATTATTACAAAAATAAAATAAAATGTCCAATTGTTCCTTTTTAAAAAATAAATTCCTTAAATTGTCCTTCATGTCTAAATCTTTAGAATAAATAAATAAATTTTAAACGTTTTGAATTGTTAGAAATTCATGATTGTTATTGACTTTATTTTTTGTAAAAAGAAGACAGATTAAGCCTTCGATATATCTTATTTATTTATTTATTTTTAGTTGTGGAGCTTGAAAAAGAAAGCCGATTAGGCATTCGAAATATCGTAATACGGAGACGTTAGTTATAATAAAAGAAGTTTTATAAGTTAAAGTTATAGATATGCTTTTATGATGTTTCCTGTACTTATTGAATTAGATGCTTTATATTGTAGAACAGAATAGGCTTCAGCTATTGTACATTCTGTAAGTTTAGTGTGATAGGATATAGCTATAACATTATCGAAATCGGGGGAGTGGCTTGTGTCTAAAAAATGTGATACAGTAGCAGATTTATTAACGTTTCTGTATTGAAGGCTTTGAGATTATGTCCAGCATGGGTAGAAAGTAATCACTTTGTTTGCCTTATATAGCTGGAATCCCAATTTTTGCTTGGAATCTTATTAACTATATTGCTGAGATCTCTTAAAAAATTTTCCTTTTTCAAATTTAGTATTTTCTTTTCATTAAATTCTAGATAGTATATTTGTATTTTTGTATGTTTGTATTTTCTTTGCGTTTCTTTGGTGTTTTATTGTTGTTTATTTCTAAATAGACATTATGTTAACTTATTCCAAATAAATTCTTGTAATTTTTATTGAATGAAGATGAAAAAGATGATTTTCTGTTGCTATGATTATTGGGGAATTAATAAGAGATGTAAACATTCTAGTGAATATGATATATCTGAGACCATACTATGTCCTCAGTACTAAAGTTTGGAACAACTTACAGATATATCTTTGGAACTATTGAGTCAGCAAATTCATAAGTGTGAATGATTATGGCAAAATTAGAGCGAAGTCAACGGATGAAAGCACGTGCATTAATAGTGTCATTTGTAAATATTTTTCTTTGTTTACGTTTTTTAATTTTTTCATTGCTAAAATACTTTATTAAAAGATGTAAATGCAGAAAGATAAATTTTACACTTAAATTCATATTCCTTTGATGTAAGAAATTAAGAGTTGAATTAGTGAAGAAATCAATATCTAAGCTTTTTTCATAACCCAATTCTAATAATTTTTACTATTAACTGAACATTAAATAAAACGGCTTTACTAATACAGTTTTCTTAATATACATAATGTCTGAAAAGCCAATTGATTACGTCTTTCTTTATTTGTTAGCTATGGAAAGGTCTTTTTTTTTGTTTATGGACTACTTTTTTTAATAGTTACGATATCCAAAATGCATGCATTTCTGGATATTGCTTAGTACCTCTTAAATATATTTGCGATCAATCAATGCAATTCTAGCATTCTAATTCTTTGTAGATATTTTAACATTTATGAACTAGTATCCATTGCTAATGTGGTTAGAATTCAATTCTTTCTGATTATAAAATATCTTTGCCTTGCATCCACCGCAGTAAGCGTATTTCCCAAAGGTGAAAAATGTTTAAACCTGCGTTTACAACTTTAAGGTCACGCCCGAATTCTAAGCCCTGTCCCGTTAAGAGATGTCGACTTTTTTGTTACCTATTTGTAGTTAAACCAATGCCCTAAAAGCTCTAAAACGTTTGTGGCAAAAACTGAAAAAAACAACGTCAGAATAAGGTTTTGAAGATAGGAAAAATGTCAAAAAGTGAAAATTTCTCCTGGTCGCCATTTTGAAACGGGTGATAAGATTTGAAATACGGTATCAGCCGAGTCCTTAAGGATATCTAGTAACCATAAAAGTTTAGCTCAAAAGCTCAAAATTTACAGCAGATATCCACGTCACAACTTTGAGGTCCACCCCTCTATTTCTAAGGCCCTCCCCCTAATCTCAAAATAATAGTATAATTATATTATACTACGTCGTTTTGATTATTCTACTCTTTACTACAGTAAAATATTTACTCTTAGTTCATGAAAATATATTAAAAATTAAGCTTTCAAAAATGGGAAAACTATTTTAATTTTCCAAAAAAGAGAAAATATATATTCATTTTGCGTTAGAGGTATTACAGCTGTCAACTGAAGACAAAGCCTCTAATTTTATGAAATTTTTTAAACTGTACACGAATAGGACTTTTTGCCCCTTATTTCTCGGTCAAGTCTTAAAGTAGTGACGTTATCTTACACCCACAAACTTCAGCATTCAAATTCTAATATTATAATTTGTTTACTTTCCTTTAACTGCCAAATTCCTTCAGTTTGAAGAATTTGCCTTAAAATCTCTTACTGTCCTCCAAATGAAAGTTGGCCGGCGGAAGTTTGAACTGCGCAGCCCTTCCGGTAGCTGAACAATTATGTTTTCCTGTCACAATGGACAACGTAGTCTGTTTTCGCTGAGAAAGACATGTTGATAACGCCAAATTAAAACTTCTCTCGACTATTTAGCGTTATTTCAATACCAGTTGCTAACAATAAGTATTTATATAAATAAATAAATATATATTATTTATAAATACAATGCTCTTTTGCAAAGTAACAAGCGATTACCGTAATGGCGGCGTCCTGTCATAAAATCAGACGGAAGTGCCTGACCAGACTAATCGATCATACATGCGCAGATCTCACAAAAACAGGGCGGCCATCTCTCATTTGGAGGACAATATATAGTTTCCAGATCTGTCTGTGCGCAACGCAATTCCGTAACGCACTTTCTCCGTGTTTGAAAAATAATTTTAATTTTCTGGGAAAACAGAAATAATTTATATAAAGAAACGTCCGTGACGGGAATCGAACCTACAACCTTCTGATTCAAAGTCAGACGTCTTATCCATAAGTTTTAAGACAGATACCACATTCAAATTATTGTTAAATATCTCTTATCACTCCCTCCGTGTGTGTGACGCAATGAGAGAAGATCCAGAGAAAAAAAATAGCTCAATAATTTTAGCCTACTAGATTAAAATTTAAATTTCAGTGTTCGTTTTTTAGCCTTCTACAAGCGCAGGCCAGACAAGCATTAGACGCACAAGCTCGCCTTCAGCGCCGAACTGCAGAGTTGTTAGAGACATTTCTCGACTTGAATGAAGAAATTACAAATGATGGGTAAATACTCTATCTCAACTGAAAGCCCTCACATTGTTATCCCGTCATTGTTGAGGGTATATACTAGTGTTTAATAAAAAGTCTGATCTGACTTATTTAAATTGCAGAATGGAAGACTGGCTCTGCAAGTCTCTTTAGGTATTCAATTCCTTTCCTTGATTTTGCTAATAAGTTATAACTATAAATACGCCAAATGACTACAGTTTTTACGAACAGCTTCTTAAATTCTACCAAAGTTGAATCGAATATATAACTAATTAAATGGAATCGAGATTGCGTGTTTGGAAAGAAAGAAGGATTTATGGTCGCCGGTGTTTGGGTGAAAATCGGTAAATTATTGCGATATTTATACAAAGTTTCTAAAAGCTCAAAAATAGTGGAATTAAGAAAAAAAAAATTATCAATTTTGTTTGATAAGTTAAAATTTCCAAATTTTCTGAAACTCTTAAATGTAAAAATAAGGCCATTACCACACTAAGCATTTATATTAAAAACATATAGAAATGACATGTTTCAATGCGCCCCCCCCCCCCCCCCCCAAAAAAAAAAAAAACCGACTCTCGTCATCAGAAATAAAAAACGAACTGAAATTCAAACGAGACAGAAAGGATCAATCAGCGGCAAAGTCACGTGACACCGTCCGATTGTTGATGGTAAAGTTGTTCATATGATTAATCCTTTCTTTTTCGTTTGAATTTTAGTTCGTTTTTTGTTTCTGATGACTAGAGCCATTTTTATATATTTTTATTCTAAATGCTCAGTGTGGTAATGGTCCACTACATTATTATTATTACAACCGCAAATATATTTATTCCAACTCTTCAATATACTTGGATTCCAGTAGATGTAGATATAGAAAGATTTTTCAGTTAATATAATTTAAGAATAACAACAGAAGAACAATAATAATGAAAGGTTTTATTAAGTTGTTTTGAATGTTTGTCTTTCGTTATTTGCAATTTACTTTTAGATCTCAAAAGATCCATTCTTAATCACCGTCCTATTTTAGAAATTTTTTAAATGAGAATGATTAAGATTGGGCTTATTAATTTCTTTTAGTTATTAATCAAAATGATGTTTTTTTTCAGTTTTCTTTTCAGTCATGTAGGGTGATTTGTATAGTAACCACACATTTTTTTTAATGTATGCTGTGACTTTAATTACCGTATTTTAAATAATTTGTCGATACTGTGATTAGGCCTTATTGACCTTTTGATCATTTATCCGGATAAACCTTAAACTAACGTTTTCCAATCAATTTGCTCCAAAATGCTAAATGTTACATTTAAAACGCTACAAAGTGATAAATCTGAAATGCAAAGTACTAAAGTATTGATTTTAAAAAGGGTAAAAATCACTATTTCTAATTATTAGTAAAAGTTTTCGAATCCAATTCGCAAATGTTAATGAAAATTTGCAAAGTATTCAGTAAGTGAAGAAGAAATATACTGACATATTATTCAATTTGCCAAATCGCTTAAAGAAATTTTAAAACTCAATTAGAAAAGAATAAATAAATGATTGTTGGTCATTTTAGTTCTGAATGTTAGCAGAACATTCAGATACGTTGTGTACTAAAACACTCTTAATATCGAGAAAGTTGTTACTGTTCACATATTAGGAATACACTTCATCAAAACAGGAAACGATCATTTTTGAGTTAAAATGAGCAAATACCTATGTATTTGTCGTATATATATATACTTATATATTAGCCATTCACTTATATATTAGCCATTCCCATGCCTACTTATATATTCTATTCTAATTTTGAATTTCAAATTTTATATTTAATTAGAAAATTGGACGAAAATTTGACAAAATCTTGAGATTTTGAGTTAAAAACCTTCCCTTGTTAAAAATAATGATCTCTATTTTTCTTTCATTTTCTCTTTGTCAAGACAGGCTTTCCTTCTTTTTAGAGAATGATAGCAGAACTCTAATTTTGTTTGTAAATTTTCTAAGAAATCATTGCCTATAGGGGAAAGAGCTTGTTTGCTAAAGTCTTCTCCGAATAATCGCTTCATAATAGAACGAGAAATACTTGTGTTCTATGGAAAACAAGTTGTTCATAGAGAATTACCAGAACACAGTACTCTATCAGTTTTACGCTACTTAAAAAATATTGTTATAAAAATCCTTTGTCACACAACATTGTCTTAAAAATCAATAAACATCTAACAGTAAGTTCAAGTTCAGATATTAAAAGAATAAAAAAAGTGTCTTTTTTTTCCTTAGGTATTTCCAATATTGAATCTGGATTTTAATTTGGGTATTAGTAATCATCTTAAAAATACTTGTCATGATTTGAGAAAAATTGTTAAATTAATGATGTAACTTTTTTTGTGGATTTAAATCTACCATGTAAGAGGTTTCTATACAAGATTAGATTTTTATTAAGTTTTTTTTATATAATAATTATTTAAATACAGTAAAACCCCGATTATCTGAGCCCCGATTATCCGAGTTTCCGCTTTAACCGAGCTATCAAATATTTCTAGGGGGTTTTTTTTTTTTTTTTTGATTCTACACTTTCCATTTTTAAAAACTACCGAAAAAAAATTCTGAACTTGATCTCACAAACACTCAGGAAAACGAAAGAGAATTCGCAGAATATTGGTCGCAATTAATATTTGTTCGTCTAGTCATATGACCCCCTACCTGGAATCGGGGAATGGAACCATTGCTGCAGAAAAACGCCAAAGTAATAAAAAAAAACAAAGGACTTTAAGTAAAAGAACTCTTTAATTATCGTAACAATATCAATTGCATGTGTTGTATCTCTATAACTTTTGTATTTGTTAAAATGTACATTTAAACCTACACGATTTATTTTATTTACAATTTTCGCTTTAACCTAGTTTTTCGGTTATCCGAGTTAGTCTTGGTCCACATTAACTCGGATAATCGGAACTCTACTGTATTAATATTGAAGCGTATTTCATCATTGATATACAAATTATTTTTTCACATTATAGCAAGAATTTCTTGAAAACTGAACTAAGAACAGCAAAATAGAAGTTTTGAAATTTCATTACAATGTAAAACTATTTCTGTTAATAAAAATTTCAATTTGAAAGTATGTGTATTTCAATTACATACTTTGCTTCCACTTTTCTTTTTTTAACAAATTAATTATTGCAGAAAAGTTTTTATCCATTATCAATAAATCTAAATAAGAATGTTGTAAAATTTCTGAAAATCTTTAGAAGTTAAAAATAAAAATAATAATAAAAAAAAAATCATAACCCTAAGTCAATAAAAAAAAGCTGTTATATATATTCTTAAGTGGCTATAAATATAAGATGTTTAATAGCCTCTTTAAATATTGTCAAACCCACTTAAATAAAGGAAACTAGAACTTTTATTATAAGAAAGGATGTGAATTTCTCAAAAATTAAATGAATTAAATACATACTACCACCTACTTTTGTAAATTGAAAACGTTGATTTCCATTATAGAGATCCTGTTTATTCAATTGAACGCATCTTTGATTTTTTTTTCTAACTGAATAAGGTTAAATGAGAAGCTTCTGGGATGACTTTTTTTTGGCTTCTGAGGTCTTGAGAAAACACTCGTTATGATTGTGACAATCTGTCTCTGGGCGTTCGTTCCAACAGTTGTTATTACACATTGCCAACCTTATTAGCTTCGGAGGCATCCTAATTCACTAAGCACCGAATTAAATAGGATTTGGATGTCGACTCTCAGAAAACCAAGAATTAAAAAGAAAATTCAAATTAACATTAATTTAAAAGCAATAAGAAAAGAGAAGAAATTTCAACACTAAGCTCTTCGTTGAAAATAAAAATCTTCATTAATCTTTCTTAGATTTAAAAGTAAAAACTATTTTTTTTTAGAACTAATTTCTAAAGAATTAAGGCGCGTTTCAAAGGAACGGAAATGCGAACGAAACATGTCCGACCGATGAGAATATCGAAAACCTGAAATCCCTCTGCCGGTTCATAAAAAAACCTCCCAAGTGCAGCTTAAAATCACGAGATTTGGTAGGTTTTAGGAAATTCAGCAGCTCATCCAAAAAAAATTCCACAGATATCGGCGGCAATAAAAATCCAATTTTCAAAACTAACAATATTCCCAGGCAAATTCTAATGCATTAAATGAAAAGCTAAAAGATTGTATCATATCAAAATATAATTTTGCTGCAATTATAGTATATTTGTAATAACTCGTCATTCATTAGAAGTAGAGTGAAAATTCAAAACCGCCATGTTTAATTGTGAGACGATCGATCGATGGATCGAATAGTACGATTCTGAATGTTTGCTCGAGTATTCATACCGAACGGAAGTAAGTATCACTTCTGTTTTCGATTGTGAACCTGACTTCCCCTAAAGTTGCACTTTTTATGAACTGGTAGAGGAAGTTCAGGTTTTCGATTTTGTTCATTGGTCGGACGTGTTTCGTTCGCATTTTCGTGCCTGTGAAACACTCCTAAGATTTGAACCTAAGTTTCCTTCTCACCCCCAAGATTGATATTCTTAAGAAAATAAAAAAAAAATACTAAAATTACAGTAACTTAAGATGTTTCAGCCATAACGATTTAGGAGGTGGCGTAGTATGCTAAATTTGAAATCTAATCTAGAGCTGGCATGGATGATTTTTGTACTGCCATTATTTAATTATCCAGTTTCATTATCCATTATTTGTTTTCAGGAAAACATTAATGATGAAATATTTTGTTAACTGAGTTTTAGGAAAAGAAAGGAAATTGTATAATTTTCATTCATTCTTCGATAAGCTGTTAAATCGTAGATAATTGTTAACTATTTTAATTACGAATCAATAAGGTCATTAATTAACTAGTTCAACATAAAGTATAATTACAGATTCAAAGTCATTGAGTGGCTAAAAACGACTTCTGTGTGCATCTAGTACTTCTATCCTATCTCTGACGAGTAATATTGGGAATTTAAGAATTTAAAAAACAATATTCAACAAAGGTTGAATTCATTTAAATTCACTAGATAGGTTTTTTTCCATTATTTTGTTCTGACTGAACAAACATTCTAAATAATGTTATTCGCAGCACAGGTGAGTTTTTATTTGTTTTTGTTTTGTGTTTATTATTTTAATTTTTCTTTTTTTGGCCCCAATGCTAATGAAGTAATGATTACAAATGCTGCCCCACGACCGGTCTTAGCAAAAGTGGAATCCTATTTACATCCCAAATCATCCAACCAAACAAAATCACTGCATTCAAAGTGGGTCTAAAAAAAAATTCTTTTAAAATTATTCATCATTTCCGTCCATTACCACCCTTTGAACCAGGACCCCGCAAACCACAAAGATGATTGGATTATTATAATAATCTCCATTAATTTTTTCTTATCTTTTTTCCTTTTCCAATCATTAGAAGTGATTCTTTAATTTTCTCTAAATCCTACTTTCATGTAAAACTGTAAACTTCATAAAAAACACAATACATGCAACTCGATACCAATATTTCGTCTTTTTAGTACTCAAAGACTTTCTCAAGGTCTACATACAGAAATAAAATAAAATAACATAAAGAAAAGAGAAAAAAGAACTCCTCTTCTCATACAAATAAATTCAAACATATCATACGAATAAGATAACATAGAACAATTAATACAACCTTTGATTAATAAAACGAACTTAATAATAAAAATAATTCAAAAACAATAAAACGAACTTAATAATAATAATTCAAAAACAATGACTGAAAAATAATATAACAATCAGACTTATATTAACGTTAATATTTTGTTTAATCTTTTGTCTTTTTTCAGAAATTTCAGAAATTTCGAGTAGATGTTTGAGTTGGATATTACGCCTCCTTTCATGTTCAATGAATGGTTGTTGGATTCTCATTGACAAACTAAGTGACGTTACATAAAGGAATGTGATATCTACTTTAATTGTCAGCTTCCTTGTCTGTCTATCTCTGTATGGTTTTACGTATGTTATTAGATGAAATAAGTCTAAAAATTGATCATTCAAGCTGATTTTGTTTGTCAGAAAACACGACTCAAGAGATGGAATTTTCATTTTGTTTTATTGAACTGGACAATGAAGCTAATGAAGTGTTACTTAAGGACGAATATATACTGCTATTACAAGGAATATCACAGATTTTCTAATTGATCAAATTCTTCCTGTTTATTTCATATCTTTACATATTCGTTTTAAAATTTTAACCAAATTTTCTCGTTTATAGCAACAATTCTACAGTGCTTATCAAACTTAAGACATTGTTTTTATACTCTCTCTCTCTCTCTCTCTTTCTATATATATATATATATATATATATATATACATATAAAGCATACTTGTTAATTGGATGAAAATGATAATATTTATTACTTAACTTTGATCAAAGACTTTTTCAATATTTTCTTGAAATTGTTTAATTTTATTAAAATTATTAAGTATAATATCATTGTTTTTGTTTTTAATATGGCTTTATAGTGATGCAAATTTAAATAATATCTCCAGCATGTATCTATAAAATAATTACCAACTTAAGGAAGCAAGATGTGAGATGAAAAATGAAGGCTGAGAAGATGATCATAATCATGATATCCTTTGTCTCTACAATGATGAATTGTAGTTGATGATGTAATCGAATCTCGAGAGAACATTTTCATCGCCAGGTGGCGCTTGGTGTCTGCTATTGATCGATGGGATTCTGA
The DNA here is from genome assembly GCA_023159025.1 of Thereuonema tuberculata. Lineage (NCBI taxonomy): Eukaryota > Metazoa > Arthropoda > Chilopoda > Scutigeromorpha > Scutigeridae > Thereuonema > Thereuonema tuberculata. Next base: position 120,819,867 of record JAFIDM010009631.1, read on the forward strand.
CTCCATCCTACAATCCATAGATTGCTATTCCCTCTTCATCAGAAGGGAATAAGAGCTACTTGTATCCAGCCACTAGGGGCAATAAAAATAACGATTATTTGTTCAGATAGCTCTCAATTAAAGAATCATTAACTGCATTTTCATTGTAAATAAAGGAATGTCAAATGCGTAAAAACCATGAAATGTATCCCAAAAGGGAAGAGCTTTCCCTATCTCGATATTTATTATATCTCCTATTATTCTTTTTAATTTTGCACTTAAGGATCTTTTATCACTGAATAAGTCTTCTTTTCTGTAATCTCTGGTTGTTTTTCATCTAATTGTCATACATCTATTTAGAAATTTTGGAGCAGAAAAGTCAAAAATGAAGTAATTCATCTCAAAAAAAAAAAAAGAAAGATCAAAATTTAAAAATAAATTAATTACTAATGAAAGAGATTAATAATAAGTAGTTTGGAATCAGCATATTTCAAGTAACATACTAATGTCATAAAAATAAAATAATTACAAAAAATCGCCACTTAGGAGATCCAGGAAAAAAAAAACTTATAATTAATCGAATAGTCATTTTACATTATAGGTGCCTTCCATGTAATTTTCAAATTTTTAGAAAATAGCTTAAGAACTATGTGGCAAAAGTAATGCCTCTCAGCATCAATACGCCTATAATTGAAATATTCTCGAACAAAAAACTAATAGAATTCTCATTTTAAATAAAAAATCCGAAAGAAAGATCTAAAATTTGTCTGAATTATTGCTCTTTTATTAAAATATCCAATCTAATACAAAAGGTCAAGGTTTGTCTGGTCAAGGACAACAGCCTATTTCTTATTTGAATTTCTCAGTGAGATATTGTTCAAGTTTAACTTCCTCTCTACACAACTATAGAGATAGTCAGAAAAATCGAAAGAAATAAAGAGACGTTAAGAAAACACATTTAAGGAAAGTTCATGATAGACAATGTGAATGGATTGAAGTTAAGGAATAAACGGCGAATTCGTCAAAATCGTCAAACAAGCTATCAGCAACGTTCGAGTACTCCCGACAAATCCGTTTTAATTAACAGCGGAAAAAAAAATTAAAAATCAAAATTTTTTTATTGATTCCTTTTGGCTTGTTAGTCATTTAACATTTATTATTTTTATCCGATAGGTTTATTAACTCTCGAATTTTCGACTTAGGAAATCTTACGCGTAAATTACTTAAACAGTAAAATTCAAACACATTTCTGCAGAATTCATTTTCAAAACGTTATTGTTATCATCAAAGTTTCTGATGGATAACAGTTTGCCCCAACTTCCTGATGGATTTGGAATTATTAAATACTTAATTTCTCAGAATCAAAGATTAAAAAGAAATTCTTATAGTTTACATATTAATCAGCAATAATTGGTAATAATTGTTTTGTCAACGTGAAAAGTGACATAACTAGAGTGTTTTAAATCTTTTGAAACAACAGTTTAGTTTTTGTTTATCTTTTCATTTGAGTTCCCGTTAGATTATTACTTTTACTAGAATACACCAACAGCTGTTCTGACTTTCTTGTTTTACTCACAAACAAGACTTCCCAGTTGTCGATTCCCTGGATGATATTTGCCCACGCCTTCGTCCTATCTTCGTCAATTCCTCAAGGACACGTTTAATGTTAGTCCAACCGGATCTTTTTGGCCTTTATTAAGGACCGTTCTTCATATCTTTTATGCCATCCATCTACTGTCTATCTATCTAGAGAAAGACGAGAAAGATATATATAAAAAAAATAAAGCCAATTTATTGTCGTCTGCAACCGGAAGCTTCGCTCAAAACGAGCTACGGTCATCGGATTTTTTTTTTTTTCTTCCTAAGCAATTGCAAAGGTGGCAACAAACTGTTGTCTTTTTTTTTCCTGACAGATTGTAAGTGAACAATTTTGTAATACAACTAGCAAATTATATTTCAACCAAAAATAAAAATAAAAGAGAGAAATTTAACATCTACGTCGTTATGTTTTGTAACTTAGAATCAAATATGTATTCAAAATATATTCTTCATTGGATAAGTAGTTACATTTAAATAATCTAATGTAATTGATTTTGTTAAATTTATATTTTAAGAATAAATGCTAATAAGCTACCTTCAAAAAGCAAATCTATTTTAAACTTTTTTAAACTTGTTTGACAACTATCGATATTAATGTACCAATTAATATAATTACGATAGATTTATAAAATGATAATTAAGTAATAACAACATTAATATTCATTAATTAATCTCAACTAATAAATTAATTTGATTTAAACTGTTAATTTTTCATGTTAATTATCAAATTAAACATAAAAATTAAGCTGTTTAACTAGTGATCTACATGATGTAATCTCAAATTCGTCTATCCCTTCAGTATCGACTAATAATGTGAATTTGACTAACAGAGAGTTTTAGAAAAACTACGAATTAAAATGTGTAAATGATCTTCGGATATATTTTGATATCCTAAATAAAGACCTTCCAATTCTCTGAAGATCAATAATCTTTCCTATCATCAAATAAAGAGAAATGTAAATAGTCGTTCTGTGATGAATCGACAGTTATTCAGTAGCTCATTAGATGAGCAAAATGTTAATTACTTCTCAATTTGCTTTGATAACGCTCAAAACGAATTACAATCTAATGTTAAGATAGAAAAGTTCAAAATTTTCTTTCAGTAAATAGCAGCTTGATTGAGTATTTCTATTTATTTTACCATTTACAAAAATAAATATTAATTTTAAGAATGGGCGTTTATAGGATTTGATTTTCATTGAGATAAGGTTCCCTTCAATCGTCTATCCAACCAAAAGAAAAAAACAAACAAACAAACAAAGTAAATAGGATCAACTCTATTCATTTCGGAAATGATGATAGGATCACCTCCCCCACAATACGGTATATTCAATAGAAAAATAGTATAATTAAAAAAATAGTAAACTCAAAATATTTGAATTACTTTGCTTAGCTGTTCTGCTGTTGCTATTGCAGACTAGTTTACGGTCCCTAATAAGCCGTCTTCAAATAAGTTTCTACTTATACAATTTGTGACAAAAAAAAGAAATCGAAATACCAAGAAGGAAGTGTCCAGTTTGAATCAAACTTTGGAAGTGCCATTTGGATGAAGTGAATTGGAATTGATTCAAATTGTTAAAAAAAAAAATTGTACAATCGCAGCGTCGTTGTTACATTATTAGTACTGTGTTGAGTCGCCTCTGTTATACATGCTGATATACAGCATTCCATAGAATGAAGCCTAAGTCTTGATTTTTTTTGTTTTGTGGCGGATTACGCCAAGTTTGCTGCAACTGTTGCTCCAAATTGCCGGATGTTCAATGAAGATCAGCTGACGACTTTGTATCTCCTAGTCATGTTCGATGGGAAGAGGGGAGGCACATCTCGGGAACCTGGCTCCTCGAGGAAGGGTTTGATTTACCCGAAGATACTGCTGGTATGCAGTGTGTGGATGTGCATTATCGTGATTATCCTGGCAGATGTCACACGAAGGGCAAAATAACGGGTTACTTCGCTGTGCACTTAAAGTTCGTCGAATCATTATGAGAAGGGATCATTAGAAATGATATTTAGATAGCACTCCTCATACCAATAATCCAGCTGTAATGATGTTTGCCTTTTGACAATATTGCCAGGATTTGAGCGCTACCCAGTCCTCTTCCATACGCGGATGCGATGCTCTGCTGCAAGGCAGAAGCGGGACTCATCACTAAACACAATAAAAGATATTCGAGAGTAGATCATGTTCCCCGGGTACGATACCACTATAGATGGAGCTTCCAATGGTGAGTTGTTAAAGAAAGGCCTCGCAGGGGGGAATTGCAGCCCAGCGTCTGCAGTTCTTCTTACAATGGTGAGGTTGCTGTGTATAGGATCCCTCATCCCTACAAATACTGGAGAGTGAAGCTATCGAAGCAGTTAGCTTCGATTGTCTCTAGCAGTGATACTGTTGGGCCGACCAAAGCTTTGGCGACCTGAATGAGTGATTACAACTTCCCACAGAAGCATCAGAAAGACTCATGGCGAGCGATTCGAATGCAGCCGCTCATTGTGATTCTCGCTGTCCCACGATTTCGGCCTCTGTCCCGCAATTGCTTGTAGGATCTTCGACCGCATCGTCGATGCAGTACTAATGATTAACTTATTTGAATACAACAGTTCCACGAAAGGGTCTACTAAGATTCTGAGGGTCCTTATATGAATCACAAGATGGGTCCTTCCTTTGAGGCGTGATGGTTCTGATAACAACTGAACTTTGTTCATTTGCATATGTCATGGGAAACTAGTTGAGTACATTGTTTCATTCAAGTTTGACTCTTCATGGTGCCCTGCTTTTTTTGTTTATGTTTTCTTTTGCTATAGAATATATTTTAGATTTAATATTAGTGTTCATTTTAATTAATTCACAGGTAAACTAAAATAATATAAAAATATGAAGAAATAAAAAAAAAAGTTTTACTAGACTATTAATGATTCTCACAGTTTTATAGTGTCTTTATCTCTCTCTTTGCATTTTATACTTTTTTATTTTTTATCTCTTTTCATTTTTATCTTATTTCATATTGTTTTAAAATTAGCTTTAATTAGTTTAATTATTTTATTTGGATTTACTTATTTACCGCTTCATTTTCAGTTGTTCATGTTGTTGTGATTCTTATTTTTTTTTAATGTTTTTCTATTTTCCGGAAATGACTAATAAAAAAAAAAAAAGTTCTTACTGCTTCTTTTTTTTCTCTAATTTAACTCCAATTTGTACAATTCTATTTATTCTATTAATAATATTTTTTTTTTTTAATTTTCTTTTCTTTTTTAGCTTATATTTTAAGATTTCTAGCATATTACGACTCTTCTTATTCCACGGGTGCCCACGCCGGGGTGTCACGGCGCGGCACAGACTGCGCCATTGAAATTTTTTGGGAGGGTTCAAAAAAAGCAAATAGAGTGTAAAAGTCGTTTTTTTTTTGTTTTGTTTTTTTTTTTGGTTGTCATTTCAATTTGGGGGGGGGGGAAAAAATGAAGAGTGTGAAAGGCGTGGGGGGGGGGGGGGGGGGGGAAGGGCACCTCTGCTTATTCAGTATCTTTATGGAATTATTCTTAATCGTTGCTGCTTCGCCATTTCTGTTTTGGTTAGATTTACAACAATTTTGCATTTATAGACGTTATTGGAGGAATTCGCTCCCCTTTGTAATTCAATGATTCGTAAAGGAAAACTCTCACTGCCCCTAACTGCATTACGTAATGTATGAATGACCTACTCAACAACATCCATTCTTCTGATTTTTTTTTGTTCTGCCGTATATTTCAATGTATTACCATCAGGATTATTCTTTCTCCTCTGCTTTTCTATTACATTTCCTAGTTTCCCTATTTCATTTCAATAAATTTTTCTCGTCCTTCATTAATTCATCCATTCATTAGCGTGAATTAGTTTTTATGGCATCTTGTAATTTTTTTGAAATTTTTGTTTTCATTGTCTTGGAAATTTTTTCGTCAAATAACCAAACTGTACCGGATCGAAAGTTGGTTAGGTCTACTGTATTTCCTTCGCGACTATTATCGATCCATCAATGGCGTCACTAATTCCCAAATAGCGTCACAAATCCAACATCCAATCAAAATCCAATCTTAACGTATTCCGAAGTTGTACGAATCTTGTATCATGAAAAGTCCACATACCAGAAAAGGTTCCACGTACGGTACATTTAATTATTACTCTAAGACCATATCTTAGACAAACATCATTGCTTTAAAAAAACTAACTATAGTTTTGAATATTATGAATTCTTATTAAGTTGTAACATGTGTTATTAAATAGAATATGATTATTTTCAGAAATGAGGCTCTGCAGTATTCATATAATCCAGTCTCACTGTATGTATTAGTCCATTCGCCATTACATTACAATCAAACTAATTTCTAATTAAGATTATACTTATGTCTAATATTTCGATGCGTTCGAATTATGCAATTTTCTTATTGCAATATCTGTAACAGTACTCTGTCTCATAAAAAATTCATTTAATGCATTTGCATCTCGATGAATAATTGATTGCCATGCATTTAAATGGATTATTGAAATCAGTCGCAAAGATATTCTGAACTTCGTATTTTTCTATTGAAATGAAGTTTCATTATTTCGCATTACGATGTGTCATTCATTAGGAAGTGTTGAATGATATATTTTTATTTCTATTAATCTGCGATTTTAAGTTATTGTTACAATTAAATTCAAGGAAACTAAATTTTTAAACACTTAATCTTCTTTTATCTAAAATGGTATAAAGTAAAAATGATATAAATCTGCAGAAAATAAAAAATAAGTCAAAAGAAACTTTTCTATTCTTCTCTTTCGTCCTTTGATATCTTTCTTCGAAAACTGAAAAGTAAAACTAAAACATTGAAATTCAACATAATAATTCAATTGGAGAATCGAATCGAAACAAAGATTTTGTTTTATTTTTGATTTAAAGAAAGTAAAAGTTAATTATTGATTTATTAAACTATAATCTATTAATAACCTATTAATTTATAAACTGAATTATCATTAGCATAATGTAGCAGATAGGAATGAGCAAAGAAAGTTCACTTCCAATTTCTAGCAATAAAAATCAGACTTTGAAAGAATTGACTTGATTCAGCATCAGACAATGGAAACCATGCGACTATCATAAAACTATACTCGACTCTTTTTTCCATTCATCTTAGGAAATTGTAGCAGTGGGTTTTAGAAAAAGACTGCAGTTCAGTCTTGTAAAGGTTAAGATACATATTTTGTCGAAAACCACCTGTTTTGACAATTTTTGCATAAAAGGATTATTTGATTAAAAAAATTAAAGTCGTATCATTTCACGAACCATTGAACATTTTACTAATAAGCGCAATCTAATTAAAACCATCTAGAATTCTAGAATTACCAATTTAGTAATTAAAAGTGATAGTAAATTCAGATGAAACAAAACTGTTTAGCGTACTGAGATAGAAAGATGCGAAATAATTTTTTTTTTGATATTTTCAAAAGTAAATAATGAAAAGTGAAAAGTGAATAATGTCTTCTTTTTTTTTTTAAAAAAAAAAAACATTAAAAAATGTGGGTTTTTTTTTGTTTTTTTTTTAAAAAAAGTGCTTGAAGTCTTTAAGAGAGAGAAAAAAAATAGACTATTTGGACAAATTCTGATTGCTTGAAGCAAAATTAATTATTATTCTTATCTTAGTTTTTCTTATAAAGTCATTTTCTTGACAAGCCATTTTTTTATTAAGCAATTTATCTTTTTTGTTATATCTTTCAGATACAGCAAAAAATAATATATCTGCTATTGTGTGATAAAATAAAAACTCAACGTAGATATCTTTTTTATCCTTAACTGTTTTAAAAAATACAGGCTTTAAATGTTGATGTAGTTTTAAACATTATAACCATATAGATTACAAATAAATAGAGATTGTCGTACATTTATGAAGATCCAATCTAATCTTATTCTTGGTTTGTTTTTTGTTTTTTTCAGGTCGCGTTTGAAATATACCGTCATGCTGGTCATGGTTGTGTGGATCCCTTTGGTTGAAAGCGATAGACGTTGTGAATTTCTCTGTAGTCTTGACTACCTGAAGGACAAATGCGAACGATGTATGACACGTATACCAATGCGATTCGGGAAAAGAGGAGACGGAACGACAGGCCACCATCGGAGACTTCCATTCTTAGCTCCAGTATCGGACGTTCCACACGACTGTAATCGCCATCGCAGTGATGATGACAGTATCGAAAATGGCAGCGATGGTCGAGACTGGGAAACACCCAACTACTTCGAACTCAATCATCTGCTTCGTTCAGGACGAAAGATCCGACCAGATTCCACTGAATGGGGTTCAATCACAGAAGAAAGCATGGACAGCGAAGAGCCTCGGTCACCAGGTGTTTTCTCTGTGGACTACAGGCTATTGTGAAACAAAATAAACTCAACATTATTTCTTGCCCAAAGGCAACAGGGAAAATGGCGGGAAGGGACCATCTAAAAAAAAGAAGATATTTTTGTGGTTTGTTTATTAACATAATAAAAATAGTGATTTAACTTGATTACCGTTTGTTAATTGTAATTAAATAGCAACTATTTTTCTTGATGATTAACTTCTGTCATTTACAATTTTCGATTTTATAATTAACAATTTACATTAAATGTTATAAATTGGTATTTTTAAACGATTAATAAAAAATGAATCTATTTGCTTTTGTTTCTTAGAGCAATTAATAGAATTAAAACATATACAAATAAACGCTTCTAAATGTAAATCAATTTTAACAAAATTATTTGTTGTTTGTTTAAAATTAACGTATCCATTCAATCGAATTACTCAATTTCAACTTTTTTTTTTTTTTTGAAAGTTGTCGTTTAGTTTCTTGATCATTGGCAAAATTGTTAAAAAATTCTTAATGTATTTCGTGTAGTGATCAGTTGCAAAATATAACTAATAAAAATAAATAAATAAATAAATAAATAAACAATATAATATCCAGTCACATTTCAATTTCAAATCAACACTTCCCCCTAGTTAACTTATTTTACCAAGCTCTGCTCTCTTTCATTTCAGACTTACAATACTTGTAACAGACTTGTTAGAAACAACTTACACACATACACATACACACACAAAAAGAAAACTATTATTAACGTATTTTCTATTTTTAAATTTCTTCAATTCATTAGTTATCGATGCCTATCCATTAATATAAATCAACAAAATGATAATATAACTAAATAAATCACGGACGTTTCTGAGAGAAGATAAGCAACTAAGAAAGAAGATCAAGAATCAATTAATTCTTTGTCTGAGATAACAAAGGTAGCCGATGAGAACTAGACAATTGTTGTATTTTGATGGAGTTTTACAGCAGTAGAGGAAGCATAACTCTTAAAAGGTATTATTACAGGTTTGGTAAAATGTTTGTAACGTCGTTCAGCAAAAGGACTTAAAATGATGAAGCAGTTTTAGGTTGCAATTTGAATTTAAAAATGAGATTTAAAAACATTCCTCTGTCTTCCATTACAAGGACTTAAAAACTAACAAAGCATACCTTTTACGTTGTAAATTTAAACTATTCATTATAACATCTCTATTGATTTTGCTTCAACTTGGCCAGTTAATAAGAATGTGAATTTGTTTTTTGTAAATTTATTGTTACTTCTAACCATCTTATTTATTTCTTATAAATTCAAATAATTTGAAAAAAACTAACCAACCTCCCAAAGCCAAATGGATGGATTGGTCGTCATTGGATATTGAAAGAATCTACATGAATGTTTGTAGATGAACTTTTTTCATCTTAATCCTTGTTTATGTCTTATCTATAAAGCTACAATTGAGCTTTGATTCTCCGCAACAAATGGAATAGAATATTAATAGAATTCTTTCCTTTTGGTTTGTGTTAAAGGCAACAACGATTTTGAAACTGAAATATATGTTGTTTTTCTTATTACAAGTCAATCCTAAAATTAAAGAATTATTTTTTTAGTTCTGTGTGTGGATATAAATATCCATTTGCAAGCATTATACAGTGTGATCGGGAAGTTTCCATATCGTTAGTCATATTTTAAGAAAATATTTACACATGAAGTGTCCAATGCGTCTGCATGTTGGCAATCATGCTGTGCAGACAAGTTCATATGCCGCCATGTCCTACGTAACATTTTTTGAGCGTCCGGTGTGATGGTTCGAAATGCATCCTCAGCTGCATTGCGCAAATCTTCATTTGTAGCATAACGATGTTCAGACATGTAGGCCTTGATGATTTCCCACAATGAGTTTGTCAGGCGTCGTTAGGTCAGGACTTCGGGGTAGGCCATTTCAATGGAGCTGGCGATACTGGAGTACCACGACCAATCCAGCGTACTGGGAAATGTTCATGAAGAAACCCGCACACAGTCAGAGCGAAGTGAGCAGGTGACCCAATCTGCTATAACCATACGCGTTCCATAATATCCGCGTCTTCAAGCTGTGTAAATATGTTTCGCCATTAATACGACCATCAAAAAAATGGTCCAAACAAATAATAGTACTACTATACAGGGTGTTTCAAAAATACACGGCATAATTTCAGGTATGTATTTCCCACATGTAGACAATCAAAATAGTTCATTACAACATATGTCCGGAAATGCTTCATTTCCGAGTTATGGCCTTCACAACATTGAAAATCACCGGAACGTTTTTCGTATTTACAGATGAAGCACAGTTCACACGAGATGGCATAACAAATTTCCACAATCAGCATGTATGGGCGTATGAAAACCCAAATGCAACTGTTGTATCTCATCACCAGGTGCGGTTCTCCCTCAACATGTGGGCCGGTATCATTGGTGATCGATTAGTTGGACCCCATGTACTTGTAAACAGACTTACGGGGCAGGCGTACACAAACTTCCTGGAAAACACCATACCTCATGTTTATGACGACACTCCACTGATCGATCGTCAGCACGCTCACTTCTTGCATGACGGCGCTCCTGCACACTTCAGTCGTACGGCTCGCCGGTACTTGGATCGAACGTTTCCTGATCGATGGATAGGTAGAGGTGGCCCAATTGCTTGGCCTCCACGCTCACCTGATCTGAACCCTCTCGATTTCTACTTGTGGGGCCATTTAAAATCATTGGTTTATTCGTCTCCGGTGCCTGATTTGGAATCCCTTCGGAATCGAATTGTGGCACGTTCTGAGGACATACGCAACATTCCTGGAGTGTGGGATCGTGTTCGCAGGTCATTGAGACATCGATGTGAGGTCTGTATTCAAGCAGGAGGTGGTCATTTTGAACATCTTCTGTAATGGCAACGACCGGCGGAACGAAAAACGTTCCGGTGATTTTCAATGTTGTGAAGGTCATAACTCGGAAATGAAGCATTTCCGGACATATGTTGTAATGAACTATTTTGATTGTCTACATGTGGGAAATGCATACCTGAAATTATGCCGTGTATTTTTGAAACACCCTGTATAACAGGGTGTGGGAACTTCCTGGCCACACTGTACATTAGGAATTTTAAGGGTTGGAAATGTAGTTCTCCTAATCATTATTAAGTGGCTATTCAGATTAAATAAGGTTTTTTAATCATATATAACTAAAAAAAATAAAAATACTTAATTAGAGCGATTATTTCGATGCGAACGGATTCAACCACTTTCTAGTTGTAGGAGGATGCAATAACAGGAATCCAGGAGGCGTCAATTTTTTTTATTAAAATTACTTTTAACAAAAAGTCAACATGGTCATGCACACCTTCACATCAGGACTTTTAATTTGATACCATATTTACCCCTGTATCTCATGTGGTTCCCGAGAAAAAGGGCTTACAGACTCTTTATATATGTATATATCAGCGGTTCCAATGGGCCGCGGGAAGCGTGGTCCTGGGCCGTGGACGCTGGTCGAGAGTCTCGAGTCGTACCCTTCTCCCCTGGTTTACCCCACGGGTCGTGCTATTTTCGCACATTTACAAAGTGTATGCATCACGGACACAAGCCTACTTGTATAATTACTTTGGATCAGTGTTAATGAGCTAATGATGAAAAAATGATATATTAGATTTAATTGTAAGTATTACAACAAACAACATTATATTGAAATATATATATATGTATGTATATGTATCTACACTCGTCATACGTATACAGGTGTCTATTTGTGTTTGTGTGTTTATATTTTTTACTTGTATACTTAGTTACTGGGCCTCAAAGTTTTTTTTTTACAAAATTGGTTGTCCGCACAACTAAAAAGGTTTGGAACCGCTAATATATATGCATAAGTTTAGATAGATTGAGAGAGCTTTCTACGATTTCTGTACGTAGAAACATATGATAAAAGCAACAATTCCCCACTTCAATTTTACCTTTCTTTATTAACTATAAAAAAATAAATAAATTACGTAATTTTATTCAATAAATAAGCTATTTAAAAGTTCAGACGCAGTGTTTACTAGTGACATCTCAAAACAGCTGTTTCACGCTAAAGTGGCGATCATCAATTGAGAGTAGTCACAAGCAAACAACAAGATCTCAATACCGAGGTTAATAGAAGTTGCAAAAGCAAGAAATAGGGAATCTTCACAATCTGAACAAAAAACATGAATTGAAATGTCACTGGTAAACACTGAGTCTGAACTTTTAATGTGTTTATACAGTTTTTAGGCACTTTTTTGTTTATTTAAAGCCCGTAGATAATTCATTGAGGCTAGCAGATGAATTTCTTTATTTTATTTATATTCTACATTTCTTGTTTTTAATTCAGATTGTGGAGATTCCATATTTCTTGGTATTGCAAATATGGTATTTATTTAACGAGTTATTTATTTTTAATAAAGCAACAGTTTATCAAAATAAATAATTTATTTTTAGATGTAATGTGTTTTCTTTTTAACACCAATTAAATTTAAACAACGATTCATAGAAAACAGAAAATAATCTAAAATAATATTTTTTTTATTATTATAAACCTTAAGTCTTATTTGTCTGTAGCTTATCGATATTATTAATTCTATACTTTTATTAAATTTTAATTATTTTGGAAAAATCTTAAAATTGAGATTTTAAAAAAAAAGGAAAATTATTATTATTATGTTTGTAAGTTTCAAACCTTGGATTTCCCCAGCAAAAACAATATGGCGGGTCAAGGACCAAAGTACATATTGCCAAGTGTAAAGACGTGTGCAAGAAAGATTAGGGATGTGTGGCTTTGTCCATAAAATTCCTAACTATGCGTCTTGTGTTGAGTACCACAGCCTTCTGCAGTTGTGCATAAGTGTTTTTGTGAAGTCCCAGTGTGCTGAGACTGTGGTGCAATGTGTGAGGTACCAGACCATGGCGGACAAGACGATGGGCACAACACGTACTCGCTCCTGCCTCCACTGCTTCTGGAGCTCGTGTGCTAGATCGGTGTATTTACTTATCTTGTCTGCGTGAGTTTTCTGCATGTTCTTGCTGATAGGCACTGCAATATCAATGAGATAGGTCTGTTTGTTGATCTTATCAACAAGTGTGATGTCAGGTCTGTTGCGATGTATGATTTTGTCTGTGTGAATGGGGCGATCCCAGTACAGCTTATCTGAGGATGACTCTAATACGCTTTGTGGTATGTACTTGTAGTACGGGACCGTGTTCTTAATAAGTGAGTGTTTATTATGCTAGCTGTTGATGAACATTCGACGCTACCTGATTGTGTCGGTGCAGGTAATCTGTCTGGGAGAGAAGGGGACAGCCTGATATTATGTGGTCGATCGTCTCATGTGTAGTGTGGCATTTCCTGCATCTGTCATGTGTGTTTGCGTCGTGTAGGATGTGTTTCTTGTAGTTGCGTGTGGCGATGACTTGGTCCTGTATCGTGATCATGAACCCTTCGGTCTCCCCAAACAGCTCGCCACTTGTCAGCCATTTGTTCGACGCTTCCATGTCGACATGAGGCTGGCTGAGTTCGTAGCGATGTCTGCCATGGAGTTCCTTACGAGCCCATGATTCACGCAGCTGCTGAGTGTGGGTGTTTGGGGTGGTGAGTGTTGGAGAAGGGTTTTCGAGGTCCAGGGGTGGGAGGTGTGTTGTGCTCTTTGGTGGAAGTGTTCCCTAAGTGTGTGTACTTGTTTTGCATGTAGGGTGATGAGGTTGACGAGTTTATTATTATTATTATTACTATTATTAATAGTAGTATTGTGCAAGATAACTTTTAATTTCTTAATTACAAAATAATTTTATGAAAAGGGGCAAACGAAATTACAAAGAACGTTTTTAATAAACACATAAACTCTTAAATTAAAAGTTTTGTTTCTTAATATCTTCTATATTCGTAGCTGATGATTACATGCTAATAATAATTACAAAATAATTTAATTTTAACAAAAGGCGAGACGAAATGACAAATTAATAATAATCAAATAAGCTTTAAATTTTTATTTGTTAAAACTTTAGTAAATTACCCAATGTATAGCAATGAAAAATGCCGTACTAGCTTGAAATTCTGTGTATATTTCCATAAAATAATTATATTGTTATTTACATTTGGATATAAATAATTATTCGTTGCTTCGGATATAATAAATTTTAACACACATATAAAGACGTCATGTGAATATAAATATAGCATTTAGTGTGTAGATATGTAGCCTTTGAGATAGCCCACTTTTTCAATGACCCCGGCTGAGATGAAGTTATCAGCCCAATGTTCGGCCGCCTGAATCCCCGGGAAAGAAATCTGGTACCTATTCTACTGAGGGTTGAATGGACCCTAGGATCGTTTGGAGAAGAAGTCTGCATGGAAAAATCTCCGACCTCCGCAGGGATCGGGAATTGAACGCGGCTCCTCGAATCCTCAGTCAAGTGCTTTACCACTTGGCTACTAGGACCACAAATACAGCATAATTATGATATCATAATACATTTCAATTAAAATTACAGCAAATAAAGAGAAGAAAAAAAAAAGCGGGGAGAGAAAGGAATTGTTTATTTTTCCTGGAAATGAATTAATCTGAATTGGGAGAAAAACACTAATCAGAAAATACAATGTTTTTCTGTGTATTACTCTTATTTTAAATTTACTTATTTATTTTCTTATTTACGTACGCCTTTTTTTTATCTTTATAAAATCGTGTAAAAATGTATTCAGAAATTCAAGCAAAATATGACATTTTACTTTTGATTGCTATCTAACCTTAGATATACTACATTGGGCAATCAATATAGTAGGCTTATTTGTTCATTACAATTTTTTTTTGTAATTTTGTCTTGCCTTTGAAAAAATTATTTTACAATTAAGAAATTAAAAATTATCTCTCTTAATAATAATAATAATAATAATAATAATAATAATAATAATAATAATAAGCCCCCATGGACCTACCTCCTCGCGGCGGGAACTATACTAGCTTTAGGGTAGGCTAAAGGGTCCAATCATCCATGATGAGAACTCGTTCTAATATAGATCATGCTGCATCGGGTGTGGCGCAGGATAAAGTCACCCGCGTTCGGAGATTAGGCAGAGGCCTCCGTTCGAAAAATATACTACAGTCTTCCGCAGGTGGTGGTGGAAAAAGTGGCACCCCATCCTGTAGTATGGCTACCACAATGCAACACCATCCAGCCCGTACGGTCAGAAGTGTTTCGTCTGTATCAGAGCAGGTGACCACCAAGACTGAGAAACCACGCCAGCGCATCCGATGGTCATCGCAGATGAACCAGGATCTTATGCGCGACTTCTACACCGTTACACAGTTAGGGACTCAACTAACAGAATACAGACAGGCACTATACCACGCATTCACCACACGTTATCCATCGTTAGGGCTTAGCGAACAGCGGGTAGCGGATCAGCGACGTTCCGTAGTAGTAAACAATCTTATTATCCCATGCATACTTGCACAAATTAGGGAAGAAGTCGCTGAATCCAACCACAGGACACCACACCCCACCCCACTAGAAGACACCATTATGGAAAACACAGAAACAATCTCTACCCCTCAGCACATATGCCCCAATAATACAACTAATGACATATTACGTGCAGCTCAAGATCATTTTTACACTGCAATGGCACAATATACAGATCCGACACTCAGGCCTCCACTCCCCAAAGTACACACATCAAAACAACTCTGCACAGTCATATACCATCTCAACACACACACTATCCCACAACATCTTGACAATATCCAAACATTAGAAGACATACACACAACACTATTCCGCCGCACAAGGAACCATTCGGGCACTTGGAATCAAACAACACCTCCCACTGCACGGTCACAAGAATACATCCCCCCTTGGAGACGTCGCCTTGAGGGCCGCATCAGCGACCTTAGAGGAGACATATACAGGCTCACACAATGCTGTGCAGGAAACAAAACAAAGAAACTTATGTCCTAGGTTAGAAAAATATTCAAGCACATAAATACTCGCCCTTCACATTTAAACCATCATAACCAAGTTCAGGAACATCTCGACACACTGAAGCAAAAACTCAGTGCACTTGCAAAAAGATTGCAAAGATACAAACAGTGCACTCTGCGCAAACAACAGAACAACACTTTCCAATACAATGAGAAAAAATTATACAGATAACTTACATCTTCCTCTACTACAACTAACACAAACACTCCCACCAGCGAGGCATTACATGAATACTGGTCGTCTCTGTGCTCTAATCCTATCTCCCACAATGATAAAGCACCATGGATCACACAAGAACAACAACTCACTGAACACGTACCCTTCATGTCCTTCCATGAGATTACTCTCGCAGACATACAGACAGCACTAAAACATGCACACAACTGAAAGGCTCCTGGTGCAGACGGCGTCCAGAACTTCTGGATCAAGAGGTTCACGTCCCTGCATGGGAAGCTAGCGCTTACACTCACTGACATAATCCAACACCCAGAACATATGCCTCATTTCCTCACACAGGGTGTCATATACCTACAGAGCAGGAACACTGAAACAGCACACCCTGCAAACTACCGTCCAATTACTTGCCTCCCCACACTTTACAAACTCCTCACCTCCTGCCTCGCAGACAAGATCTACACACACATCGAGACACATAACATTTTTTCCGAACAGCAGAAGGACTGTTGATGGAAATTCCCAGGGTTGTAAGGAGCAACTCCTTATTGACTCTGTATTCCTGCGCCAGGCGCGCGAGAAGAATAGGAACTTACATATTGCGTACATCGACTACAAGAAGACATTTGATTCTGTCCATCATTTCTGGCTCCTACACACTCTTCATATCTACAAAATACACCCCAAGATCACGGCATTCTTAGATGCCACGATGAAGAGTTGGAACACAACATTACACCTACGCACCTCCAACACCTCCATCACTACAGATCCCATTCCCATAAGGAGAGGTATTTTCCAGGGAGACTCCTTGAGTCCTCTTTGGTTCTGCCTCTGACTTGAATCCACTGAGCCACATACTAGATAACACAAAACACGGTTATAGGCTTACCTCAGGCACTCTGACACCATACAAAATCACGCACTTACTCTGCATGGATGATATTAAACTCTGCCCCACAAACAACGCACAACTTGTTAATTTACTACAAGTCACCACACAGTTCACCAAAGACATTGGGATGGAATTTGGAATCGATAAATGCCGCAAGCTACATATAACACGCAGGAAGACTACGAATTTGGAGGGTTTTGAACTGGACCATGGGTTGACCATTCAATCCATGGAAGAGGGAGAGACCTACAAGTATCTGGGCTTCCAGCAAGCGCGCGTCATTGACAACATAAACATCAAAAATGCACTCAAGAACACATACCGTGCTAGCGTTCAAAACATCCTCAAAGCACAACTCAACGCCAGAAATAAAATTAAAGCTATCAACACTTTTGCCGTCCCCACACTAACATATTCGTTCGGCATAATTCCATGGACAACCACCGAACTCGAAGCACTACAACGTGCAACACGCACTACATTCACGAACCACAACATGCACCACCCCAAGTCCGCTACGGAAAGGATGACTCTTCCCCGCAAGGAGGGAGGCCGAGGACTCGTCAACCTCATGAGCCTACATGCAAAACAAGTACACACACTTAGGGAACACTTCCACCAAAGAGCACAACACTCCTTACTCCACTCAGCCATTGTCAAGGCTGACACACACCTCACACCTCGAAAACCTTTCTCCAACACTCACTTACCCTAACACCCACACTCAGCAACTGCGTGAATCATGGGCTTGTAAGGAACTGCATGGCAGACATCACCACGAACTCAGCCAGCCTCATGTCGACATGGAAGCGTCGAACGATGGCTGACATTGGCGAGCTGTTTGGGGAGACCGAAGGGTTCATGATCGCGATACAGGACCAAGTCATCCCCACACGCAACTACAAGTACATACCACAAAGCGTATTAGAGTCATCCTCAGATAAGCTGTACTGGGATCGCCCCATTCACACAGACAAAATCATACATCACAACAGACCTGACATCACACTTGTTGATAAGGTCAACAAACAGACCTATCTCATTGATATTGCAGTGCCTATCAGCAAGAACATGCAGAAAACTCACGTAGACAAGATCAGTAAATACACCGATCTAGCAGACGAGCTCCAGAAGCAGTGGAGGTAGGACCGGGTACGTGTTGTACCCATCGTTCTGTCTGCCACTGGTCTGGTGCCTAACACATTGCACCGTAGTCTCAGCACACTGGGACTTCACAAAAACACTTATGCACAACTGCAGAAGGCTGTGGTACTCAACACAACACGCATAGTTAGGAAATTTATGGACACAACCACACATCCCTAATCATTCTTGCACACGTCTTTACACTTGGCAATATGTGCTTTGGTGCTTGACCCGCCATATTGTTTTTATGTTTTTAAAACATAAAACATTTTTAAAAACATAATAATAATAATAATAATAATTTGTTGTCGTTGCTGGGGAAACCCAATTGTTTGAAATCTTTTACGTAATAATAATAACACTTTTTATTTACTTTTTTCTCTATATAAAAAGTTGTGAAATGTGTTTGCAGAAATATTAAAATATTATTAAAAATACTGATAAGCTGTAGACAAAACTTAGGTTTCTTTTAATAATAAAAGAAATATTATTTTAAAAAATACAGTAGGCGTATTATTTCAGTTCTTCGTTGTTTAATCTAGTCGACTTTAAGCAAGGTATGAGCAGCAATCCTACTAGCGATCACATAATGCCCCACGGCTTCTATTCAGAGCGAATGTTAAAATCTCGGAAACTTTACAACTTCAAAACCCCACAGAAAAAAAATAGAAGTTTTCCATGTGTTGGGGAGATTCAATTGTAATAAAAATAGGCCTTTCATTGTAAGATTTATTTCAAGAAGAGAACAGGAAAATTGGCTTCATATAACTAATTCATATAATAATTCTAGTTGAAGTCAATATAAAAAATGAAGAAATAAATTTTTATAATATAC
>JAFIDM010009631.1:120853850-120863905 GCA_023159025.1 Thereuonema tuberculata
AAAAAAACTGATCATAGAAGAATTGATGGATTCGAGCTGTGGTGCTGGAGACGGCTTTTACGGATTCCATGGATAGCGAGGGTCACTAACTTGGAAATTCTGAGGCGCATAAACTCAGAAATGTCACTCGGAGGCAGGTTTTAAGATTACAGCTAAAATTTTTTGGGCATATTATGCGGTCAGAAGCTTTATTGGAGAAGGCAGTGATGTTAGGTATGATCAGTGGTAAAAGACGAGGCCGTCAAAGAACTAATTGGATTGACACAATTAAGATGGCAACTGCCATAGGCTTAGATCAACTTAAAAGAAAAGTTTTGCTTCGGAGAGAATGGCGAGAGATGATCCAAAGAATCGCCAAGTGTCGGACACGACTAAATGGCTAACAACAACAACAATTTTGGGGAGTGGAGGCCTGAGTGCGAGGTCTGTGCCTATGTATTGTGCTAGTGCGGTGTGGAAATTGTCATGTGCTGCTTGTAATATGTCGTTAGTTGTATTGTTGGGGCATGTGTACTGAGAGGTAGAGATTTCTTCTGTGTTTGCCATAAAGGTAGTTTCTTCTGGTTGGGTGGGGTGTGGTGTCCTGTGGTTTGATTCAGCGACCTCTTCCCTAATTTGTGTAAGTATGCATGAAGGATTGTTTACTTCTATGGAGCATCGCTGATCCGCTACCCGCTGTTCGCTAAGCCCTAACGATGGATAATCTGTGGTGAATGCGTGGTGGTGAAGTGCCTGCCTGTATCCTGTGAGTTGAGTCCCTAACTGTGTAACAGTGAAGAAGTCGCGCATAAGATCCTGGTTCATCTGTGATGACCATCGGATGCGCTGGCATGGTTTCCCAGTCTTGGTGGTCGCCTGCTCTGACACAGACGAAACACTTCCGACCGTTCAGGCTGGATGGTGTTGTCCGGGCATTGTGGTAGCCATACTACAGAATGGGGTGCCACTTTCTCTAGCACCACCTGCGGGAGACTGTAGTATATTTTTCGAACCTCCTTTGCCTAACCTCCGAACGCGGGTGACTTTATACTGCGCCACACCCGATGCAGCATGATCGATATTAGAACGAGTTCTCATCATAGATAGTTGGACCCTTAGCCTATCCTAAAGCTAGTGTAGTTCCCGCCCCCACCGCGAGGAGGTAGAGTCCATGGGGGCTGATTTTATTATTATTATTATTATGTTTGTATGTTTCAAACCTTGGGTTTCCCCAGCAAAAACAATATGGCGGGTCAAGGACCAAAGCATTATTATTTTTATTATTATTGCGATTATTATTATTATTATTATTACCATCATGATAAATCGATAACACAACTGTTTTTCTACTTTCCAAGACGACGGCCTGCGTTGCGGCTGATATTCCCGAATCTGGGTTCGAATCCCGGGTTTGGATGTTGCTTTCTTTCTTCTGTGTCTGTTTCTCTTCCATTCAAGGAATTGTTTCCAATTTCAAAACCTTGGTGATGGAGCAGTTTAGTCTCTGTTGCTCTTGCGCCATTGGAAAACCGCACACTAAAACAAGTGCGATCAAAAAAACAAACAGAAAATCTACTTTCCAATCTAATAAAAATTGGCTTGGAGCGAGGAGCTGTTGGTCAAACATTATCTTTTTATGATTCTTGTTAAAGCTTTATCAAAAGCCGCAAACATGGAAAACTCAACTTCAAATTATTCACTTTATAGTTGAACAACAATTTTCTGGATCTTATCAAGTGGATTTTTTTTTGGGATTTGGTAAATTGAAAATTGGCACTGAATAACTTTATAAGACAGGAAACGATTCTTAATCATCCTTGGAGATGGACAGAGAAAGCTAGACTGGTCGTTTTAGCTCAAATAAAGCAAAGAAGTCTAGCAGCTGCCTAGAATTGCTATAGCAGTTGTATCTATGAGAAGCTAGGGCGTTAACGTTAACTGTAGATATGGTTACCTTTTCAATATCTGAAATTGGTCTCCTTCTTATTTATTTAATCTTTTTATACAAAGATCCCATTTTAATAGGATGATTTTGTAGGAATAGTGTTTTTAATTGCTTTTTAAGTTTACTCTTAAGTCGGTTTCTATCGCTTTCAAAATTTCTCTGTTATTATCTTAGAGCAGAATTTCGGAGAGGAACCGTGAGTTGAAGCTTGCTTTAAGTCTTTGCCAGGAGCAGAAGCAAAGAAAACCACTGCTCTAGTCTTTATTTTAACAGTAATCAGTAAAAGTAAACCATTTTCAATTTTTTAATATATTTATTTATTACAGATAAATACGATTTTTAGCCTAATTTCCTATGAAAGTGAGACTCATTAACTCAGGTAGTCTATGTTGCTTTTGTGTTTTTGTATCTTCCCACCTCCTAAATCCTTTGGAACTGTTGGATGGTTCTTTAAACTTGATATACCGAGCTAAGGACTAAGACAATATATTGGAATTCTTTTTTCAAGAGGTTCCTTGTCGAGAAATTAGCCGGAGAAGGAGATAAAAAATTCCCTTAGAAAAGCATTAGAACTGAAATATAAATTTCTATCGCCTTCTATCAAAGGCTATTCATCCTATTAATATCTATGCGAGCTAAAATGTGATTAAAGTTAATCATGGGCATTTCGACTTAAAATTGAATTTTAAAACCTTTTGGTTCTAATATTTATTTTTTATCTTAGACGCATATTACAAATGCTATATCAAACCTATTCCAACCCATAATTGGCTGATTTTCATGAATTTTGATAAGATTGCAATCCATGTTGCTTCATAAATATTGTTACCTATTTGTTCTAATAAATAAACAGAAACTGAAAAAATGAGATAAAATCAAATGTATTCACTCTGATGAATCTTCTTGAATGTAGACTATTTTATTGAACAATGTCTGCAACTGTTTGTTCCATTATCTTCTGCCATCTTTCAACTTCATAATTCCATCTTTCCATAACTTTTTATCTTTTAGAGCAACATCTTCCAGGGAATTGAATTTTGTCTATTAAGAGAATTTTGTGATGATCGAAATCAATGGAAATCCGAAGGTGCAATGTCTGGTGAATACGGTGGATGAATCAGAACTTCCCAGCCAAGATGTAACAGTTTTTGCCTGGTCATCCAAGAAACATGTGGTCTTGCATGCTCATTGTCTTCCATCTTCAATATTTAACAGGCAATATTTATTTAATTTGGTTTTTGAATTAAAAAAAATAAATTTAATTAAATTTAATTTAGTAACCAGTCATAAGCCACACTTCACTTTCCGACTCTTCGCTCTTATGACAGTTTTCAATTTCCATCATTCCCCGATTTTCCCTCAGCTGATTCGCCGTTTCGACACTGACGCTTCGGTGTCCGGATGGCGTCAGTTTACGACAAGGACGTACGTGTTGCATTTCTTTTGTATTATGCTCTGCGATAAGCGAATTATTAAAGTGTTTACAACTTCAGTTTTTTTTCTTCTTGTGATTAAATATAAAATAACTTAATAACGGCAGACAAATACGAAAAGAGTTACGTCCATATTTGATGATGGCAGTGCAGTAAATACATTGATAAGTGGAGGGAGGGGAAGGGCAGTGCTTTGCAATGTAACGACTTTCTTTTTAAAGACAACTATCTGGAATCTAACATGTCCTAAAAACGAGTTGTGCTTGTACACAAAAAAAAAAAAAAAAAATCAGAGCTTCATATATTTTCAGGCTTAAAAATTGGAAAAAAAAAGTAAATTGGATGAGTACAAGGTAGCACAAAACTATTTTTGAAATTGAGGTGTCACTGAGAACTATTTTTGAAATAAGAGGCTTTTCTAAATTTTCACCACCATCCCACCAAAATACACATCCCCTCGAAATAAATGTAACTAATCCTCCCAGCCGTAATATTTAAGTCCCCTTAAAATTGGAAAGGGGACTTAATTGAGAAATTGCCAGGCTCTTTAAATTCATATTTCGGCCTCTGACATATTTATCTGCCCCGAAAAATAGTGACAGGTAAATTCTAGATAAATCTGGAATTTCTTAAAACTGAGATAGGAAAAAAAGAAACCTAAAAAAAATAAACCACGGTTTTCTGTGAATACATTATTGATTAAGTGTTTTCGAATCGTTTCCTTCGAAAATAACGAGTGTAGGTCTTAATTATTCATGGTTCTGTGTTTGAGAAGTATTTTAATATTTTTTTATTACGTTTTTCCTGCTCCCTCGTCAAAATAACAGTCAAAAATTATTTTAGTGAACAAATGACGTGAATTTACTTTAAAATTCGAACTGGATACTTAGTACGATTAATGTTGTGTTTTATATTTTAGCATTTAAAATTAACTTGATTAAATATATTAGAAAAAAGTCATTTGTATTTTCTTTTCATTTGTATTGTTATACTTTCTATGAGAAAATAAAAAGAACTAACACATTGAATCATTCGAGAATTTCAGGCATTTTTTATTTAATGAAACAACAGGTTAATTTTATCAATATTGATCTTTATTTTAATCAACGTTGCTTTCACCATTCTCTTCTATAACTCTTTCCTAATATTCAAAAATCTTATATATATTCCATTTTTATAAAAGTCCACAGATTTAATAATGAAAACTTCTTCAAGGTGCGTTTTAATATCATTGGCAGTTTTGAAACTTTTCTCTGAGAGCGAAAAAGATATAAATCCAGTGGTCCCAAATCTGGTGTCTAAGGTGAATGAAGTAAGATTTCCTAACCCAATCTTCGAATGCAATCCTGGGTTTGCAAGATCCAAAATTATTATATATAATAATCTGATATTACATTAATTGAACAACAAAATGTGACCCTAATTGACATTACCATCCCTGGGGACTGTAGAGTCCAGGAAAAAGAACTGGAAAAAATCAACAAATACAGGGCTCTGGCACTTGAAATTACACGAATATGGAATAAAACAACTACAGTGTTGCCAATCATCATTGGTGCACTAGGAACACTATCACTTAAATTTATGGACTATTACACCAGACTTGGAGCACCAGCAATAACAACAGCTGAATTACAAAAGACAGCCATCATTGGCACTGCGAACATTTTACGTCAATACCTTAGCAACACTTAGGCCCCTGGTTGAGGCCCGTCTTGCCTAAGAAAATGCCAGTGATTAAACGTGATTTTTTGTGTTTGTTTGGGTGAACGTTTACACTGTGTAACTATTTTTTAAAAGAGTAAAATTTGTCATATATATATATATATATATATATATCCATTTTTTTCGTCTTCCGTTATCAATCTGTCCAGAAACGGATCTTTTTTTTTTTTTTTTTTTTTTTTGACGGACAAGTAGATTACCACAAATTCCTTTCGGGTAGTTAGTGAGGTATCCACACATTGCAACGGGCTAAGCACTATCTTTATGTGGTCAAAAACAGTTGATTTGGGGATTTATAGCTTACTTGACATTTCCTGTTGTTTGTCCTAGATTTTTTTCTGAATTCCTGTATAAATTATTGTTCAATGGTGATATGAATTCCTCGGATGACCCAACATACAGTTCTTTATTTCTATTAAAATGTAAAATTCAAAATAATTGAATTATTACTAAATCTAATATTTTTAATAAGCTTTTTTTTCCTACTGCGTCTTAAAGAAATTTGATTAAAAAAATGTATGAGATCTCCTCAACGTATTTTGTATATATCTCATTACTTTTCAAATTATTTTTGTAGCTTTGACTTTGGAAGATAGTATAATTACTATCAGGGGCGTATATAAGGGGGGGACGGGCCCCCCCCCGAAATAATGAAGGTATGTCCTCCCAACGTTTTTTTTTTTTTTTTTTTTTTTGGTTGAACAGATAGGTTTCCATGGGGTGTCTACTTAAAATTACTTAACATTACGTTAATCTTGGCCCCCCCCCCCGAAAATATATTCTGTATTCGCCACTGTTTACTATGAACGCTTAACTATTTTAAATATCATTCATATTAGATTTAATGCAATTTCGAATATGTTTCATTGTATCTTTATTTCGATCTTTCACAAATACATTGTTAAATTACATTAAAAAAGCAATTGGACTGGATGATAGTATTGAAATTGCAAAGGTAGCCGTATCGGTAGAATTTCGAATTATGTGACTGTGTGGGCAAATAAACAGTAAATGACTTTAATATAAGCGGTATGTTTAATGAAACTTCCTCCTTTCCACTTAAAGTCCCTAATTAGGGTTTCCTGAAAATGAAGTAACAACAGAGAACTTTCACAAAGGGAAGATAAACCTACACTGTAATTTTCTCAAATTGGCACAGTGGGCATTTTAAGACACTTTGCTTATGAAAAGCCGCCTGATGCCACTAAATATAAGTACTGTATCACATTTTAATCAAAAAACTAAAGTTATTTTTATTTTTTTCGCTTCGATATTCATTACTACTAAAGCGAAAAATTTAGGGGTTTTTTGTGTTTTTTTTTTTCCTTACTCTAATCGAAAATCATCCCGTGATTTCGTTACATTAAGCGTAACGTCTTCTAGCACTGATCTAAATTAATGTGATTAAAAGATACTGAATATATCTTCTGTTTAACAGATAGTATTGGGAGGAAAATTGATAACAATTGGTTGCCATTAGTGTTTAGTGTTTTTGTTTTATTTTTGCCCAACATTAGTTTTAAGAATTTTTTATGAGTTACATTTGTTGATAATTCCAGTACAATTTAAAGTTGTTCAGTATTTTGAAATTCGTCTCCATTTCCTTTTCCCTCGAAAAGTGTTTACGTTATCGAATGTGAAATCGTGTTTTTAGTGTCTTATAAACTCATATGGAACAAAGAGAGTTTTTGATTGAATAACAGATTGCCTAATTAATTTAAGTTTACGTTTAATTTTGGTTTAGTATTTTGTGATTATACTATTATAGTGAAATAGGACAGAATTTATTCGGGATTTTACTACTCGCATTAGTACACAAAAAATAACCACTTTAAATATCTTCATCTACAAAAGTTAGAAAAAGGAAAATTTTAAATAATTATGAAAGAAATAAACAACAAGAAACTGTCAAATGTGGATCCGGTAGCCAAGTGGTAAATTGATTGTGGACAGGAGAAGCCCGGTTCAATTCTCGACCCCGGAGGAGATCGGTACATTTTTCTAGGCTGAATTCTTCTCCAATTGCATCCTAGGGTCCAGCCAGTCTTCTGCCTTCTGTAAAATATGTTCCAGTTTCTTTTTCGGAGATTAAAGGCAGGCGGGCTGATCACTCTATCTCAACTTAGTCCCGTTGGTAATGAAACGCCTGTACTGGGATCCTTACCTACAGACAGCCCAAGGGCCTGCATAGCCCCGTAATGGGATACTTTAACTTTTAAACTGTCAAAAGGATTTCCATTAATTTGAGATTTACGTTCAATTCTTGTGATTTTTTTTTTTTTTGAGGTGATTAGAAATGTTGGGAAACCATTAGCGTTTGAGACAAAATGATATACTCTCTCCGTTGAAGAAATTGTTAGTCGAATCCGTCCTCGTTTTCTTATCTATAATTTTTTGATCTTACCTACAGATTAATAAAAGTACTGAAATCAGATCATAAGACATTCTTAACCAATACCAACAAATTGTACTTAATGCATTAATTTGCTTCTGATCTGTTCAACATGAATGACCCACCGTCTGAATGTCTTCCACTTCGTTTGTTTGTCATTTTGTTATGATTTCCGATAAGAACTGCTGAAACAAGGTAACTATTTCATTAATCAACCTATATAAAAGTGTTCTTTTTATTCCAAAAATTAATTTAACAATTAACAATCAAACACTATTTGAAAGTGAGAAATAAATAAACGGCCACCACACATAGACTACTATTTTAAAAAATGTATTACAAAATAAAAAAATACACAAACATTTTCCGGTCGGCCCTTTCTCAAGTGTCATAATACAATAAAAAAATGTGCAATAAAAACCCAGATACTAAGTAAGCAGGAACATGTCACTGGAAGCAGGCGAGCTCATTATTGAACGTACGTCAGGTCGAAACCAAATTCATAATCAATGTGATACCACTCCACGACAACTCCAGGGGAGAAGAACTACGGATACTCATGACAAGATATTAAACAAAGCATAATAATAAAAAAAAAGTGATAACGATATTGGATAGTATAGTTTTAAAAAAGGCCAGACACATAATAATTAAAAAACATAAAAACACATTGAAATCTCGACCAGGTTTCGATCGGAGCTGCCTATCTTTTTCAAATGAAATTCCAATAAGATACAAGATGCTTATAATAAGAAATTGAATCAATGACAAACGAATGCAAATATGTTGTTCCCCAACGTCCTCTGGAGTCAGGAACTGCAGACATGAGCAGTGTAGACATATTAGTGTAGACATATTAGTGTAGACATGAGCAGAAGAACGTCAGAGAACCGGAAATGGTGAATCTTCGTGAATCCCCTCAGGAATGAATGTATAATGTGAATAAGCAGCTTATAACTTGTTGGAATTTTATTTTGAAAAAGATCGATAGATCCGATCGAAACCTGGTCGAGACTTCAATGTGTTTTTATGTTTTTTAATTATTATGTGTCTGGCCTTTTTTAAAACTACATCATTGATTTCACACATGTTAAATTTCTACAAATATTGGATACATAAATACATAAATACATTAAAAATCCAAGTATCAGTTCATTATAATTATTTATGGAAACCATAATGAGAAACTGTTTGTACCGAAAGGTTGTCAATGTAGCAGTTGACATCAGTCAGAATAAAATAGGATTCTTTACATCTTCTACAGCGAACACTTCACGTCCAACAGGTTGAGCGATTCTCGGGAAGTACCATCCGCCTCCCGCAGACCCACAATACTTTTTTTAAAAAAATGAGATCTGGAAACTACGACAATCATAGTAAAGTTTTAAGATGGCCCTTAGATCAGAATTTAAGTTTTAAGAACATCGGTCCAGCTGTTTTACTGTAGGGTGGATGGTGAAGAAAATCATGTTTCAGAAGGGAACGAAAATTTTGAAAATTATTCCTTTTCCCAAACATGAATCTAAAATAATTGTGCTCATAATTTACGTTCATCATCATCAGTGTTCTGTCGTAGACAGGTCTAATGGCAAGCAGCAAATAAGGTCAGCAATGTCTCTTCCTCCAAGTTGTTCTATTTCTTGCCTCCTCCTTCAGGCTTTGATATCCACTTGTAACCAATAGGTCATCCAGGATCATTTTTCTCTTTCTTCCTCTTGGTCTCTTTCCCTCAATCTTCCCCTCCAATACTTCCTTCATGAGATTTTCAACTCTCAGCACATGACCAATCCAGTTCTTTTTTCTTCTTCTAATGTTCTTTAATAAACTTCTCTCTTCCCCAATTTTTTCGAGAACTTCGTCATTAGTCACCTTGTCTGTCCATTTAATTTTCTCCATCCTCCTCCATAGCCACATTTCAAATGCTTCTAGCATCTCAGCATCTCTCTTTCTCAGAGTCCAAGTTTCTGAACCATACAAGGATATTTACGTTGAACCACTTTAATTCGATTTAGAAACTTTAATTTGTGATATTATGTTCATACGAACATAAAATGTTTAGTAGAAACAATTTAGAAACTCTTAAAATAAATGCAACAACTAATCATTAATTAATTGAGAATTCTTTTCAGCATTAATATATTTATAAGACGTTTGGTTTTTACTTTAATTTGTTTTTAAAAATATTGAAGGAAAGAGAAAATGACCGAAGGCAATTGAAGAATGAAAACAAAGAAAGCGAAAACAAGAAAGAAATTTAGAGAAACAATTGGATAAGGGGATGTAGCTAAAAGACAGAAAGAAAAAATCAATTGAGGACAATTAAGAAAGAAAAGACTAAAGAAGAAGGAGAAATAGAAATGAGGACAGAGAAACAATGATGACGAAATCTGATACTGAGAGAAAAGAAAACACAGTCAAGTTAATTAAGAGGTCATTGCTAGATAACTTTCAGCTCTACAGACAAACAAAAAGTACTGGTTAAGTTAAAAGAAATCGAAATCATAATTTAGAAGAATACAAAAGGCAAATTATTAAGATAATTAAAAAAAAAAAAACTTAATAAAAAATGTAAGGCTTTAAA
>JAFIDM010009631.1:120868330-120883737 GCA_023159025.1 Thereuonema tuberculata
TTGTAATTTTTAGTCTGGTGCGTTGGGCTTAATTCTATTATGTTAAATAATTTTATTTTATTTAAACATTTCTGAATGTGGATTTGTGTCGAAAAGTTTGGTCGTTAAGTCAACAGATGTTCCCAAA
This sequence comes from Thereuonema tuberculata, assembly GCA_023159025.1. Taxonomy (NCBI): domain Eukaryota; kingdom Metazoa; phylum Arthropoda; class Chilopoda; order Scutigeromorpha; family Scutigeridae; genus Thereuonema; species Thereuonema tuberculata. The sequence continues at coordinate 120,868,458 of JAFIDM010009631.1, forward strand.
GACAAGATTTAATGAGCTCTGCAAAGGAAGCTCGAAAGCTCCAGTTCAAGTATGTATGGTTTTAATTTTTAATTATAATTATGTTTATATTTTTTAACTTATTTATGTGTGTTGGCTGAAACTTATTTCTTAACAATGAATTACTGAGCACACGTAAAAACTTTTCCTTCAAAGACAATATTTTAAGCGAATGAATTTCTGTCAATGATTAACAATGAAGTTTCTCCGTTTAGTTTCGTTATCCCTTTAGTTTAGTTATTCCAGAAACCTACCTTATCATCAAAAGAAAGTTGAACATTAAGGTATATAGGATAGGATATATAGGATATATTATATCATTCGTTCTGAAATATTTAATTCAACAGCGGAAGCAATGTTGGAATTAAACTAAATTACTTCTTTAATTTGTTTTCTGGCTGTGGGCGAAGAGGAAAATGATTCCTTTTCTAAAAATAAAGTTTGCCTCTAAATAAAAGGATCTTCATAGAAGAAAATTATGTTTTTATTTAAGGATGAATATGAAAACTTAGATATAAATCTCATGAAATTTTAAGAAATTCGTTCCAGCTGTATTCCTTGGAATATTCCTTGGAGAGGAAGTCATATTTCAGGAGTTGGGAGTTATAATCATGCTACTGTTTTTACTTAGCCCATAAATAAATATCCTTCCTAATTTTAAGGAAGTTAGTCCACTCATTTCAGCGGGATGGAGGAGGGTATGGACGCCAAAATAAACTTGTTCATGAACTAAACTTTAAGGAAATCGGTCTAGCTATTTTAGCGTTATGCACTTACAAACACTCAAACAGTGAAGAAAAACTTTGAAACTAGGTAAGTTAATTGGAATGCATTTTGACTCTTTGTTAATGTTGAAAGTAGATATAAGTAGATGGTTGATATCGACTTCTTTTCTCTTGGATTCGTGAAGTTGGAATCTTAAGGAACTCGAAATCGAAATTAAGTAGCCCTTTTATCCAGATTTCCACGAGTAGAGTGGGAAAGACACAGTAGATTTGATCTCGATTCCATTACTTTAACTTTACGTTCCTTAAGTTGGAATCGTTAGGAATGTACTGTATATCCATCAATTTTTCACTTTGAAATTTCTTATCAACTTATCAAAGAAGAACAGTAGTAGCATGGAAAGCGAGGAAAGACAGTTGGTTTTCGATTCCGTTAGACTTAATCAACGTTATGAACTTAGATTCATGAGGAAATTACCCTTTAATTTTCAATTTCCAAATATTATCAATTCTTTTTTTAGTTAGAGAAAGTTGCAAGTGAATTTATTAACCTAGTCCTCATAGGCCTATGTTCTAAAAGATGTTTTTAGGTTTAGACTCTCAAAACTATAGTTTCTACAAAGAAACAATGCCAATTGGAAACAAATAAAATATTAAGATTGTGACCTGGACATTTAGAATCCAGATCCTGAGAGATCACAGCGTTAATACAACAGTTGTGTATGTACAACAGCATGTGTATCAATAGCTCCGCTTCATTTGCCAGTATTTACCTAACATTTCATGGTATATTTAAATTGAATTTTAAGGAAATTTTGCATGTAAAGGAGTCAATTTTAAGGAAGTAAAAAGCATTTTTACAAAATACGGCTCATCTTCCTATACAGTAGCAGTTAGGATTGAGAATTGGTGATAGACGAAGTCACAATTAGATTCACAATTTTAGATTCAGAACAGATGGTTGTTTGGAGATGGTTTTCAACTTCCTCGGCAGCGATTCAGATGGAATGTGGAAATTGTAGAGAAATACAAGTTACATTTCAGTGAAAATATCACTTTTGTTTTTAAATGAACTTTCTTTTTGAGATGTTTATGAAAAATGATAAAATATTAATTCTATTTTTGATGGAATTTTGAGGAGTAAGAACAATTGTCCAGCGGTTTCTCCATTGATAAAACCTTTTAATTTCAAATGTATTAATTGCTTTCACGCTCGTCAAGCTCGCACATTATTTTACGCGTTGTCATCGTTTGTAGACAAGTAAGTCTATAACAGCTTGGTGAGTTAGTTAAGCATCCAGCTTCCATTAGTCAATTGTTGCTTTTTATCATTCATTTTTCTTTTTTGTAAAATTTTTTAAAATCCATCAGAATTGATTTGAATGTGTAGGGTATTTATAGCTACAATCAATAATTTGCTTTTCTAAACAGCAAAGAACCTCGGTATTCTTTAATTGTTTCTTATTTAATTTTAATTGCTTCTCTTAACTGTGCTCTTTGTTTGCGATTTGTAATTTTCACAGAGTAAATATGTACTAGAAAGCTTCTAAAGAGTGATTGGTTGATAAATTTGGTTACCAGAAATTGATTGATTAAGCACGTAATCAATAGTTATTCCATATTGATCAAACAATTAATCAATGAAAACAGAACAGATTAAAAACTAGATTTCTGGATAAATCATAATCACTGTTTTCAAATTAAGGGGCACATCCTCAAAAAGGATATGTTTAACGATCCAAATGGAGAGGATAAACCTCTCCCATTGGCTGCAGAATGTAATGTAATGTGGTGAGTGTGGGTGGTAGGGAAGCCGAGCACCGCGACCTTTTGGTCTATTGGCCACGGAAATAAGGGTAGACGGAGAGAAAGACTGAGAAAGAATAGTGGGAGAAGTGCAGGGGAAATGGGAGAACCCCGAGAAAATCTGCCCAGCGCGGATTGTCCGCCATCACGAAATCCACATGAGAACCGAACCTCACTACTCAGAGGTGAGAGGACAATGTCTTAGCGACAACGCCAACCCCGCGGCCATTGGCTGCAGAAAGTTTTCAACTTCATTGTCAGAATTGAGTTTTGAACTCTCGACAACGCTTAGCTGAACACTGAATTCAATGTGTAGAATTAAATACACCCATATAGGGACTATTCATTCGACCAATCTTTCTTTCTTTTTACATCTCTTCTTTCTTCATGATTTTGACTTATATACAGGATGGCCAAAAATCAAGATCGGATATTTCTTATGATGCGCTACAAAATAGTGAAATGCGAAAAGCCATACAAAAATTTTATGAAATTCGAGGAGATACAGTAAGTCGCGACAATAACAACAAAGTTAGCCGACAGAGGGCTGCAATGGCACAGTATGGATATTACCATTGTCATATTGCTGTTACTTAATGCTTCTTCTCAGTTTCATAAAATTTTTATATTGATTTTTACATTTCACTGTTTTATAGCAAATCATATAAAACATCCGATCCTAACTTACGATCCTCCCTGTACAGTACTGTTAACACATATTTTTATTAGGAACAAAAAATTCTGACCCAAAACTAAAATTATTTTTTGAAGCTGTTTATATTTCATTTGTAATGGTGAAAGTTACAATGGTATTTTTGCTATTTTTTTTTAGTTGCTACGTATTGTGAAACCTCAAGCTATAGCTGACAACTGAAATGAAATCGTTGCATTTCTAACATTTAAGCTAATAGAGGAAATCCAATGAAAACAATGCCAAATATCTCGAACATGAGGAGGGGTGGCTTTGGCCTCTGAAAATATCCTATTCCTAAAGTGTTTGGACCTTTGAACATGATGGTGAAGTCCGTTTGTGGATCCGACCTTCCGTTCGAGAGTTGTTAGGGGAGGACGGATACGGACGGACAGGTCAAACGCAATAGCTACCGATTTTGATCGCTACCACAATAGCTCCCAAATGGGTCAAATGTAATCCCAAAAATTGCGGGGTTTTTTTTGCTTTTTTTTTTTTTTCATTTTTCTAACATTAATGGATATGATTCTTTTAAGGGAAACATCTCTAATGAGGGATCTTTCTTTGAAGGAATCAATAATTAAAATATGGTAGATTAAAATGTATCATGAAAGGCAAAGTTTTCAGCTCTCTATGTATATTGAGGCATCAAAGATTTGAAACTCAACCCAAAAATACATAAAACAAACTACATAAAAGTACAAAAAAAATATAAAGATAAAGTAATGGTAAAATTTAACGTGCGTGAGAATATTAATAAGAAAAAATAAAGATAAAAACGCACAACATTTTATTGAGTTCTGGGCGAATCAAACTGATGACACCTAGGAAGGTTGAAACAGTCTGTTTTTGATTCCCGGTACGAAAATCCCGAAAATAGCTCAGTGGCTCTTTAAATGTTTTTATCTTTATTTTCTTATAAAAATAAAGGATCTATAAACAATAAATAACGAAAAACATGATTTGTAAAGAGTAACTACAAAATACATTTAACTTGTCAACAGCTCGCAGGCGAGCTGAAACTCTAGTGTTTTAATCCTTTTAAAAAAAGATTTAATCTTAAAATATGTGTATTGGCCTCATTACATTTTTTAATTATAAAAAAAAAATTACACCTCAGGCACGTTAAAATGCTTAATTGTAATAAAATGCATTTAACTTAATAAATGTTTGACTACATTTAATATTCAGTTATAACTAAAGTTATTCTTTCAAAGGTGAATTATTACCTTTTTTTTTTAATGGAAAATAATTTAAAGAGGACCTATATTATCTGCGCCAGTTCTATTCAAAAGATGGAAGATGATAAATATTTCAAGGTAAGGAGCAGCTTGCAAATTATTGACTCCAATATTATGATATTAAAACATACATCCAGTCCATCACAGTTGCTGCAAAGTTGATTATATAAGTTATCGGATGAAAGCAAGAAGCAAATCACAGTTGCAAAATAAACCCTTTCTTTTTAAACGAAATCTTTTGAGCTTAAAACTTCGTTGAACTGTTTGGTGGAAGACATCACTCAGTTATCTAATTACCAATGGCGAGAGGCACATGCCCTGGACGCCAAATCTGGGGAGTCTTTATTATGGTTAAAAAAAAATAGTTATAAGAATACAGGGTGTATCTGAAATGTGCTGCCAAACTAAAAGGTTGTGCAAAACAACGAATAAATGTCATACAAATATGGGTCTGGAAATGCTTTATTTCCGAGATAAGAACGATGAAACGATACAGAGGTGTTGGTCTTTACGTCGTATCGTAGAGTCATTGGATTGGAAGAAGGGGACCAACAGCAAGGGCTGCTAGCTCCCCTGATTTAAACCCTCTGGACTTTTTTTCGTATGGGGCTATCGTAAAGCATTAGTACATCACAACGGTTCCTGACCGACACGCACTGCACGATCGCATAGTAGATGGGTGTAACACAATTCGACGTGCACCTGACATCTTCGACCGTGTTCGGCAGGCGATGGAACGACGTTGTGTTTCATGCATTACGGCCAGTGGAGAACATTTCGAGCACTTTCTGTGAAAATGAGCGACTGTAAGGCCAACACCTCTGTGTTGTTGCATCGTTCATATCTTGGTAATAAAGCATTTCCAGACCCATGTTTATATGACTTTTATTCGTTGTTTTGCATGATTAAATACAACCTTTAAGTTTGGCAGCGCATTTCAGATACACCCTGTATATTAGCAGTAAAAAGCTTCATTTTTTTCTACAAAAGAAGTGTATTTTACTATTTTGTAACATATATTTTAACGAGCTTACGTACCAATTTAAGAATTCAAAAAGAAATTTCAAGAAAAATTTTTCAACTGATGCCATTTTTTTATTTGCCCTGGGCGCCATCAACCATAGTTACACCTCTGTTAATAGCTTCTCGAATTGCCAACATAATGAAGCAAAAGAATTAATAAAACCACATATAATAATCTTAATCATGCTAACTATAAGGCATTGGTTCAGCTAAAAAAGAAAATATTTGTAGTTAATAATAATAATAAGCTGAACTGGGACCGCCCCATTCGCACAGACAAAACCATACATCACAACAGACCAGACATCACACTTGTTGATAAGGTCACAAACAGACCTATCTCATTGATATTGCAGTGCCTATCAGCAAGAACATGCAGAAAACTTACGCAGACAAGATAAGTAAATACACCGATCTAGTACACGAACTCCAGAAGCAGTGGATTGCTGGACCGAGTACGTGTTGTACCCATCGTTCTGTCCGCCACTGGTCTGGTGCCTCACACATTGCACCACAGTCTCAGCACACTAGGACTTCACAAAAACACTATGCGCAACTGCAGAAGGCTGTGGTACTCAACACAACACGCATAGTTTGGAAATTTATGGACACAACCACACATCCCTAATCATTCTTGCACATGTCTTTACACTTGACAATATGTGCTTTGGCCCTTGACCCGCCATATTGTTTTTGCTGGGGAAACCCATGGTTTGAAACTTTAATTTAGTAAACAAAATAATAATAATAATAATAAGAAGAAGAAGAAGAAGAAGAAGAAGAAGAAGAAGCTAAAGTGAGATAGCATTTTTTCTCAAATTTTCAAAATTATGAAGTCAACAAATTTAAAAATTAAGGCATCCCAAATACTTTTTATGAACACCCGAAAATTCTTCTCGATCTTTCGTTAAATACTAAATGTCAGAAGACCCTTTATTTGTAATTTGTAGATTCTTTTATGAAACAGTAAAATACATTGACTGAGACTGAAGATGAGGATCCACTTGTCCGGTGGATGTCCGATGCCCATCGGACAATTGTACCAACTGTGGAAAGTATCGAAGTGATTTCAATTTGTTTCTCAACGACATCATAGTAACCCGTACGAAGAAGGGGAATTCTGCTAGCTAATAATGTATAATTTATAGTTATTATAATTAAATTATAATTATTTTTGTTATTTATTTGACAGTAAATAATTATGGTTATTAATAATAGTATTTATAATACTAATTTATCAATACCGGAATCTATATTACTAAAATCTTTTATTTCTCTGTCTGTCCGGCACAATTGTTAATTATTAGTTTCACTTGTTAAGATAATCAGATTATATAAATTTGCTTTTTTTTTCATTTTCCATGGGATTCGAACCGAGGACCTTCGTCCTAGCAGTCAGTAATGCTAACCATTGGACTACTGCTGGTCCCCCAATTTACAATCCTACTTTTATTCTATTTGTTCGTGCGCTATCAAATAATGAGTTCATTCAAAAAGGAATAAAATATCACTTTTTGCCATAACCGCTTGGAATTGATTCTTCTTACATTATCTCATACTTACCAGGGGGAGACAGGGTGGTGGCCTAGTATTCATTAAATATTAACTCACCTGCTTCTTTTAGAAATAAGTTTTTAAGAGCATTTTAACAAATATCTTATTAACAACTGAATACTTATTTAGGTCAATGAATTTATTTATTTATTTATTTATTTATTTATTTATTTATTTATTTATTCTCGCTTTTTAAGATGCAAATATATAAAGCAGACTTCGCTGAGGAGGTTGTGTCGATTTGAGAGCAATTGTTATTTCAACCGTTTAGAATTGCATATAACAAATGGAAATAATTAACTTATTTTTCCGTTAATACAAACTGGCCAAATTTTTATTGAAATAAATATTGAAATATAAATTAAATATAACAGGGGAAAAAATTCTTTATTTTAGAATTTTGACATTAGGTCTCCAAATTATTGTCCTAAAAATCTTTTTTCTGTTTCTTCAATGATTCAAGAAAATTAACTTCACTAAAAAGACCCTTGAGGCAATTAATTTCAACAGAGTTTAATTAGCGAATGAAGCTAGTAAGAACTTGGATTTTTTTATCTTCATTTCTGTCCTATCATTAGCAATGCCTTCTTCTCCTATTCTTTCTTGCAAATATAGATTTTCTTTTCTTTTCTTTTTCTTTTTATGAATTTGTTTATCTGCGTTGGAGAATTTGTTATTTATTCGGAAGTGATTTTGTTTTGTTATCAAAGACTTTCTCTATTCTTAGAGAATAGTGGGAAACGGTTAGCCATTTTTTTTTTAATTAGTCACTCAGACTAAATCTTTTGAAGCAGCTTAATAATAAACATTGCACTTTGGGACAAACATTGTACTTATCAACGTGATTAAGAAACTGATTTAGTTAGTTAGTTCAAATGCAGATATTTAAGATAATTAAAAGTAGACCATTTCAAGGAACTTCAGGTCATTTGCAAAAACGACTTTTTTAAAAACTAACCCTGTGTTCGCTAATTTGTTTATTCAACTGAAGCATTTAAAACCCTGAATTACTTCCTGTAGTATCTCTACTATTCAACTTTAAATAAAATATTAGTATTGAACCAAATGCAAAAAAAAAAAATTAAGTTTTAACAATCTATGATTCTGCTTATTACGTTTTAATTTTATAAACAACTAGCAGAAAATTCTTCGTACGGGTTATAAAAAAAAAAGTATCCTGGTGTGGATGAAAAAGAAATTGAAAATTGTGAGACCACTTCGAAACTTTCCAATACTTTCCACCCTTTTCTCCCCGTCTCCACAACCCTATCACATCAAACCTTTCCCAATTGGTAAAAAAAAATCCCGTGATCAATACAAATTAATGTTACATTCTTATTGTGCAACTCCAAAACCCCATAGAAGTATACTTCAACTTTGTATACTTTGTCCAGTTCCTTCGTTTACACCCTTAGGGCTCGAAATCGAAAATTCGATCAAATAGCATCTTTTCAATTTTGACAAAGAACATTTTGACAAATTTGCATAAATTTCGTGTTTCCAACTAAAGCAATTTTGAAATTAATATCGAATATAAGACTTCCACCCCTTTCCGCCTTCTCCATATCCACATCACTTCAAACCTTCCCCATTTTTAAAACAATCACGTGATCATTACAAATCTATATCTATCCCGAAAACACGTAGACTTATGCAAATAAGTCATTTACTGTTTGTGAAAATTCCCCCTCCCCTTCATTTACACCCTTCAGGCTCGATATCGAAAAAGCATCATTTCAATTTTGACACAAAACACTCATGACAACTTTCATGTTTCCATCCCAAACGGTTTGAGAAATACGCAAACCGTTCAAGAAAGATTCCTTCCCGCCATTTACACCTATTAGGATCCGAATGTCGAATATTCGTCTAATATATATCGTTTCGATTTTGACACAGGAGAGGATGGGAAGAGAATTATTGAAGATGATCGCCCAGAACGCTGAAGTAATGCTGTGCTGTGACCTTCCCATGCACAGGAATACAAGTGGAATAAAAAGAAGATCCTCCCATAACTATTGCAACTGCTGCTGCAGAATACCCATTGATAGCCGAAGCTACCGTCCTAGTTCGTCCCACACATGTACAATGGACTTCTGGTGTGCCAAGAAAGCATGTCGACAGCACTCAAGTAGTCCAGTAAAACCTGTGCTGTATGTGGTCTGTCATAAAATTATTGGAAAATGGACCGCTGTAACCTCTCCATGAAAGGAAGCCTATGAGTCCTATGAGAATCTACTGAATATACCGTGCGTCGTCAATGTTCCCCTAATCATTAACAGTAGAAACCGAGAATCGTAGGAGATGACTCCCCAACATGCCATGATGCCAACAATCCTGGCCGTATGTCGCTCACAATTAAGTCCGGATTTGTGCTCTACCCAGTCTCTATATTAGAGTTCGGTGTATCTCAAACTTAACATAAATGTTAGAGTTAATAGAGAACCATTTGACAGTTTATTGCTATTTATTTTTTTCATAAGTGATTAAACAATTTCGTTTTCTAAGTTTCATAGATGAAGAAATGTTATTTACTTTTTGTCTACTAAACAAATAATAAAACAAAGAATAAATTTTGTTCTTTTGTTTTATTAGCAGCCTGTAGGTTACAGTTACAGTTACAGTTTGCCTGTAAAACATAGGGGACCGCTCTTGCTTTTATGCTTGCTGGATGTCACATTCTGTAGTGGCCAAACGATTAGAGATATCAGAATGAAGCCTTCACCATTGTGTTCAGCATCAAAAGTAGGTGACCCGTCCAAAAAATCAGACCTCTAGGACCACTCCCTGACCGGATGTGAGGGGGGGTCAAAAGTCGGTGCTTCAATACGTTTTTCTTTTATCATATCTCAGCAACTGTTTGTCTGGCAAAAACGTGACCACCACCAATGTGTTCAGAAGGGTCGATATTGGAGGGACTTCTATAGCCGTTTTCCTCTTCATCGGGAGCGACCATTGTAAACGCTGCACAGTGTTTCCAAACGCCTGAAAACCTGGCCAAAAATATTAAATACAATTTTAACACGAATATTTCGACTTTTCTTTTTAAATACAAGACAAATAACACAATAACATTAAATAGGAGTTATTTGCTTAACAATTTGCTTAACAAACTGAATCTTTATAAGGCGGCAATACAAAGTTGATGATGGACGAGGATTTTTCCAAAGCACACTTTTCTCTCCATTTTCATCCACACAAAAGAGTGGCACAGGAACCATGGAAGTGAAGAAAATATCGGAATGAGATATTGTTTGTAAAGGGAATGCCCACTGCTACCATTACAGCGCCACTTCGATATCAACGTCATAGAAATTTTGTCATCTTTCATTCTGACAATTAACGGTTCTTGTGACATTATAATGCGGCTGGCAGTATGATTTAAAAGATCCCGAAGTTTCACTTCTGCAAGAGATTCGGTCACTAATAGAGACTCTGGATAACACATTTTCTTAGCATTTAAAATTCTCTTGTAAGAAGGATATATCAGCATTCAAATCTTTTGCGCCTAGTCTCATCACTTTATACTGGTGCGTAGTCAGATCAACCTCCAAAAAAATTGATAATGCTTCATCATCATTATAACTTCTCATTACAGAGCTGCTGGTTGATGCAATCGTCCAATATCTTCGTATCTTTAAAGGCCTTGTTGGTGATTTTTCCATTTCTTCTAACAGCTTGGCGTGTTCTACGTTAATAGATTCGCGATGTTTCATTTTCGCTGCGAAAGCTAAACTTTCCGCATTTTCTGCTGACTTCCTTAAAGTTTCAGTTTTTCTGCGCTTAGACCTAGTACTGCTCTCTCCAAAGTCTGTTTGTGGTTTCCTCTTTTCCCAAGTGGAGTTTTCACAACATTCACATCACACACAAACTCCCTATCCAACCATTCTTCATTGTTTTTCAAAACCTGTCGATGATTCTATTTGACTTATCAAGTCTGCGAAATAATTCACTACAAAACTGAGATACTTGTTTTTCTAATAATTTAAATTTATCATGTGAGGCTTGTACGTCAACTTTTGTTCCAATATGTTTAACTAAAGAGTTTTTTTGTATTTGACTACCGCCCTTTTCTTGCTGCAAATTATGAAATAACTCTCTCCGTGTACAACGATATTCCATTCTGAAACGAAAATAAACTATAAAACTATGTGATTGTAATATATCTTCTTATTGTTATTACTTAACTCTTAAATAATCATATTTTTGCTCCTAAGAAAATTATTTGATATTGTTAATATATAGGTACATGTAATAAATCAGCAATTTGTAATTATACAAGCAAATATGTTTATTTAAATTATAACAAATGGAGCTTGTATGAGCAATTTATTTCTTTGTGGCTTCAAAGTAGACATGGGAACATGTTAAGTAAAAATATAACCTCGGGCAACATCAGGCATTTTTTGTAGACCTCTTTGAAAATTAAATTTATGCGGTTGCAAAATAAAATTACATAACGTAAGAAAAAGCGTTCTCAGACTATCATGTTATCACCTAAATTAATAAATATTATGTTTTCAGAATACCAAAATATAGTTGTACAGAATTAATAGTAATACTTCCCTTTAAATCAACAAATGGAGTACAAAAAAAACACTTGAAATACAGGTTAAAAACGCTCGATCACAACAACACAAACTATGCAACTCCAACCTCTCACTTTCGAGATTCAACAACAACTGAATAAAAGTAGATCAGCTATGAGGGTTAGAAGTTTTATGACCACCAGACATTCTGGAACAAAATGGCACATTGTAAACAGCCTATCTGCAGTTTTCTATTTTATAAGAAGAAAAACTTCCTGTGTGAATGAATTTAATATAAAATGTCAAAACGTCTAAAACTTGTTTTTTTTTCTTAATTTTTATTGTTATTTTATTTATTATTTTCAACTTTTAGTTGTGTGAGTATTGGTAAGAAACAGCTGGAAAAGTTTTCTTCCCGTCCTGTAAAGTTTGAGAATTATCAGATAGGCTGTATTGTTTCTTCACCGACGATATTATGGGTCCGCTTTGCTTTTGACACTGTCTAAAAGCATTAATTATCTTTTTATTTGTTATAAAAACGAAATTGTAAATGTATGAAAAGTCACAAACAGCTATTGACACTGAAGGTAAGGTTCCAAATGTTTTATCAGTGCTTATTTAAATATGCCTTCCTTCATTTTTAGGCATCAATCCCCCTCCATACAATGTGATATTACCACAAAAAATAAGAAGGGACAGCAACAATGTAGCAACTTGACAGTTTTAAAGGAACGTCGTGAAAAAAAAAGAAGTTTATTAGTGTTCAAAGTAGTGTTTCGTTTTTATAATACCCTCTGTCCCATAATAATAGTAGCAAGTGAATATTTAAACGGGAATTATTGGCGAATGCAGCTGTAAGTTATGTTGTAGCACAAAATTGCGAAGCCTTCAATCAAAATCAATGTTTCATGATATCTTGCATTTGTTTTAACACATCTTTTTTTTTTTTAGCTTAACCTAATGTATTACGATTTACATGGGTGGTTCGAAAAGTTTCCGACCAAACAAAGATACAAGACATTTTTTCTGATTTCGTTTTTTTTTGCTCTACATAGTCTCCTTTAAGTCTATACACTTCTCCCAGCGATGCTCCCATCTGTTCAACCCGTCCAAATAGTAGTCGGCGTACTTCTTTGCAAAATAGTTGTTTACGAAGATGAGGGCCTCCTCATTCGACGAAAATCTCTGTCCTCCGAGCGCAATTTTTAGCTTAGGGAAAAAAAAGTCGCTTGGGGCTATATCTGGTGAGTAAGGAGGGTGGTCAAGCAGTTCAAACCGTAATTCGTGGATTTTCCCCATGGCAACCGCTGAGGTGTGAGACGGCACATTGTCTTGGTGGAACAAGATTTTTTTTTCTGCAAATGTGGCTGTTTTTCCGAAATTTCTGCCTTCAGCTTGTCAAGTAATGATGCGTAGTATGCTCCTGTAATGCGCTATACCTTAAGTAGGAAGCCAATAACAGAGCTGAAATATTTTTTGCTAAACCTTTTGGCTTTGCTATTTCATTCCATCCTGCTCAAAAAAAACCCGGCACTTTGATTTTTGTTCAAAAGAGAATATTAGTTTCGGTTCTAAATTTCAGCCATTTGTGTTAGAGATATGGTAAAAAGGTAAAGGACATAAATGTAGTTTAGAATGTGCTGAAAATAATGTTTTTTTACCATAGCTTTCTATCGTTTTTCTTAGCTGAGTTATTAAAATTACCGCATCTGTCTGCAAAGGCCAAAATGCCGGAAACCCTAAAACAAAAATGGACGCCATTTTTAAACGAAATCAAATAAAAAAAAAAAATAATGCCTGTTTTGAAGTACTTATGTATAGGGGTAACAACAGTAAAAAAATTATTTTTTTTTAAAAATGGTCGAGCAACCAGTGCTGGACCGTTTGGTGTGGATTGACCCTAAATGAAGTGCAAATGAATTTATAATTTTATCAATAATTTTAAGTGACTATTAAAACTAAAATTCATAGAAATTGCAAAGAGCAAAATTTTCCTGAAGCAAAGATAGCTACAATCAGGCTTGGGATCCTGCAGTAAACATACCATAATCAGGATGCAATATGTCACAAACACACATAAAATTTAACATACTTTGACCTGCCTACATGGCTACTTAATGGTCGTATTGCAAAAAAAAAATACATCAGTCTTGTAGAACAACGTTTTTTCTTTCAGATGATACTATTCACAAGCAGATTCAGGTAGACTATTTTTTAATAATTGGCTTTAAAATTTGGTAAATTTTACCATGAGTGCCAACATGCCAAATTTGAAGAGATCCTGCAGCGAGACTATAGACGCTACATAGTTGTAAATTTGGCAGTAACACGTTAAGCCCAAGCATAGTGCTTGTTCAAAATTTCAAGTCCATATCTTTTTTTGCCTGGAAGTTTTGAAGTCTGCATATTGGTCAAAATTTGTTGCGGTATTTTTCACAAATTTTTATGCACACTTTGAGGCAACTTGTTTGACTGAATTTTGCATCCATAATGTTAAAATTAATTTTATTGGAATCAGCAGAAAAAAATTGTACAGGATCGCAACTTTTCAGCCATTTTCTTAAGTTAATTTCATTTTTATTAGACCCCAAAAGTGGCATTTTGTTCAATGTTTCGCGAACATGGACCGACTACCCTCCAGATAGGGGGTCTAGATCAACAACTATTGCAGCTTGGGACCTCAAATTTTGGGAAACTTAGTTTAACACCTTACCGGTGCTACAGCTAAAATTTGAACAAAATTGGAGACATGACGGCGGGAACGTTTAGACCACTTGGCATGGAATGACCCAACAATAATTTCGAATTATTTCATTGTAACGTTAAATGTAACGGAAAACGATTTTTGGGTTACGAAAAAAAAAAAAACCCTTTTTTTCCCTGAAAGAATCGAAAACGAATATATTTATATATATTCAGGGGGAAAAAAATATATCAATTTTTTTGTTTTTGCTAGCTCTGATTTGAAGTGATCCCATGATTCTGCCAGTATCTGTAAATCATTTCACATCACTGAATGTTCATTGCGGTCTTCCATTGATCAATCTCATCTAGAAAATATTATGAGCCGTCACGCCTGCATTTTTATCTGCATTATCTGTTCATGGTTTATCAATATTTGGGATTAACTAATAGCTTAAGTGATTTGTGATAACTAGATGTCTACTTTCTAATGATTAGAGTTTATGGACGTATCTTTACAAAATTATATTTCTTTTTTATTTTGCTCTCTCTCTTTATTACTGAATTTCTTAATTTGTGTTAAAAGGAAAAACAGTCACTGTCATGATTTAAGCATGATTACTTTTCTAACGGTAGACTTAATGCAGCTAACTTATTAAATTTGGATCAATATTTTCGATTTTTTTTCTCTGAATCATGTCTTAAAATTCTCAAGTATTACTGAACTACATAAAGTTGATTTCTTTGAAAATTTTATGTGATAAATATGTATGTGTATGTTTCTGTCCCCTCCAAACAACTGCTAGTGAATAGATATTTATGAAAGTTTTTATATCATTAACTGGTCTTCATAAAACTCGACTTTTGTCTGAAACATTTTCTTCAAAAATTAGGGAATAATGTCAGAATAAAAATGTGTCACTGTATTTTTTCATATGATGACAATAGGATAGCAATATATTTAACTGCTTGCAACTGTATTTTGCTTATTTAAAAAAAAAAAAAAAAAAA
>JAFIDM010009631.1:120891401-120912230 GCA_023159025.1 Thereuonema tuberculata
CTAATGGATAAGGCGTCTGACTTCGGATCAGAAGATTGCGGTTTCGATTCCTGTCGCGGACGTTTTTTATTGTAGAGGTAATTATTTCTTTTATCAATTTAATGGTTAGTTTCAACAATAAATGAAGAATTTTGAAAGATGTTATAGCTAAAGTCCGCGTGGCCTAATGGATAAGGCGTCTGACTTCGGATCAGAAGATTGCGGGTTCGATTCCTGCCGCGGACTTTTTTTATTGTGAACAGTGAATCGTATTGTGATCTGCTTCAGAGCCATTTAAACCCACAATCAAGTCAAAATGTCGCTGTTGCAGTAGGATAATGCTCAGCGACATATCGCTCGTGCGATGGTACAAAAACTAACAGATCTGCATTTCGAGTGTCTTCCACATCCTCCATATTCACCAGACCTTGCACCGAGTAATTACCTTGTGTTTGGACCCCTCAAGGAGGCACTAAGTTTCGCACGAAGTTTTTCACGGATGATGAGATGAAAGAGGCGCTGCAAACTCAGCTTCTCAGTCAACCAAAACTTTTTTTTCTCGCAGAATCCAGATTCTGCTGAAATGCTGGTGCGACTCTATTGAACGTAATAGAGACTATATTAAAAAATGATGAAGTGTTTTTGTTTGTATGTGTGTATATTTTGTCAATAAAAAATCATTAAGGTTACTTTTTG
Source organism: Thereuonema tuberculata (assembly GCA_023159025.1). NCBI lineage: Eukaryota > Metazoa > Arthropoda > Chilopoda > Scutigeromorpha > Scutigeridae > Thereuonema > Thereuonema tuberculata. The sequence goes on from JAFIDM010009631.1 coordinate 120,892,077, forward strand.
ACTCGCCATTATAACCACTGTTATTAAAATATATTATAACTAATATGTTATATAATAATATATTTAACTTATAAAATATCTCTTCAGAAAAAATTTATTAATAATTCCTAAGTATTTTTCATAAGATTATCATTTCGTTTTTAAAACAAAATTTATTGGAAACGTGTTTTGTCACTTGTTCACTGCACAAAAGGACATAGGATATTGTAATTTATCCATAAAAATTAGAAAAAAAAGTTAGTTATTTAATTTGAAAGAAATAAATAGCAATAAATTGTTGTAGGGTTCTTCTTTAATTTGATATTTAATAAATCCTTTAATATTTTAGAAAAGTTGTGAGGCTGTTTGCTTTTAGAACAAAGTGAATTACGATTTCTCTATTGAAGAAACCAAATGAGAGTTAAGTGAAATTTTGTTCTAGTAATTTTTGATCTCCCCATAGATCAATAAAATTGTTGAAATCATAAGATGGTACTTAGTCTGACGAATGCACGACTGAATGTAAATAAAATTTTCTTAAATATTTTATCTCATAAACTGAAAGCAATAACAATTTTAGTGTTTTAGCCTTCTTTCTTAGGTTCCACTTCTTAAACAATGAGTATTAATGCTATTAGCTAAGCCATTAATTTGTGCATAGGTTTGGTATGATTGAAGTTAATCCTAGTTAGACATTCTAACTCAGCAATTAATGGGAATTTAATTTTTCCTTATGATTTGGAATATGTGTACTTTTTGTATTTAGCAGACATTTTAAAAATTCGAGACTAGCTGTGATGAAATTAAAAAGGAACTCGTCTTGGGTTATTTCAAAGCTGACAGACGTAATTTCTGAAGACAGATCAAGCATTTTAAATGGACTTAAATACAAGCTGTATTTTAATTTTTCCCCTTTCTTGTTTGAAATATCTTATTCGGACTCAGAATTTTATTAATCAGGGAAATTTAACAAATGGGAGATAAACCAACATTGTAATTTTCCCGCAACGACATTGACAAATCCGGTATTTTAAACCAGCTTGCTTAAGAAACGCCTCCTAATGCCACTTGAATATAAACATTATATCACGTTTTAAAGATAAAACGAAATTATCTTCCAATTTTCGTTACTTTTCTTATTAAGCTATTTGAAAAATTTCTTTAATTAAAATTAATCTCAATGCTAAGCATTTCATCTTCTAGCACTAGTTTATTATTACTATACAGTAGGCTCTTGATATACGGTATATTTTTAAGTATAACGGAAACAAAAGATATCTTCTTGTATAAATTAAAGTATTTTGGAAGAGGGAATTAATGGAATTCCTTCAATTTTTTGGTAAGTTTCGTTTTGACAAAATTCAATGTTTAAATATATATATATGTATTTCCTCGTTTAAGACTCCTCGATTTTCCAATGTCATAATTGATGATTTCAAAACTACCGAATTTTATAGAATGCTTAAAATATACATATATGCCAAATATTTTGCCAAACCTATACAGTTTAAAAAAGTTTTACTCCATCAAAAAAAAAAAAGATTGAAAGGAAATTAAAAAAGCTTTGTTAATGGGATACAAGTTAGTGCAATAATTCAAATAAAATATATTTCTCAAGAACTGAATTTAACGTGTAGAAAAATTATTCATCAGGTACTAAATGCACCGCCTTGTCACTGCAACCATGCTCTTCTGTCCTCAGCCGTTCTCTTTAATTCATAACAGCTTCGGAATTCCAAAACCCTTTTGGTGTCATCCAAGAATTTTGTTCTTGGTCTTCCCCTTCCCTTTTTTCCTGCAATTTTCCCTTCCAGAATAATTTTTAAAAAACTGTTACGCTTAATCATATGTCCCCAAAATTTTGTTTTCTTTTCTCAATATTCTGTAATAATTTTTTCTGTTCTTCCACCTCTTCCAAAACCTTTTGATTTGTCTTCTTATCAGTCCAACTAGTTTTTATCATTCTCCTCCATATCCACATCTCAGCTGCCTGAAGGCGATTAATCTCTTGTTTCCGTAACGTCCAGGTTTCACTGCCATACATCAGGATGCTCCATAAAAAAGTTTTTGCAAAGGCCTTTTTAGTGTCAATATCCAGATGGTTTGATGTCAGTATATTTCTTTTGTTTTGGAATGCTTGTTTATGATAGCTATTCTTCTTTTTATTTCCTCAGAACTTCTGTTATCGTCTGTAATGTAGCTTCCCAAATAGCAAAATTTTGATACTTGTTCAATATTATTTCCTCCTATCTTTATAATTGCTTTCGTTTTCTCCTTATTTTTTTCAACTATCATTACTTTAGTCTTCTTTGTATTTATTTTTAAGCCCAAATTTTGTAAAGTTCTGTGTAGTACATCAAGCATTTTATTCATTTTTTTTTCCGAATTTCCTAATACTGCAATATCATCTGCAAATCTTACGCAATGTATCTTTTTCCCATTTCTACTAATTCCTTTAGTTTTAGCTTTCAAAGTTTGGATTGCCTCCTCGATGTATAGGTTAAACAAATATGGAGAAAGTGGGCATCCCTGTCTTACTCCTTTCTTAATTTTCGCTTTAGTTGTTGCCCCATTGAAGTGAATGAGTATACTTTGGCCCTTATATAATTGATAGATAAATCTTCTATCTTTCCAGTCGAATCCCTTCTCCTTCATAATTTTAAACAGATATCCCTATCTCATTGTATCAAATGCTTTCTCTAAATCTATAAATGTAAGATATCTTTCCTATTCCTTTCCATACTTCTTTCCAGAATCATTCTGAAAGCGAAAATTGCTTCCCTAGTTCTTCTACCAGCACGAAAGCCAAATTGATCTTCATCTAGATATTCATCAATTTTCCCTTTAGTTCTGTTTTTGACTATTTGTAGAAGGATTTTAGAAGCATGCGATTTTAGTGAAATTATTCTATAGTGGAACATTCCAGTGTATTTCCTTTTTTTGGAAAACCAAAGACTGCACATAAAGAAACAAATTATGCCTTTGAGTTTGTCAACAGAGGGAATCTGAAACGGCCGTTTCGTCCTTTAATGCCTAAACATAAATACATAAAGGTATTTTTTGTTAATAATTAAATACCTTTTGTACCCTAATGATTGTTAGGTCAAAAGTGCTTTATGTGCACTTTAGCACTTATTTTTAATTGTTGTTTATTTTGTTTGGGAGTCACTTTCGGGTGACTATTTCTTGCGAAGGTGATTTCTATTTCTTTTCACGTCTTTCTGGCTTGCCGTCCGGGAGGGTGATCGGGCTGATGAGTTCCTAATAAGGACGAAACGGCCGTTCCCGAATGCCTCTGTTGACGAACTCAAAGGCATGATTTGGTGATTTTATGTGCATTAGTTGGTTTTTATTTCATAAAATATATTTCTGTTGCTCAAGATTTTGAAATTTTCTCTTCTTCTATCCCCCTCTTTGGTTTCTTGAAATGAAAAAGCTTTAAAGAGTTAGGAGTTGTATAATGACTGTAATAAAAGGGAAGAGGTTGAAGTTGGGGATGGGTGAATAAAAAGGGAGTTAATAAACAGTTAAGTGTAGAACAAATTTACATTAAAGGATGATGGAATATATATATATTCTAAAATATTTCACAAAAGAAAAAAAGATTTTTATAACTTTGCTAGCAGACTGGATTTCTTTTCTGTATTTACTTATTATTCTCCTTTCTTGGATTGTTTTAGGTGCTGAAATGTTAGTCAAAAAAACAGTAATAACAAAGAAATAAAGCTTATGCCGTGTTCAAAAGAATTACCAGAAACTTCCATTTCAAATCTTTTCTTGGCTTCAGGCTTAAAACAACAAAGGAGAGCAGGATTTTCGTTGTTATAACACTTAGTTTTAGTTATCATTACTATTATCCATTAGCAGAAACCAAAAATACTGGTAGAAGTCTATCATCAAAATAATACAGATTTCAGAGAAAAAAGTACATAAAGCTAAATAACTTCCCCAATTTCTAAGAAAAGCTTTTGAGGAGATATGGATTGATTTCATATGTAAAGAGTTTTCACCAAATCTCAGTAAAAGAATTCAAAATCTTTTTCTCAAGACATAAAATTTAAGCTTTTTTTTTTTCTTAAATTAGAAAAAAAGAGGGTGAATTAAAGTAAAGTCCTGATGTTGATTAATGAACGTCCAAAATGAGAAAGTTACCATCCATCAGAAAAGATTAAGAAAATGAATGTTTAAGACATTTCTGTTACCGTTGTAGATTAAGAAAAGAAATTAAGTTTAATGGAAGCTGTTTTCAGCTTAAAGTGGATTGCATTTTAATTCTTTCGAGAATAAATGAATATTAAGTGGATAGAAATTATTATTAAATCTAAATTGTTCTTTAAACTTCGAAAAATACCATTGAAAAATGTTAAAAAAAATCAATAAAAAAAGTAGTAAGTTTCTTAAACTAGAAAGATTTTCATTTACCTCTTTTAGTCTATTGGAATGATAAGAGGGGAAGTTTCTTTAATCCAATTGCAAATCATGAGTGACCATCTTTCCCGGTCACTCAAAAAAAAAATGTATTTTTACACTGATTGCCAAAAATTTAGAGCACCCAGAAGCAGCAGTCGAAATGGAATGACACTTGGCAGGGGCAATGAGAATCATGATGCAAATAACTGATTACAATATCAGAGCAAATGGGCCATTTATTCGGGTAAAATACTAGAGTGCCTTTAGTACTGCATCATACCATCCCTAGCGTGGATACATGCGAAGATATGGTTGGTTTGGAGTGATAGTGACGTCTAATACAATCCCTAAGGTGAGTTTTCTTTGATTCTAATTAAAACGTAAAATTTTACAAATGTCCTTTCCCTTTGAGATTGGTACCTTAAAACTTATTATCTTATTGGATTTTTTTAATTTAAATTTAATTAAAACTATGAATTCAACATTAATCTGCTTACTTATGTTGGAATCTTTCATTAAATAAATGTCAAATTCCAACTAAATTAAACGATACATTTAATCATAAATTACTTTTCATTCATAGATACAAGGATGTGGAACTTGGCGTCTTTCTTTGAAATCTAATCTTTCATTCCTAATTAATCTATTGATGATTTTTTTTTTAGGAAGAAATCATTTCGCTGTAATAAACTGATGCTTTGGTTCTTCAAATTACTGAAAATTCGTGGACATTACATAAAATCGCCAGAAAATAAAAAAGAAGATAGTATTATTTGGAAAATAATAATTATATTACCAAAAGCCGGGGTTTCGGGATGTTTCTAAAAATATCTCAACCTAAGACCTTCAAAAAGGACATATTTAGCAACCAGAAATTCCACATCAACAGGTACAAAATGAACGAGAAGTTTTGAAAATATTGTAAGATTGTATCTTGATCTTCCATACTTCCCACAACCTGCAAATCTAAAATTTTGGTATGTTTTAGAGATCTCTAAAGTTGTGTACAAGGTCATCAATACGAAATCACGAATAGGAAGCCTAAAAAAACTGGAAAGTAGAAAGAAATTTCTGGGTGACTTCAGAAATAGCTAATAATATGTTAAAGATTTGTGAATATTAAAGAGTGACACTGAATTAATCAGCATCACGATTTGCAACTTCAAAACGTAAAACTGAGGCGATTTTGAGAAACTAAAAATCCAGGCCTAAATTTGACACGTTTAATTTTATTCCTATTTTGATGAAAATCTGTGGCATTAAAGACTTCGATGGTCAGAAGAACAAGTTTTGATTTTTAAATTCATAATCATAGCTCAAATTTTGCCACTTAAAATTCAAAATCATTGACAGAAGGAAAGTTGAACAAAAATCAAATGAAAATAATTTTAAGCAGGAAATAAAAATGCTTTCGACAGATAATAAAAATAAAAATTTTTATTTACTGTTTAAATTTATTTTATTTTTTGATTTTGTTCAACTTTTCTTTCACTCCACACAAAATTATATATTATAAAAGCGTTATTTTGTCTGTCATAAGACTTTACGTTTTTCCAATTTTGTGACCAAACTATAAGAGATAGATTGGTTATGTAAATGGAAAAAATGTAGATCTTTTTAAGACAAACAAAATGCTACAAAAATCTTTCGAAAAAAGTTTTTGGTTTCCAAGATGGCGCCTTTTAAAGGATCAAATTTTGACTTTTTCTCAATTTAAACGAAAAGTATAAAAGATAGAAGACAACATTAAATTGAAAAATGTTGGTATTTGAAAGTTCTATCGAACGATGTATCACTTATTCACAAACGCTTCAGCGTTTGCAAGATACATGCAAAAATGGGAATTTTTGGTGTGTGACGCCGACCCGCAATACATCCGAGTTATTCGGAGAAGCCACAACAGGCTGGGAGGTTATACATATATCCTCCGACGATCGCAACATTAATTTGCTAAATAAATAAAGTTTGTTTTTTCAATGCTATATATGCAAGGGTTCCGGAGCGAAGCGACGATACCCGGCTATTATTATTATATATTATAAAAACATTTTTCTGTCTGTCATTCTGTAAGCAAAATGTTAAATTACAAATTACTAAAATGTTACTAAAATAGACAATCTATTCATAAGAAATGAAAAGATATTAAACAACTGTCCAACTATACTGATTGGCGACGTAAATATAGATATTTTCAAAATGAATAAAAACAATGCAGTACAGAAATGCGTAAAACTTATGTGCAATAATGGTTTCAAAAATCATCTTTACGGAACAACAAGAAACAACTGTACAATTAATGGAAATACGACAACAAATATATATCATATTTTCATAAATAAACATGATATCAAAACACCAGGAATAATATGTAAAGAACGAATCGGATAAGAGTTGAAAATGAGAAAATAACAGATCCAAATATAATCTATAAAGAACTCATCAATGATGTTAAGAAAACAAAATTCATGAAAATCTACTTACTGTATATAAAAAGAAAAGTCTTGACTCACTCACTGACTGACTCATCAACGCCCACCCCAAACCCTTGGACCTAGAAAGCTGATATTTTACACAGAGGTTTCCTTTATGATGTAGACAATGAATAAGACCGGATTTTTCGAAATTCTTAGGGGATAGGGAATAATCTTGCAAACTGACGATGAACTGAACGGCGGCAACCCCAGGTGTGTGGCGCCAACCCGCAATGCACCTGAGTTAAGTGGAGAAGGCCACAACGGGCTGAAAAGTCGTATATTCTCCAATTCTCAATATTAATTTGCGAAATAAATAAAGTTTTTTTTTTTTAATGTTATAGATGCAAGGTTTCCGGAGCGAAGCGACGGTACCCGGCTAGTCATTAAATAAAACGGTTTAATTTTTATCACTAAATCTAATTTTAGTGGTTTTTTTTATTTGAATGACTTTTAATTACTTTTTTATAAATCACTACTGTAGATGTTTCAATATTTGTCCAAAAAATAAAAAAAAGCTTCTATTTTGTAGCAACAGAACATTATTAAAATACTACTCTTATTGAGAAGTTTCCAAGCCAATAAAAAAGCTTATATCTTGTTTAAAAAGTTTAACAAAAAAATTCCACTTTAAATAATTTACATTGTTAAAATATTTAGGTTTCTTTTCGATTATCCAACAACAGAAACCAAAACAATGATAGAATCGAATCATCAAATAACATTTTGATTTATACCTTTTCAGCAAACCTCTAACAAAAACGTTTTTACTAGATTTTGAAAGATTTCCTTTGCATGTAATTTTATTCATAAGGAAGTAACTTATTGAGAGAAACAAGACACAAATTAGAAAGCTATTTTTTTGTAAAATAGAAAAAAAAAGCGACTGAAAATAATTTCCTTATGTTGATTAATGAACGTCCAGAGGACGAAAGTCACAATCCATTAGAAATGATTCCAGTTTAAGGAATGGGATGATTGTAGATTACGAAAAGAACTAAATTTAATCATAGCTTTTCTTTTAAGGAAAAATTAGATTTGTGAAGAATCATTTTAATTCATTTGAGAATAAATGAATATTAAGTGGATGAAAATTATTAATCACAAATAATTGTTCTTTCTGAAACATCCCAAAGCCTAATTGAAATGTTAAAGAGAAAAATACATCAGATATAAAAAGATAATTTACATAGAAAAAGAAATTTATACTTTCTTCTATCCTTTACAGTATATTTAGAAACGTTTCTTTAATTCAAAACCAACAGAAAATAATAGATAACGGGATGAGTAAATTTCTCTGAAAAGTATTTTTTTTCTACTTCATAGATAACTGAATAAACCATAAGACAAATATTGGAAGAGATCTATAAATATATGAGATCTTTAATTTCGTAAATTAGAGTAATTTTTATTTAAGTAAATTTTAGTTACATATAAAAATTTGTTACCTTTTTTCAGGGAAAAAAAATAAAAATAAACTATAGAGGAATACCTACTTTTCTTCATTTTAACTCGTTAAATACAATAAACTTTTGGAAATAAGCACATTCTTACAAATGACAAAATTGTCTCCTGTTATCTGCCAGGTTTAATGGATGAATTTCTTTATCATTTGTTTTGTTTGTTTTTTTAAAAAAAAAGTTAAACATTTAAAAACGTAATTTCCTTTTATCAAGATGGATGACATTATTATACATTTCGCTTTTTTGCGATAAAATAAATAGCATCTGATTCATATAAATTGTTAACTTTGCAATTTACAAATAAATTTGTATGAATATAAGGTATTATTCTCTTTATAAATTGATAAGCATGACAGGTGCGATTTGGAAAACGGTAAGATTTCAGCAACTTTTCCCTAAATTCATACAAACAAATAAATTTGTATGAATATAAGGTATTATTCTCTTTATAAATTGATAAGCATGACAGGTGCGATTTGGAAAACGGTAAGATTTCAGCAACTTTTCCCTAAATTCATACAAACAAATAAATTTGTATGAATATAGGGTATTATTCTCTTTATAAATTGATAAGCATGACAGGTGCGATTTGGAAAACGGTAAGATTTCAGCAACTTTTCCCTAAATTCATACAAACAAATAAATTTGTATGAATGTAGGGAAAGTTGCTGAAATCGCATCTGTCATGTTTACCAATTTGTAAATGGTGATTACCGCCAAATATTATGTGAAACGTAAACCCCATTGAGCTCCTCTGCTTCCACTGTAGTTTGGCTGCTGTAGTGCACTTGATGTTCTTTTGCTCTGTGCATCCTCAAAAGAAATTCTCCAGTTTCCTTTAACAATTATTATTAAGGCGTTTGACTTTCGATCAGAAGATTGCGGGTTCGATTCCTGCCCCGGACGTTTTATTTGTAGAGTTTTTTTTTTTAACCTAATGGTTAGTTTAAACAATAAATGAAGAATTTTTAACATTATTGTAAATATAATCCGCGTGGCCTAATGGATAAGGCGTCTGACTTCGGATCAGAAGATTGCGGGTTCGATTCCTGTCGCGGACGTTTTATTTGTAGAGTTTTTTTTTGAACCTAATGGTTAGTTTAAACAATAAATGAAGAATTTTTAACATTATTGTAAATATAGTCCGCGTGGCCTAATGGATAAGGCGTCTGACTTCGGATCAGAAGATTGCGGGTTCGATTCCTGCCGCGGACGTTTTATTTGTAGAGTTTTTTTTTGAACCTAATGGTTAGTTTAAACAATAAATGAAGAATTTTTAACATTATTGTAAATATAGTCCGCGTGGCCTAATGGATAAGGCGTCTGACTTCGGATCAGAAGATTGAGGGTTCGATTCCTGCCGCGGGCGTTTTATTTGTAGAGTTTTTTCTGAATTTAATGGTTAGTTTCAACAATAAATGAAGAATTTTGAAAGTTATTGTAATTAAAGTCCGCATGGCCTAATGGATAAGGCGTCTGATTTCGGATCAGAAGATTGCGGGTTCGATTCCTGCCGCGGACGTTTTATTTGTAGTTTTTTTCTGAATTTAATGGTTAGTTTCAACAATAAATGAAGAATTTTGAAAATTATTGTAATTAAAGTCCGCATGGCCAAATGGATAAGGCGTCTGACTTCGGATCAGAAGATTGCGGGTTCGATTCCTGCCGCGGACGTTTTACATGTAGAGTTTTTTTTTTGTTTTTTTTTTAACCTAATGGTTATATTAAACAATAAATGAAGAATTTTTAACATTATTGTAAATATAATCCGCGTGGCCTAATGGATAAGGAGTCTGACTTCGGATCAGAAGATTTCCGGTACGATTCCTGCCCCGGACGTTTTATTTGTAGAGGTAATTTTTTTTTTTAAAATTTAAAGGTTAGTTTCAAGAAAATTACGAAGAATTTTTAATGTAATTGAAAGTATGATCCGCGTGGCCTAATGGATGAGTTATGATCAGAAGGTTGTGGGTTCGATTCCTGTCGGGGACGTTTCATTGTAGAGGTATTTTTCTTTGTTTATTTCAATTTAATAGTTAGTTTTTTCATAAGTGAAGAATTTTTAACTGTTTTGTAAATGTAGTCCGCGACATCTTTAATGGATAAGATGTTTGACTTCGGATCAGACGTTTGTGGGTTCGATTCCTTCCGAGGACGTTTTATTGTAGAGGTATTTTTTTTTTTTTTTAATGTAATGTTTTAGATCAGTGGTTCCCAAAGTTTTTCGGTTCACTGCGCCCTTAGTGTATCGGGATTTTTTTCACTGCGCCCCAAGTCATATCATAGGCCTACCTACGTTGCACTGTGCAATTGGTGCAACTAGGTTCATAAGTTAAAAAAAAAAATGAAACACGACTTTCAAATTCACAAACAATCTATATTACTAAAATCTTTTATTTCGCTGTCTGTCTATCCGGGGCAGTTGTTAATTTCCTGTGGAAATTAACATTAAAATTTCTACAATGAAAGGTTCGCGACGGGAATCGAGCCTATAATCGTTTGAGTCGCATTCTTACGTCTTATTTCGTTAGACCATTAAGACTATATTCAAATTGTTGGTTCCCAGGGGGATGGCCTAGTAATACTAAATTTTAATAAGTAGTGAAATGGGAAATCTTTAATGCTTTCAATGGGATCTGTATATTTATTGATAACTTTTTTGTTTTCGTTGTATGATTTTTTTTTTTATTTTTAATATATTTTGAAGATTATTTTTTGTTAATAAGAAAGCGATTCTTTTTTTGAAAATTCAATTTTTAAACTTTTCACTATTTTAGACAGTAATCAAATTGTTTTTAATGTTCTTGATAGTTTTGAACATAACTTTTATTTTTTTTTTATTTACGTCCATTAAATACATAATTTTTACAAGGAAACATATTTCAGATAGTTTCTTTACTGTCAGAAGTGCACCTTTTAATAACAAAATTTAAAAAAATAGCAAAAAAGGGGTTCCCTAACTTTCTCCGTACTGTAGAACTATAAATCAATTCAGAAAAAAAAAGTGATCAATTCAGTAATGTCTTCGCCCTAAATAAAATAGCTTCAAATATTCGTCAAAACGAAAACAAACAAACAAACAACATTATAGTAAAAGATGTGGTAGCCTATATTAAAATACTGTTGTATTTAAAAAAAAATTCCGAATCAATAACAAAGATGTAAAGCTCATGGCTTATTAAAAGGTATTACAAGAAACTTCCATTTCCAATCTTGAACTGGCTTCAGGCTTTTGGAGGGGAGAAAGATTCCGTTATTATAACAGTTCGTTTTAGTTATCATAACTTATATCCAATAGCAGAAACCAAAATAGGGCTACAAGTAGATCATCATTATTTGATAAATTTCCTTACAAAGAGTTTCTGAAAACATATAAAATTCTAAATATTGAGACAAACAAAATGTTAATTAGAATAAAAGAATAAAATATTTCCACCAATATAGCACATATTCAATAAAAAAATATATTTACTTTTAAAATTCGAACGTACGTATTCGATCCCCCGTCTTTTTGGGGATCATTTTCAAGTTCCTGAGTAAAATAGAGGAAAAGAAAAAATACCGTTTACCTCCTGCAGGAGTCGTCGATAAATGATTTCACTGGTGACATGGGTAATATTATTAGGACTCCCCCTAGTGTTAGGCATTAGAAACTCTTAGCTATCATCTGCTATTCATGGAACGATACAGCGCTATAAACTTGAGTTAATTGGAAGCTGCATTGTTTAAACTCCGTATTCTAGTATATTGTTAGTGGACAATTCTTTATTATAGCTATTATGTGTTTTTATCATTACAGATTCATAGAATTTCCTTAAATATTCATTATCGTATTGTCCCAGGATGATTGAATTTTCTATGTCAAGTTCGTGTGAATATTTTATACAATGAGCAGCTGTGTGATATTCTGTATTTTCCTTTTTTACGGCATATGCATGCTAGTTGAGTCGTTTTTCTAGAGGTCTTTTCGTTTGACCAATGTATAAGCATTCTACGTTATCTTGGTTAGATTTACATTTGATACCATACACTGTATTTAACTTTTTGATTTTGCTACTATCATTCTTATTGGCTACTTTCGTTTTATTAAGGAAACTCGCTATTGTATTAGCCGGTTTACATGCAATTCCTATTCCCGCATTAAATAGTATAGGCTTTAATTTATTATAAATTGTTTCATCATAAACTATAGAAACATATCGATTAACAGATTTCTTTTTATTTTTATTTTTGTTGTTGCTTCCTTTAAATGTTTTATATTTAGTTTTATTGATGACTCTTTTAATGCAATCATTAATTACCGAATTAGGAAAACCGTTACTAGTGAAAATCCGCTTTATTTTTTGATACTTCTTCCTCTAATAGCGTTGGATTGGAGCATATATTTACTGCTCTTTCAATTGCCATTTGGCATGCATTTATTTTGTAACATGTAGGGACAGAGCTGTGGTAATTAAAAGTTATCATAGCATCTGTTTCTTTTCTATAAAGAGTGGAGCTATATTTCTGCGGTTGTTTATTGATTATGATATCCAAAAATGGAAGTTGACCATTCTTTTCTTCCTCCATTGTGAATTGGATATGTGATCTACATTATTAAAGTCCTCAAGGATGGAATTGGTATAATCCTTATTAATAATGAGAAACGAGTCATCGACGTATCTACTTACATAGTGTACGTTATGTATGACCCTATCGAAAGTAAAGGCTCTATAATCAAGAAAGTTCATTACGCATTCTGCTAAACATGCGGAGGATGGTACACCCATAAAGACTCCCATTGTTTGCATGTATACAATTCCACTAAAGGAGAACATTTGGAGCTGAAAAAGAAGAGCTATCAAATTAACAAATTTATTCATATTAAAGTATAATATTGACATCATTTTCGACAATGTGTTGACCTGCACTAATGATGATGTGCTTTGTCAATGATGTATATAGATTAACTACATCTAATGAAATCATTTTTGTGTTTTCTGTAGGTTGATTGTTACGATTATGTTTGATTATAGGTTCTCGATTTCAATACAGTATTTAGATCGCACTTCAAATTATCTGAGCAACTAACAATATTTTGTGAAATCAATGTAATTGCCTTTTGTTTGCAGTTGATGATAGGTCTTACTTTGAAAAGAAAAAACTAATAATTTTTTCAAAGTAAAAGACCTATCATCAACTGCATTTGAATATGTTGCAATTGAATATGTGCTATATTGGTGGAAATATTTTATTAGAATTTTTAGCAAGTTTAAACTTTTTAACCAATAGAATAAAAGAAGATGAATTAAAATGAAGTTACGATATTCAATAATGAACGTCCGCAATAAGAAAGTCAAAATTTTCTTAAATGATTAAGAAAATGAATGTTTAAGACCTTTCAATGATGACTGTAGATTTTAGATGAGAAATTAAATTAAGCTGTTTTGAGCTTAAAGTAGATGTCATTGTAATTCTTTGAAGAAAACGTGAATTTTAAGTGTTAGAAATATAAAAATTAAATTATTCTTTGGGAAGCATCTAAAAGCATAATTGAAATATTCAAACAGAAAAACTTATTAGATAAAACTTTCGATTTTTACATTGAAAGAAACTAAACATCATCAAAAATAACAAAAATATCAAAAACAAAATAATTAGACATATTTAAATAATTTCTAACAAGAAGCTGATTTCTCAATTTCAAGTGATTTTGTTTGCAAAGAGTTTGTTAAAATAAATGGATTCAAAATATTGAGGAAAAACAAAACACAATTTAGAAAGCTATTTACTTTTGTCATAAATTAGAAAAAAGGTGAATTAAAGTAAATTTCTAATATTGAATAATGAAAGACAGAATTACGCAACTGACAATCCAATAGAAATGATTCAAAAAATGAAAGGTTAACACTTTTCTGTGTTGATTGTAGATTAAAAAATGGAAATAAATTTCATTAATAAATTTAACTTTTCTTTTTTTAGGCAAAAGTAGATTTGTGTAGAATCATTTTAATTGTTTTGAAAATAAATGAATATTAAGTGAATGGAAATTAAAGGTAATTTACTGAGAAAAAGAAAGAATAACTTTCATGAAAGAATAACCTTAATAAAGAGAGAAAGTTTCTTTAATCCAAGACCAATAGTAAATAAGAGATATTATGATTGACTAACTTCCACCATTACAAAAAAATACATTTTATTGATACTGAATTTCATAGATGACTGCACATAATAGGAAGACATCTTTAAATATATGACTAGATGCCGAATTTATATGCACAATTCAATGGTAAAATATGCAAGCAAATTTGCACGAAAAATATAAAAAATATGCATCATAACATGCAAAAACAAATTAAATAAAAATCAAATAAACTATTTGTTTTGTGGAAAATCTTACCTTATTCATGGTAGTACAGTAGAGGCCTATACATCTTAATAAGTACATATATATTTGTTTTTTTATTTACGTACATAATGTACGCTTGAAAATATGTAAAAACAAACACTATCTATAACTTGACTAAAATCTATGTATTCGACATCATTTCAATTGCAAAACATCACTTAAAAAAGTGAGTAATTTTTGTTTGTTTGCTTTTTGATAACTTCTGTATCATTTCCCTTTTGAAAGATTCTAATTGCAGCAATCTGACACTGTTAATATTTTCTTGTGATTCAGTCCATTTTATAACAGTTTCCATGGCTGTTATTGCTTCTTTGGTTGTTGGCGGTATATCAACTATACCACTGGCACTTTCATCATCATCTTCTGTTTCTTCGTTACAATCTTCGTCACCGCAAATGGATTCGATAATCATTTCATCAGTCACGGACCTGTATAAAATGCGGCACCTGTATAAACTTATCGCGAACATCGCCCGCGCTATAACCGAGTGCGTGATATAGCGAGCAGCGCTATAACGAAGGTTCACTGTACTTCGAACCTCCAACTGCGTTATAATTTCAGGTAATTTAGAGTTGTGGCTGTACTGGATCCTTTCCTCGATGCCATCTTCAGCATTCCTGAGCTATCGCAATGCTGACTGCATCTTCAGCATTTAAAGAATCTAAAACTGTTTTCAGTTCACTGAAATATTCCACACAGTATGACACAATCTCTAACCAAGAACCTTATAGAGTTAAAATTGGTTGAGCAGGTAAAGGCAAAGTTGGAAGCAGTTCACGAAATATTGAATTCTAATAGGTGACTTCACAAATACTTTCTTCACATTGGAGACACGATGATCCACGTCTTTATACTGGCCTCTAACTGTTTCAGCATCACGATGTAACTGTGAGCAAGGCATGTCAGATGAATTAATTTGGGATAAACAATTTTTAATCCAGCACCCGCTTCAACAATATAAGGAGCAGCATCGCTCAGATGCAATAATACATTGTCATATTGTACCTCCTCTGGCCACAAGAAAGTTAACAAATCATTGAAAAATTTTGCGGACGTTTTATTATAGAGGTAATGATTTTTTTTTTTTTTTTGTTATTTAATGGTTAGTTTTAACAATAAATGAAGAATTTTTAACGGTATTGTAAATAAAGTCCGCATTGCCTAATGGATAAGGGATCAGAAGATTGCGGGTTCGATTCCTGCCGTGGACGTTTTATTATAGAGTTAATGTATTTTTTTATTTTTTTTATTTAATGGTTAGTTTTAACAATAAATGAAGAATTTTTAGCGGTATAGTTAATAAAGTCAGCATTGCCTAATGGATAAGGGATCAGAAGATTGCGGGTTCGATTGCGTAGGTTGTTTTTGATTTTGTCCGGCATGTTGCCCAATGGAGGACGATCACGTAATCGACGGCTCTTTCGGGATGCGATTGGTGGTAGAAGGCTCACTTCCGGTTGGCAGTCAATGATGAAGTTTCGGTATCAATATTGTGGTGTGTTTGCTGCACTGGTTCGTGAAATAAGGTGATAGACTATTAGACTGAATAAGATCTGGCAAGAACTCTCGAACTACCTAACTGATTGTTTATTTGAATACTGCAGGGGTTTAAATAGACTATAGTTACAAGGGCTGTGATTGATTGGCATGCTTTTACAATTGATTGGAGTATTTAATTTACACGTCGGCTTAACTGATTTTGAACTATATTTTTAAATAACAACAAATCAGGGAGGAGAAGCACGGCCAACGGAAAAATTTGAATTGAATAACAGAATTAAATGCTAAACAGTAAAAATTAGAATATACAATTGATAATAAAATAAATGCTGATACAATAACAAATGTAAGACAACTAAGAATATACAAGAATAAATAGAACTATAAAAAGATAAATGTGAATATAAAAATCATTACAATATAAAATATTTAATAAAGCAAAGTTTTGGAAAGCTTTGTCAAGCTTTACATAATAATTTCGAAACAAAACAGGAAAACAACATGAACTTAATATCATTAACATTTAAAATATAAACCCTCAAGTCATGTTATTAAATCCATGTTCTTTTCTAGTTTTGTTTCGAAATTATTATGTAAAGCTTGACTAAGGAAAGATGTAGAAGTTTTCCGAAAATTTGCATTATTAAATATTTTATATATTTAAGATTGAAGAAGACTTTATTTATTGTGTAATGACTCTCAAAAGAAAAAACTAAGGAATAAGTATGGATGTTACATTTATAAAGGTATATCTTGTTAATTGCCGTGCCGGCGTGGCCGATCGGTCTCGACGGCGCGGCGGTCTGCTGTGCGGGCATTGTGTCCTCACCCGGGTTCGATTCCCGGACGTGGCTTGGCTGTTTCAATTTCCTTTCCTGTGTTTGTCAGCCTCTTCTTCACTTTCTCTTCGGTCTGAAGCCTTGCCGTAATGGCCTCCTGAGGAAGGCCCCGGAAAACCACCTCAGTATCTTTCCCAGGAGGTTCTGGGAGTTCTACTGAATTCCTTTGAATGTGGACCTTTCTCCGGACAAACGGACTATGGATGGATCTTGTTAATTAGCCGATTAATATATGACGAAAGTCTAAACATTGAAGACGAAGGTAATAGTTACAAACATTGTAGCCCCGTGAAAAAAAAAAAATCCTGTCCGACTAATTGTTTTTACTTAAAATCCATTACTGTCAGTACATCAAACTCTAAGCAACCAAACACTATACTGGTGTTGTAAATACTATCTATCAAATCCTTGATCTGTGACCTCTTTACAAATCTTGTAGATATTTGCCAAGTATTCGTATTTTATAGTGAAATAGATTGTTTTCTCAGCAAATCACCAAAGGAGGATTCGCGAGCCAAAGGAAAGATTGTAAAAGAATGCGCCGAATTCTACACCACTGTTCTATATTCTTGTTGTTTTTATATAATTACAATAAAGCAACTTTATACATAAGACTGTTGAAAGGAGAGCTTTCAAAATAAAATTGTTTAAATGGAAAGATACGATAATGTAATATTCCTTTAAAATTCTCTTCTACCTTGATTATTCTCCATTGGTGATTCTCTTACAAAATAGCCCGTTTTCCTGTAACAATTTATTGATAAAAAAAATTGAAAAATTTCTGGAAGTTATTTAAAATCTCCAGAAAATGAGAAAGGAGATAATAATATCTGGAAATTTTTATGTATTAATCTAAGCCTTAGGGGATATGTCTGCAGAGTATGTTTCTCGAGATAGAGCAGCCTCAAACTATTTCATTTCTTCCCAATAATGTTAAAAAGGACCGTTAGCAATGGAGCATCAAAAATCCAAAAACTTTCCAAAACTTAGAAAACTGAAAACTCTGAATATGAAAGAGTACCAACAATATTGTTATAATGATTCAAAGATTAAAATGTAAAAAGAGTAAAATTTTGAAAATTCAAAATTCCAAACCAAAATTTTAAATTCTAGTCTTACTTTCCTAAAAATCATTAGAATTTTGGCACCACAGACTTTGACTTAACTTCATATGATTTTTCTTTCACTTCAAACAAAAACAAAAGTAACACTAACTTAATTTTTAAATAAATGTAATTTAATTTAAATTTATTTTTTTATCACTGATGCCCGGTTGCACCAAAGTAGCGTTTAACTACGGTTTCCATGAACTGAGTTCTGCTTGAACCTCAAATTGAAGTTCAGCCTTGTTGCACCAAGTTACAATAGGCACAACTGAACCGAGGTTCTGTTATCTGCGTTCAAAGCGGCGGAAGTACGTCATGCGTTCAAAGCTGATTCCTGATTGGTTACAAGATTCGTCTTTCGTTGCGGGAAATCAACCCAATGGATTGTTTTCAATAGTTGTCCTTTGTTTCAGCAGTCAACAATCTCATTACGAAAATGGAGTTCAGGAATTAAAAAACTGAATTCTGCCGAGTCCCTATTTACACAGAGACGAAAAAAAAAAAAATCCTTTTAATTGATATAATTGAATCGTACATAACACGTTTTAGAATGTAAAAAAACCGATGCGGAATATTACTAATCGTGGAGTTTAGCGTCCCAAATTAAATAACAATAAAAAACCTACAACAGTAAATAACACACAGTCCTAAAATGTGAAATTTCATCACACTTTGGTGGGTGGCTGGCTGTAAGTGTCCCACCCCCGACCGAGAACGGGCACTCGTAAACTCTGTTTTCGTGCCACCGCGTTCTGGAGTCCGGCGTTCTGCGCCGGTCTCCTCCGGGTCAGGGCGATCCATCGGCGGCAGAGATGGGACCAACAGCGGCAAACTTCGGTGCCGAGAAAAAAGGCCCGGTGTCGATGGGGGGTGGGACACTTAGCTATCCGTGCAGACTTGGGTGAAATTTCACATTTTATCACTGTCATTTACTGTTGTAGGTTTTTTATTGTTATTTAATTTGGGACGCTAACCTCCACGATTACCCTAATATATACTGATCGCGAAATAGTCTGCCTTTTGGTTACAAATGATGCAACTCTGTTAACAACTGAAATTCCTCTTCACAGTCACTGTCCAACGAATTAAATAAATGTAAAGTTGTCATTTTTAAAAGTTATTTCTGATAGTTGAGAGAAAACATGCTTTGGTCTCAATTCGCAAGCGAATATCAGTAAAGGCCGAACGCCGAACAGCGGTTTTGAACCGAGTTCAGCGCCTTGAACGGCCGAAATCGGCAGTTCAAGTTGACGACGCTTTTGAACCGAGATCATCACTAAACGTTGTTGGCGCAATAGGTTTAAGAATGATCTCCGTTCATCTAGCAGTTTGAACTTGGTTCAGCTACTGAACTTCAATGGTGCAACCGGGCATGAATCGTTTATTTTCATTGATTTCATTTTTTGTTAGTTTTTTTTATTAGTAATAATTCTGAAAATCTCACTTCTTTGGACTGCATTAGGTGTTCAAATATTTGTCAAAGACGTTGACACTTTATAGTAAAAGAAGTTTATTCTTTTAAGAAGAATAGTGAAATGTACAACTAAGTAAACAACTCCACCAATATCTAACAAAACCGTTTGATTAGATTTCGAGGAATTTACTTTGCAAAACGAAATGAGGTTTCGTTGAAATCGTTGAATGGATATCAAATATTAAAAAAACAAGAAAAAAAAAGTAAATTAAATTTAATTCCTAATGTTGATTAATGAACGTCCAAAACAAGAAAATCACAATCCATCAGAAATGATTAAGAAAATGAATTATTATTATAAATCCACAACATACTCACATAAATAAATGCTATCAAACATACATTTATTCAAAGTAATTTTCGAAGAGATATAACACGTCTCTTCTTCTTCAGCTTAAAATTGTAACGAAATTAAAAAAAAAGAATTTAAATAACAATTAAGGAAGACTACGTGAATATAATGTTACATCGATTGTTAAAAAACAATTGCTATTAAAACAATTACAATAATTTAAGAGTAGTAC
>JAFIDM010009631.1:120918026-120933120 GCA_023159025.1 Thereuonema tuberculata
AGTGAACTCTTTAGTCTTGTGCGTTTTGACTCGTATTTTTCTTTCTATTTTTCTTTCTAAATATTATATTTACTTCGATCTTCTGAAAATCTTGATAAACTGATAACAAAATTGGACGGAATTATTAGAAATGGTAGCATCTCATATAATGTTTTCTAATGATGTGACACGGTGAGGACAAATAAAGAATTGTAAATAGCCTTAAGACAAGAAAAATAGTTACTGAAGTTTTCTCCTTTCTGCTTCAAACCTCTAATTTGGGCTTCTTGAAAAAAAAAAAATCAAAGAATTTTCACAAATGGGAGATAAAATGACATTGTAATTTTTGTGAAAAGATAACAAAATTGACACAGAAGGAATTTTAAGCCACTTTGCTTAAGAAATGCCATCACAAGTCATTAAAAACAAACATTGTATTACCTTTTAAAGATTTCGTTGTTTTTTATTAATTAAAAAAAAAAAATCGTTAACTAATCTTCACACGCTACCTCTTTACAGTGAAAGGCTTATGAGTGAAATGAGTTATTTCTTAACAATATCACAGATAGAGAATAATCAAGAGAAGGAAGGATTTTAAAGGAATTCACCTAGTTGTACATCCTCTTAACATTGTATACAAAACAATTTTATTGTAATTATATCAATTTGTTGGATTTTCAAATGGAACTTGTTTTAGATACAGTGAAAGTGAACAACTCGGAATATTTTTTTAAAAATCTTTCTTTCCCTTGATTATTCTTCATCTTTGATTCTCTGAAGAACAGCCCATTTCCTGTAATACACTGCACTTTGCTGATAAATTTATTGTGAATTTCCAGAAAGTTATTTCAAATCTCCAGAAAATAAGAATGGAAATAATATCTGGAAAATTATATATACCGTATATTACTAAAAGCCTTACGGATATATATATATGCCTACGACATATGACTCTCCAGATAGGTCAACCTAACATTATTTTGAGCCCCTTCCAACAAACTTAAAAAAGGATCTTTGCAATGGAGCATCAAAATCCGGCAACTAGAAATTGCTGCCCAAAAGAAAAGAGGAACTTTGAGAAATGTTGTATGATTGAGTTTTTCATAGTACTATGTGATGGAGACCTCTTAAGTGGTTAACAAAAACCAGCAAAATTAGGAATTCGAAACCTAAAAAAGTAGAAAAGTGTGTATGTGTGTGTGTGTATGTGTGTGTGTATGTAGGGGGGGGTAAGGAGTTTAGCTAATAGTAGATTGATTAATCATTTTTGAATTTCTCAACTAACGGTAATTTATTTCAACTTTAATTTCACTGTAAACTAAATCATTAAACAAAAATAACTCGATAGCATTGGCGGATACAGCTCTGAATGTAGCTTTGAATATGGACAGGATAAAATAGGATTTTTTCAAAGGCTGATGACATTAACATTGCCATAATGATGATTTCAATAGCTTATTTTCCTAATTTGCTGATAAAAAGCCGGCGGCTCGCGTGAGAACAGACTCACAGATGTAGTCAACCCTAAAGAAAAGTAACCCCCCCCCCCTTTGAAAAATCCTGGATCCGCCAGTGCTCGGTAGCAGTGTTTTATGGGTTTAAGGGGATTAAAATTCATGGGTAGGGTCACCACCACCTAGATAGATATATGTAGGTGGTGGTGGTAGGGTAAGGTAGGCTAAGATGACAAACTTAAGCTTCAGAGATTGTCCCTCGGCTTAGTAAGGGATTGTCCCTGAAATTTGAAAGGACACTTCTTGCAGTAGTGTACGTTATGTTTCTTTGCTGCAGCATTTACACTGGAGGTTTTATCTTTTACTTCAGCAATAGCTGCATTCATTGTCTCCTTATGCCACTTTCCCCTGTCACTTTTCCTTGTATAATTTCGTGGCATGTTGTTTATAATACCTAAAACATTCATAGATAAACAGTCATACATGAGGATTTAAAATACAGTGGAACCTCGCTATTCGTACACAATCCGTTCCAGGAGGCAGTTCGAATGGCGATTTGTACGAATGGCGAATCATTTTTTCACATAAGATATAATGTAAATTGGATTAATCTGTTCCAGAACCCAGAGATGATTGCTTATTTAAACCTTTGTAATAATATGTTAAGCCTAAAATACATAAAAACTATGAAAACAATAAATATATAGGCCTCTATTATTATTTCTTTCTTTTTCAGTATAGACGATATGGTTGATTTCGCCATGCCATACTGAGTTGCCAGGTCAGAGACACCAGTTCCACTTTCAAACTTCGCAACGATTTCTTTTTTTCAATTCAATTGGCGTTCTCACTGCTTTCCTTTTAGGCTTAGTTGAATCAATAATCTTTTTTGGACCCATGGCTGCACTATTTTCAATAAAAATAACAAAAAATAACAATAAAATATCACAAAGTTTCATGAAGCTTGCGTGGATGATGCGTAGCGTATGGAAGCTAGCACGATACTGAACTGAAGCGACCGCGTGGCGCGGCCAGTACCGAGGTCACGCTGTCCGAATCGCGAGCAAGCGTACGAATGGCGAGTTCAATTTTGCTTGAAAAAGTTGGACGAATAACGAGTTGTACGAATAGAGAGGCGGACGAATGGCGGGGTTCCACTGTAAAAGAAAAAAATAACTGCAACTAAAATTCAGTTTCAAAACCAATTTTTAAAATAGGACAAGCTATTCATAAAAGGTACTCAAAAACATGTTGGGTAAGATGACAAACTAAGCAAACTTCTCGTCATCTTACCACCACGCCGCCAATTTGGTTTAGAACTTATTTATCATTACCGTAGCTTATCGTAAACACCCTACATCACACATGGTTCTTTACATTATGAGTTGTATTTTGAGAATATTTTATGAAAGAGCAAAAACAACTTAACTTACTCGAGTAATTCCTTACGCTGTGAAGTCCAAAAATTACAAACGCACGGGAAACAAAAACATCTTAGTCGCTACTGCTCGCAAAACAATCTGGCCCTACATCCCTTGCAGTGAACTTCGTTATTAATCACCTGAGTCTCAGAAAGTGCTTGGACAGGTGCTCCTATCTATGAATGCGTCGGAGAAATATCGAGTTCGTCATCTTACATGCTTCGTCACCTTACCCGACTTTCCCCTATTTGATTTTTCTATTGAAATAAATATTTATTTTATTTTTTAAAAATGATTTTATTTTACGATGCATATTTAGTTTAAATTAAAATTTCAATCACTAAACCAACTAAGTTTTGTTAATGTTTACTTATATTTTTTTGTTTTGTTTTGTTTTTTTGTTAGCAATAATTCTGAAATTCTGAATCCTGGTTTCAGGCTTAATAATGATATAGAGCTGGAGGGTTCCACTGTTAGTAAATTTCGTTTTAATTTTTTAACTCTGTCATATTTGTGCTACTATTATTTTCGTATCCAACAGGTGATACGAAAATAATATTAGAAGTGAATGATTAAAGGAACAAATATGACAGAGTTAAAAAATGTATCTGAGTATTTTACTTCAGACAATTTCCAACAAAATGCTTTGTCCTCGATTTGGTTTGCAAAGTTTTATTCCAAAAGGAGCAAAAGGATTCAACATATTGAGAGAAACAAGGCATTAATTAGAAAATTATTTCCTTTTTCTCGTAAATTAGAAATAAAAAGGTGAATTAAAAAACAGTTCTAAGAATGAACGTCGAAAATAGGAATGTCACAATCCATTAGTAATGATTAAGAAAATGAATGTTTAAGACATTTCTGTGATGATTGCAGATTAAGAAAAGAAACTAAATTTAATCGAAGCTTCTTTTGAGCTTAAGGTGGATTTGCAAGGAATTCATTTTAATTCTTTTGAGAAAAACGGAATATTAAGTAGATGCAAATTTTTATTAAAAATAAATTGTTCTTTCGCAGGAACAGAATGAACTGTTGTGTCCGCCCTCACCGCAAATATTTAAAGCATTGTACACATCTTGAATAGATAATGCTAAGTTAGAATATTCCTGTACTACTTATGTAACTGCTATTTAATTACATTTACTGCTCCCACTCATAGTTTCTATCTTTCATTATTTTTTGTTTTGGCCAATACTCTATAAAATGTGGATTCCTAATTGAAAAATGATTTTTAGAAATGAATAAATTTTCGAAGTTAAGATAATTAATTAAGAAATTAAGGTTCAAAACAAGGTATTCTGCATTCCTTTATTTCAAAATGACTTAGCTCTGTCTGCGGGACTAGGGTGGCAATCTAAGGGGACGTCCATTAATTACGTGATGTGTTTTTTTAAGAAATTTGGACCCCCCCCCCTCCCCTTGGTGAGATTTTAAAAAATTTAACAAAAAAAAAAAAAAAAAAAAAAAAAAAAACGGGAATCTTGATTTAATAACCCGAAAAAAACCGAAATCTTCCTATGATACAGTCGGACCTCTATTTAACGAAGTCGCTAAATCCCGAAAAAAAGTTCGTTATACGGAAAATTCGTTAAATAGAGATTCACCTTTTAAAATTACTTTAAACTACATAAAACAGATTTAAAATACATAAACAATAAATATTATTAAAAAAAGGAATAATTTTAATGACATAAAGCCTACATTACCATATGCGTACTTAAATTTTACTAATAAAGTCTGTTAATTTTGTCTTGATTTTTTTTTTTTTTTTTTTTTTTTGAAAAAGTATTTTCGCTCATAGTACGCCTTGCATCTTTGCAATGCACTAAAAAAAACCTTCAGTATTTTCTTTAAATTGTAATCCGCGTCGGATTGTTTCAAATGATTTTAGCATTTCATCATACGAAGGCTTTTTTTTTATTTCTTCATCATGATCATTTCCATTTTCATCATCTTCATCGCAATTCATAGCTGTATTGTTTTTATTTTTCACACTGTCCAAAATATCCGATTCAGTTAGTGTTTCCGAGGTCTCAACTTCAAAATCAAGTGAAAGATAATCATCAATCAGCACATCATCGTTAATTTCTTCTTTTTCCCTCAGCTGTATCCACATTTCTTTCATTTCCTCTAAGGCAGCGATTCTCAATCTGTGGGGCGTGATAAATGTAAAGGGGGGGGGGCGCACGAATATTTAGAAAAAAATATTTTTTAAAAAAAATAGGTTGGGGGGTTTTTTTTTTTTTTTTTTTTTTTCTTTTCTTGGTTGAACAGATTTAATTTATTTGAGTCCACCTTTTCAGCTTAGAAAAAAATTATTGTAGGGGGGGGGGGGGGCGCGATGAGAATTGTGATTGAAAATTAGGTCGCAAGTACTAAAAGGTTGAGAAACACTGCTATAAGGGAATGTTGATAATAAAAACATTTCAAGGAGAAAAAGAAAAAATAGATACCACGAAAAAATTCGTTAAATAGAAAATTCACTTAGTTATTTGGAGGTTATTTTACAAAGAAATTAGCAAAATGTTCTTGGTTCCAGAGAAAAGTTCGCAAAATAGAGAAATTCGCAAAATAGAGGTTCGTTAAATAGAGGTCCGACTGTATATATTTTCTCTGCATGAAAAAGTTTACGTGAGATTTTCGTTGCCCCCCCCCTCCCCCTCGGTGAGATTTGGTGAGATTTTGCCGGACCCCCCCCTCCCCCTTTTGACCTCACGTAATTAATGGACGTCCCCTAATGCACCACTTCAAATTCTATGTCAATACCTTTGTCAGGAAATAAAAAATAAAAAAGTTAAAAGAATACAGTTCGAAGAAAATTTCTGTATTAAAATCTTTAAAAGCCGGAAGGTCTTGTAAAAAAAAAATCATTCTGCAGTTGTTATTTTCGAGGAAAGAGAAAATAAAAGATTACCTCGAGGCTTAATGAATGAATAAGCATTTGTGTACCTTTAACTTCCTTAAGAACAAATATAATCGAACTTTTTATATTTGAAATGTTTTCCAAATGGGTCCGCATCAAAAAAATTCCCGCAGAGAAGCATTAGAACCCGTATTTCCTTCGAAGTTAATCAACCTTTTAATTAATCGATTAATTTGGTGGGGTTTTATATGAATGTAAGCACTCCACTTCAGATATCTGTTAATAATTAATGCAAAATTTGATTACTTTTTTGAGATGGAAAAAGTGTGTTTGTTTTCTGCAGATATTTTTATTTGAAAATTAGTTTATGCCTTTCGTTTTTGTCGTTTTTACGGCTTAAAAAAAATTCAGAAAATAAAAAATAAAGAAATATAATGAAAGTTCTTTCAAGGATTTCTTGTCTTTTTCTTTGTTTCAGTTTCTGCATTGAGTTTTATTAAAAGCAAGTTATTAACTCATTAGAAAATACAATCCTTGAATATAAATATTGCAATCATGGGTTTTTGAAAAATCTGTAAATTAAAATAAACAAAGAAGAAATTTAAAAGTCTCAACACAAAGTTAAATGTATCATTTTATAAAAATCAATATAAATAATTACTGATTTTAAGAAAGAATACTTTTAATGGTAAATCACAGTTGTCCAGAGTTATTTAATTAAGGTAAATTAATCGTTTTCATTTGATAAAATATTAATGCGAAATTAAGTATATTTCCTTAAAATAACAGCTGAAAACAAAATCAAAGTTGAATGAAAAACAGTTAAAATGTTACTATATTATTTAAACGTATTTACTGCCTTTCACTATTAGGTATCTGTAAAAGTCTTTCTTTCTTTCTTTCTTTCTTTCTTTCTTTCTTTATTTATTCAGTCTTTGATTATTGAAATCTTATTAGTATGTTAGTTCTTGAAACGAAAATAAAATCATTATTAATTTTGATTTCTAATTAAAAAAAAAAATTCTGAACCGATTTTGAAAGAATTTTACTGTGATATTATATCAAATATATTTACTTTTTGTACTAACGATAGTCACAAGTATTTAGATTCTACAAAATAGTTTTCTTTTCTTGCTAGCATCAGTTACGTTGAATTTCAACTGCTCTGTAAAATCGTGAAATTCCATTAACCCAAAAGAAATTATGTTCTTTGAGCAAGAAATACGAAGATAAAAATAAGATTTGATCTCGTAAGACCTAGAGATTCTCATGCACTTCAATTGGTCAAAATGGTCTAAGGATAATTATCCTTAGACCATTTATCCTTACAAATTATAATTTGTAGAGGAATAGAAACTAATTGATCTGCTCATGAATGTAAATGATCTCTTCAGAATTTAGTTCATTTTATATTTCCAAGAACTAACATACCAAAAACAACGTGTGAAGTAAATAAATAAGTAAATAACAAAACTAATACAATTGAAATAAACGATAATTCTAGTTGATACTGAATTTAATGGTGAAGTATTTCTGTTGTAAACTAAAAGAAATATATAAAACATTTATATTTCATAATAACAAGTACGTTATTGTAAATAGTGTGATACATAAGCATTTAAAATAACTTTTTAGAAAAAAAATATTTGATATTTAAAAATTGCTTAAGGTATAAAAGTAGAGTATAATAATAGAAAAGATGGCTTTTGTGCCAACAGAAACTGATAAGAATTAGTTACTGCGCCGTTAGTTATTCTAAACATTTCGGTTTCAGAGATACTGCGGCGTTAGTAAGAAAGTATAATGGTAACATCTTTTTAAAAAACAAAACCAATAAATTTAGAATTTAATTATCTTATGGATATGGGTAATAATTAATTATGTTATCTTCAATAAAATTGGTGGTCAAATTTGTGAAAAGTGAAATGATTTTATTGCGGAAACTAAAAATAATTTGCGAAGAATTCATTTATTTTAATAATGAGTTAATGCATATTAGAAACAAATAAGGAAAAAAAAACTCAATGGTTATTGAGTTATTGGAAAATATCAATTTCTCTTGCGAGTGGCAAATAGAAAAGAACAACATTTTAATTAATAAAAATCAAGTAATTAAAAAGCTCAAGATAACTCATTCTTAAAAGTCTATTTTTCCATATGATGATTTCAGAGTAACTTTGAAATAAAATCCACGATCTTTTCGTGAAACTTCTATACACGATCTCAAGTATTTGCAAATAAAATCTTATCATGTTTATTAAGTGACATGTAGGTTTATTACATAATTTATTTTAGTTTTACTTATAGTTTTATATTTTTTATCATTTTATGTCTTATTGCTAACCCAAGCAATTATTTATTCATGTACAATATGAACTTTTTTGTAACAATGATTTTACTATAAATGCATTATTACTTATTTTTTCGTTCACTAGTTGTTATAGGTTAATTACTTTCTCATTTTCATTAATAAAGCTTCTCTGACGTATAGCTGTGATTATTTAACTGGTCTTATCATTTTTATTCGTCCAATCAATGCATGAGTCTGTTTCTCTCAAAATATAGCGAATATTTTGCCATTATGAAATTGTTCATTCGCTATTCTGTCGGTATGCCATGTTCAATGTGTGGTGTGTGTTTTTTTTTTGTTGTTGTTTTTGTTTTTTTGTATAATGAATTTTGTGAAATAATATATTTTGCAAATGGTACATTTCATTTGTAAATCTCATGTAATATATGCAACTTACGGTATCATTTGTCACAACGATATAGTTTTGTTTCTTTTAATCTTTTGCATATTATCCAGATAGTTTGTCAGTTTGATAATAACATCTTTCTTTTTACAAATTTCATGAGTTTTCTTCCTATCCATTTACACTGTTTCAAGAATTTCCAAATCATATGATTAAAATATTTAACTGGTAATATACTACAGATTAAAGGCAATAAACAAACATAACAAGAAAAATCACAAAGATAAATAAACAAAAAGGAAAGATAAATTAATAAAAATGACCAAAACAAATTAATGCTTGATGAGTCTACAAACGTTTCTTAAATTTTTTATAAATAAATGTACTGAAATCTACTATGAAGATATGCAGACCTGTATATGACTATCTTAAGCATACGCTCTCTTAGAAATTGAGCAATTCTTTGAATGAGTTGTTCGTAGTTTCCTTTTTAAAACTGGGTGAAAGGCCACAGACTGACTAAGAACTTAGATTTAAA
This sequence comes from Thereuonema tuberculata, assembly GCA_023159025.1. Taxonomy (NCBI): domain Eukaryota; kingdom Metazoa; phylum Arthropoda; class Chilopoda; order Scutigeromorpha; family Scutigeridae; genus Thereuonema; species Thereuonema tuberculata. Next base: position 120,926,975 of record JAFIDM010009631.1, read on the forward strand.
GACACATTTAAGGGTTTTTGTACTTGACTCTTTTTCCAACTTTTGTAATTTGAATCGTTATTTCAAGTTAAAAATTAATACTTAATCTGATTTCAAAAATATAAACTGTTTCATACATAATTGTTTCAGTGTGTCTGGAACAAACTGATGTTCAAATAATATATTTAGTTAAATCTAAGTTCTCAGTTAGTCATTGACCTTTCAGTCAGCATTTAAAGACCACTACGAGCCCTTATTGAAAGAACTCACTCAATTGCAATTGCTTTTAAAGCTTTGGTACCACTCTCATAATCTGAAGCAGTTACATAATTGTTTGCTATTATACAGGGTGCCCCATAAGTCTGGACCCACAGGGTGTAATGCGGCGAAGCACCGTCCTGTTTAAACCAGATCAGGGATGGGCAAATAACGGCCCGCGGGCCACATGCGGCCCGCTACAGAGTTTTTTGTGGCTCGCCAAGACAGTCAGAAAAATCCGCCTTGAACCGAGATTTCCTTCCCGTGCGCGACCGAAGATTCGTCTCGTATTTTCCACTAGGACGGCCACGTCAATACGCGAATGTAGATATGCGCTTTTCCTGTTGATCTGGTTAATTTCAATTGTGTCTTTGCAACAGTAAATTTATCAATTTCCAATTTTAGTGAAACCATGAACCCTCCGAAAAAACGTCAAATCGGTGATGAATGTCGTGTGTTTAATGAAGAATGGATAAACAAATATTTCTTTGGTAATAGAGGGAATAAAGCAGGGTGTTTTAAAAGGTGTAACCTAACCTCCGCTTCCACACAGGGGCCTCCGAGCCAAAACAATTGCCTACCCCTGCCTTAGATCACTCGACCATTTACTTTCGGTTCTAAATATTGTTAACATTTTTGAATTTGAATTCAATTAAAATTTTTAATTGCTCGTAGACCTTGACCAATGTTCACTCAGCACTTGGGACATAATTTTCGGTTTGGAAAACAAGAAAAACTTGTCCCTACCAATTTTGATTAAAATCCGTGTTCCAGCGCTGAAATTCTTCCCTTGTAAGATTTCGTTCTTCCAAAAAAAAAAGTTCTAATTTATGCAGAATAAGGTTAAAAGCAATAAATGATCAAACAGAAAATCATTCCCCTCTGCTTTTCTTTTCTTCGAAATAATCCCATTTTCCGTTCCTAATTTGTTTTATGTTTTCATTTCGTTATTTATTTTTTTCAAAATCCCAATTAGTTTTTAGTATTTGGTATTCCAATGATCAAAGTTTTTGGAGGAAAACAAGTTGTTTTTAATAAGTGATTTGTATTTTTTTATTTGTCTTAATTTGATCATCGTTTCCTCACAAAAGAGAATTGGATTTGCAATTATTGTTTTTTAATTTTCGAAAAACTATTTTTTTCCCAAAGATCATTTTGAAGAAATTATTAGCAAAGTTTCCTTTTACAACGTCAGTTCTTTGTACGAAATCAGAATTTTTAAAGAAATATTACAATAGAGTAGAATGATTGAAGAAATAGCAATTTCTAAGCAATTTGTGAGTAGGCCTACTAAAATATATTTAATGGAAAATCATTGAGAAATATAATAATTTTGTCATTGCCATTAGAAATTAGGACCAAAATCACTGGTATTTTAAGTTAATTATTTATGTAACGTGTGGCGGAATAATTTTTGACTAAAGAATTCAAAACATACATTTCAAGAAAATTAATTAGTAAAGAAATTTAAAAAAAAAAAAACTGAAAGGACAGTTTCGGCCCTGTCACGTGACTATCATCAGCTGATATTGATTATTGTTGTTATTTATCAGGAACTGATGATATTCGTAATCAGCAACTAAATCATCAGAAACAAAGTCTGGGAACTGCGGTCTTCTCAATTAGCAAGCATCGGGAAAGGATTCAGCAGACGACAGAAGAGAAGTTACTTTATTCAATTTTGTATCAATAGATCATCTTCCTCAGGACTTGGTGATAAAGGTAAACAGGAACTGATCAGAAACAGGATTCAGATATTTAAGTGGAAATTTATCCATCTATTTACCTGAAGAGTTGAAATCTAATTTTATGCTGATGCTTTATAGGTTTATTGTACTACTACTTATACGTGTTGAACATAAAGAAAAGGAAAACGCCCAATGTCAAGTACACTCACTTCCAAAAGTTAAGCATGGAGCGGTAAAATGCGAAAAAATGGACAAGTACTGCATTGATTGACATGAAATGCTGCAAATAAGTAGCTCTATGTTTATTCACGAAACAAAACAAAGAATTACATACAGAGATAAACAAAATATTGAATTTTCATAAATTATAAGATGACGTCCTATCTACGTCATTAACAAAATGATGTTTAAATTCAAAACAAACAATAAAAAACCGACATTAATAGGATATGCGAGCATCCCTCACGTGCATACAAAGGTTACAGCATGTGATCATGCTTGTTACGAGGTGATCAACCACCGCAGAGTCCAGTAATCGCCATTCCTCCTGTAGGGCAGTTTCTAAAGCTCTGAGAGTGGCTGGAGGTGTGAAACGTCGACATACAGTACGGTCGAGGGCATCCCAAAGATTTTCAATTGGATTAAGGTCCGGCGAGTAAGCTGGCCACTCCATACGTGCTTGAAGTTCATTTCATACGCCCTCACTCTCCAGAAAGTCGTCAACGATGGCAGCTCTATGGGGACGCGCATTATCGTCCATTAAAACGAAAGAAGGACCAACTGCTGCAGCGTACAGTTTCACAATGGGGTTAGGACTTCATCTCGATACCGTACAGCCGTCACAGAACCTCGCCTGTAGATATGCAGGTCGGTGTGATATCCCAATGAAATCCCTGCTCAGACCATGATGCTTCCACCGCGGAATGCATGATGTTCGGTGATGTTCTGGGGCCGATTGCGTGTGCCTTGTTCCTTCCAGACCCTAACACGCTTATCATCGGGTTGTAGGGCAAATCTGGATTCATCTGTGAACATAACGTTACCCCAATCAGACATAGTCCAATTCACATGGCGGCACCACTATAATCGTGCCCCTCTGGATTGAACGGATAAAGGAACACAAACTCGTGATATCCGGGCGTACAGACCATTCATGTTTAGCCTTCGACGAACAGTAGTGGCAGATATCGTCTTACCAATGGCCGCTACAACCACAGATGTCACACGTATGGAGGTCGATCTTCGATTCCGCTTGGCTACAATAGCAATATATCGATCTTCCACGGGGGTCGTAACCCTTGGACGACCGGCTACAGGTCTTCGGACAACTGTTTGGTTGGTTTGGAATTGTTTCCATAATCGTGAAATGACGGAATGATGAACGCCGAAGAAACGAGCAACATCTGTTATAGACTGTCCTGCTTCAATGCGTTCGACAGCCCGTCAGCGCTCAGAATCTTCCATTCGTCTTCTGGAAGCCACAGAAACACGTCTAGCTTGAAAACAAATCGTACGAATGTTCTAAACACCTTTCATCAGCACTTACATGCAACTCCTGTAACCCTTCACAATGCCGGCTTCTTATACGACTGCCTGTTTTGCATATTTCTCGACGCGAAACCGTGATTGGCTGTTACCTATATAATTTGCATACTTCCTTCTACCTTTGCAGCAAATTTCAGCTTCTTTAATTCAGATCTCTTACAGAAATTAACATTTTTTCCTCTCCGTGCTTAACTTTTGGAAGTGAGTGTATTATCAAAATGCCTTCATCGCGATTACTGAAAGATTGTTCATCTTACAAATCAGAGCTCATTCAACGAAAGCCTCTCATTTTCTCTTCCAATGTTGCTGTATTTCAAAATTACTTTCTTAAAAAGAAGTTATTAGAAACCTGAAAATCATTTGCACCTTCTGTTCCAGATTTGCAGCTCCGCAAATGATTAAGTTTTGGAATAATTCTCAGATTATTAGTTCATGATGCCTACAACATTTTATTTAAGACATGTAGAAAGATTTGGTCTTTTTTTTAAGAATTTTTTTTACATAAAATATAAAAGTTTTTAATTTTTTATGTTTTTCTATAACAAGTTATTACAATTTACCTTAATTGTAATTTCTGATTAAAATGGAAAAAAAAATCATATATTGGTAAAAAATAATTTTTAATATCTTCAAGTATCGTGATTTTTATTTTCCAAGAAGGCAAAGATCCAGAAAAAAACTATTTTTTAAGAAAAGTAAGACATTCAAAGCCCAAATAAATATTATCTGTAAAATGACTGGTTATTTATTAGCTGTATAATCCCATTTTGATTTATTAGAACCAAATGCTGTACTATAATTGTCTAGGATCCTACAGGTGTCATAGAATACAGTCTGTTTCACAATTTTTCATGTAAGGGTTTTTTTAATTTTTTTTTTTTTTTTTTTTAGCGACCCATATGGATGCTATTGCGATTGTCCTGTCCGTCAGTCTGTCCGTGTCTGTTCCCCCCTAAGAACTCCCGAAAGGAATGTCGGATTGGCAAACGGACTTTACGTGTTCAGAGGCCCAAACACCGTAGGAATAGGGTATTTATTTCTACCTATCCGGAAAAATATGGAGAGAGTCGACTATTTGTTCCCCCAAACAAACAGTCGACTATGCCTCAAACTGTTAGGCCTATAGGTACAGTATAGATAATAAAAATATTCATTGTATAGTAGACACTCTAAACTAAAGCATATCCAAATTTCAAGTCGATCGAGACAGAAGTTGTCCAGGAAAAAATTCCCAAACTTCCCCTTTTTTCCGCTGGACCCGGCTGTCGTTGCGCGGCGAAGTTTAGGTCAAATTTGGGAATTTTTTTCAGCACTTTCAATGTCAGCGTGGGTTTTAATGGGTCGCCCTTAATTTTATGCTTTAGCAAATTATTTTTTTTTTTACTTTTTTCTCTCTCAATCTTAATTTTTATAAGATATTACTAGAGTAAAGGCTGCAAAAGTGTCGAGCTTACTTCAAGAGAGCCTAAGACAAAAATAATGTGAAAATGTTTCAGTTTCATAATTTTTAGTTTTAGGTTACGGCAGTAAAGCACCAGTTGCCAATTGTAAATATTTTTAACACTAGATTTGTGTTACACCATTTGCATAATTAATGAGTTTGGTTTTTTTTTTTTCAGAAAATGGGAAACTTTTACTTTTTGTATTCAAATATTACTGATTTACGGTCAGCTTTCCATCGCATCATAGGGACTGAGCATTCAGCGATGGGAGCACATTTCGAGGACTTGGAGACCAAAATAATCATGCTCATATTTTAAGTTGGAAGCAAATATTGGTTCAGATTTTTAAAAAATCCATCTAGCTTTTTAATCCCACCAATGGGATTCTGGGTTTAGTTTTGAGAGATAGGAAGAGTGGAGACCAAACGAATGGACCTAAGTTAGATCATAAATAAGCAACGTAACAAATTTAATGGAAATCCGTCCAGCCGTTGTTATGTGATGTTACAAACAAACAAATGGTCAAACAGAGGACAAAAATATTCAAATGGAATAATGAGACTTCGCATGCTTAGTAATATTGTCTGAAATCTTTCTATTCAACTTGAATAGTTTTATTTATTTATTTCTGACCGATATTTACTTATGGTCCTATTTACAATTTTTTCCCTTCATCCCGCCTCAGAAAAAGCTAGAACGACTGGACTGATTTCATTCAAGTTTTGATACGATTGAATATCCCGAACGCAAGGGGCCGAGAATATTCGGATTTTGGATTTTTTCGGATTTTGGAATAAGGCATGATGGCATTGCACAGGAAAACATATACTTTCACAAAAGTTACTTTTTACTTAACATAAAAAACATGATTTGAAATAAAACAAACAAAGATTATCAATTTATTTATTTATCATTTTTGGAAGGAACATCGAAAGAGGTTGATGGATAGTTTGAATTGCATTAAGTCTACCCAGGCCCGTCCTTCATAGGGTGATTCAGTTATCTTTAGTTAACCAGAGTAGAGTTTTATTAGTTTATGATCTCTGTTCATTATCTATCTTATTCTAGCTATACACCGAAAACCAATTAGAAAGAAATGTAATCATATGATTATTGGTCAGTGCTTAATGGTCTGCGTAGAAACAGAATACATTAACAGAAGGTTTGGCTAATGACAAGAAGGAAGACCTTGAATTTTCCTTTCAATTTCGCAGAAAACTTCCTTAGTTTTATG
>JAFIDM010009631.1:120933520-120944116 GCA_023159025.1 Thereuonema tuberculata
AAAACTTCCTTAGTTTTATGATCCCAAACAACTAGCATCAGTTTATCCTTCTAATGTTTCTTAGATGACCAATTCATCGTAAGGAGAATGAATATATTCACCTCAGAGGCAAGCCATCATCTTGAAAAGTTCCGGATTTCGGATTAGAGATGTTTATGGTCCAGAGCAAAACATGAGCATAACTGTTTTTCTAACTGTTGATTTAATCCAAACTGATTTATGTGTAACTAATTCAATTAATAAATAACAAATTCAAATGTCTCATTTAAGATTCAGTTTATTTTAGACAATTCACAATTTTACAAGAAATAATCAAACTTTTGTTTTCTTAAACATATTTACAGTTTTCTTCCAGAAGCCCTTCTTGAAATGTTGACACTGAAATAATAAAAATCTAATTAAGGAATGAATCATTTAAAACTTAATTATAATTCAATAATTTACTTCATTGTTTGTTGTTTTCTGCACTTAATTAATAGGAATATTTATTAAATTGAAACATATAAATAAGTCATTATCATAATGATTTAACTGATACGTTTAATGTTGGTACAAAGAATACAAGGAATTGCACATCTGAGCTGATCTTTGAAGTTTTTGGTTCTTCTCAAGTAATAAGAGTTACTCATTCACCTAAGATTTCAGGGATTAGACAAACAAATTATACAAGTAACAAACAACAAGTTGGAAAACTCTACAAAATAATCAATACAATAGCTGTACATTTGATGTCCCTACCAAACAAGGTGCTTAAAAGGAAATGAAGAACACAAATAAAGTTAAAAAAGGAGCATTAAAGTGCCTTACTCAGTGTTACATGATTCTAAGAGTTCTCAGAATTAGAATTAAAGAGAGGACTTTCTAATTTAGCAGCTCCAAAGATCCATCCTTTATCATTCAAAAAAATACAAATATTCTCAGATCCACAGGTGCATTGTTTCCGGACTTATATAGATTAATCTTTGTTAAATTTATTTGTAAAGAAAACCTTAAAAATGAATCTTCAAATAATTTAAAATAATGTTTTCATTACTTATATTATGATAAATATGCAATTCCCGATATTTAATCAAATTTAATACATTATTACTTGAATATCTTCGATAAATTAGCAATATTTGCTTAATCCAAATGTTATTAATCACTTTTCGATTCTAAATCCTTATTGGAGCCTTGAAACACATGCTTTATCAGTTGTCCAATTGACCAATAATTTACAGTTGATTTAGATATAAATATTAAACATTAGCAAAATAAATATTAAACATGACAGTGGTTCCTTCATCAATTAAACTTTAAAATCTGACAGAATATTTTTAATTTGAACCTATTTAATTTTGAATTTTAACATTGAATATTTGCCGACCGGAAACTAATGTCATGTAATATTGGAAACAATATTAGAAAAAAAAATAGAATTTTTATATGTCTAATAATTCAATTTAAAATTAATTAAGCAAAATAACTATCTTTCTAAACAATTTATAAAACAAAAAGTATTAAATGAAATAGTTAATAGTTTCTTTTATTGTTGCTTTGAATTCGAACCTTATTCAAGTGTCCTCTTCCTTCTGCCAGGACTGTTGGGTGAACCCCAATATTTCATGTCATCCAGAGCATTCATTATTTTTTTGAAATCACATCCTTCCGACATCCCTCCATTGAATAAGCAGGTCCGTTTCCTAGGAGTGATTCATTTACAAAACGACGTTAAACCAAAGGCAAGAGCTTAAAGAATGGACGTAATGAGCGAAATGCAACATTGCCGATTTGAAAGTTTTTCAAATATAAGCTTGCCATGCTTTTGAAATCAACATAGATTGGTCAACATGCAACACTAAATACCATGCTTTGTATTCACTCGCTTCATGCATTGCATTCTATATATCTTAACTAAAAGTTTAGATGTATTAACTACTTTGTTAATTATAGGTATAAATTCCATATTCAGCCCTCATTCTTTCTCTAGTGTTCATAATTCTTACAATAAAGTCTTCTTACCTTCTATTTATTATGAGATTATATAAAATAAATATATATAAATTTTCGGAAGGAAAAACATCGTCCTTCCTTTTTCAAGTAATTCATTGTTAAAACTAATAATAAGGGGTTAAAACAATAATTAAAAAATCTTGCATCACATTACACGATTCTATTATTAATAAAACAAAGCTAAGTATTAAAGCTAGATCATGATACAGTTGATAGTTATTGTGCTAGTTCTTTGTTAATTACAACGAAAGAATACTTTCATTTTCTGTTATTGAAGTTCATTTAATATCGTTGTTAGAGATATTTTAAGCTACCCGAAAAATAAAGTAAATCAAAAATTAAGACTTACTGACATATACCACTAGGATTCTAAAATAAAGGGCTCAATATATTAACAGTCTTTAGAATTCGCTTTAAAATTAGTATTTTCTTTTTTTCTTCAGAATTAATGTTCTGAATCGTGACGAATGGTTAAACTCGGTAATTAGACTTCTATATTTCATAGTTGTAAAATATATATTTTTTACTCACTTATTTGTTGATTAAAATTCTTTTAAAGTTTAGTTAAAGGTTAACCTGATAAGAATCTTATAAGAATTCATGAACTGCAAATAATACTCTTAAATATCAATTACATTAAATCTCCTAGAGAAGTCATATATATGTTGTAAAACAGGTTGCTAGCTTATAAATTATTTTTCATTAGGAGATCATCGTCGTCAAATTGTCCAATGTCTAATTTTGCTATCTTAGTGTTAGTGATAATATCATCATTATTATTTGGAGGAAAGGATACGAAAACTATATGAATCTCAAATCGTCGATGCTTGAGTGTCGATAATTTGCCCTGTAATTAACACGAGGAGAGGATTTATTCTTTGAAGTTAAGTTAATGTCAATGAAGTTAATGATTTTTTTTTTTTTTTTCAAATCTTGTAGGCCTACTTACAATCTTTAAAGTGAATTTGCAATGATTTTACTTCTTAACAAGATAATAAAGGTTGGATTTGCACAGACAAGCATTGGCTCATATTATTGTATTTGCAGAAATTTTTAAAATTCTCTGGAAATTCGCACAAGTCTAATTTCATCGATAATTGATCGACAAAGATCAATATTTCAACATTTGATATTCTTAAATGAAATAGGAAAAATGCTAGTTTTTTGTTAAAAAAATACCAAAAAAAAAAATTAACAATAAAATTAAATCGAACAAGACTTACAAAGTGAAAATATATTTATTTATTTTTCAGTGTTATTATTATTGTTTTGCTTTTTTTTGTTTTGTTTTTTTATACATGCAATACCCTATTTTCAGCCCAAACACCGCCCATTAACCAATTTCCATTAGCACCAGTGCATTATAGATCAACTGCTCCTGTAATCATATAAGGAAAATTAAGAATTAGAAAAGTAATAAGAAAAACTAAGTAAGGAAAAAAAATAATTGATTAAAAATTAAAATTCAATTTGTCTTTATTTTCCCTTTCACTATTTTAAAAGCACGTGCGTAGTACTTGATGAAATGAAGACTGATAATATCTTCAATTTTTATAAAGTAAATATGAAATTATTTCTGCTCCAAATGGGTCCTAGGGTCCACCCAGCCCTCTGTAAAATGGGTTCCGAGTATCTTTCCCGGAGTTGAAAGGCGAGCGTGCGATCACCAGACCTCAACGTTGTCCCGTTGGTCGGGAAAACCCCAAAATTCCAAGAACCATACAAGCTTGTACTGGGAAACTAACTTTTTTAAATATGAAGTTATTAGTAATTAAAAAAAAAATACTTTATAGAAATTGAAAATTGAATGGATCACGAATTAATGAAAAGAAATTCTTTGGTATTCACAAAAATAAATGAAACTGCGCAAATAATTAGAAAATGGTCGTAATTCACTTAACAAATCTAAAAAAATGCTCAAGCTAAAATATGTAAATAATGTTAAACATTTTATTTTAAAATAAAAATTAATTACTCAATAAAAAATGAAAATTAAACACAATATTTAAAATTTTTATAAAAATTCAAAAGGTTGTACATTACAAAAAAAATTCTTTAAGAAAAAGTTAAAATACTTACTAATTTTTATATTTCATTCTGTATATACATTATATTTTTATAATAATTTTTTTTATAATGTACAGTACGTATATGTACTCAGTGGTGCACCCATGATTAAGGATTGGGGGAGGGATGTTGTAAAGAGTCCATTCAGATGTAGGTCTTTTCAAAATAATAAGATACAGACATGTCAATGCTTTAAAAAAGGTTTTCTTCTTATTCTTTCCTTTTTCTTTCATCATTTTTGGGCTGGGGAGGGCTTCAGTCCCTCCCCTACTCATGGATGCCCCACTGTATATACTGTGTATTAGAATAAAATATATTATACAAGATGTTAATAATTAAAGTTCACATTTCGAGAGGCTGTAACTGGAGAACCAATCAGCGGAACGACTTCATATTTCACATGAGGACGTCCGTGGCGATGGAATTTTTTTTGGCGCAAAAATAAATAATAAGTGACGATTTAACGTACCGTTATGAAGATAAAAAAGCCAACTATTACGGCACAGATTCAAAGTAAAAGTTGGAAAAAAAAAAAGTATAATTAAGAAATGAAAATAACAAATTAAATACAATAAAATCCGACGTACGTTTCGGAACCCCTATTTCCTAGGTTCCATTATCAAGAAAAATAGGACCCCCTACCTTTAAAAAGAAGTCATCCCTTGTTGGGAGTCGTTGAGAAAATGAGCGAACACGATGCTTCCTAGAATCTCAGATATACTGCTCTCCCTGGTGGGCGAGTGGCAAAACAGTTACTGGAAGTAGTCGTCTGCTTTTTTTTGGGATGCGTCGTTGCTTTTATAAACCATATTCTAATACATTAGTTGTCGACAAATCCTGGTTGTAACTTCCTAAAACCCTGATCATCCCGGATTCGAAGAATTCACGCAAGTATTTTATTTTTCTTACACCAAGAATCTCAACGTTGTCGATATCGAGGGAGTGGCTTGTTATTTGGCAGTGAGTCACCGTACTATATTTTAAGTTTCTTGTTTTTATTGCATTTTCGTGTTCTTTCACACGGACTCCCAATTCCCCTTTGGAATTTCCAATGTATAGGCATTGGTTATCACTAGTACTAGATGACTTACATCGGATACCGTATATGGTTCCTTTCGTTTCGAATATGGTGTCCTTATTACGTGATTTCTTGAACAAGCCACTCCCTCGATATCGACAACGTTGAGATTCTTGGTGTAAGAAAAATAAAATACTTGCGTGAATTCTTGAAACCATTATGGAATGGCTTCAACCCTGAAGAGAAAGTGAAGAAGAAGCAGACAAACACAGGAAAGCAAGTAAACATGTATGTGTCTGAAAGGCTAAAGTACATACAGTATGAATCATTTAAAAATAAAATAAAAATTACAGATTAGGAATAAAATCCAACGTTTCTGTCACAGGTAGTGACCATTCACAAGGATTCAAAGACAACGAATCAAAAATTAAAAAAAGAGAAGTCTCATTTCACATGGTACCAAGGAAAATATAAAATCTTTAACATTAAACTGTTTGTTTTGCTTTGTAGTGCCCAAAGTTTTGTATAAACATTTAAAAAAGATTGATAGAAACGAGTATCAATATAATCTGCAATGAATAGCTTTTTGTTTAGTGAAACTAACTCAACATACCCTTAATAATAAGTTATACATGGTGGTTACAATTAAATCGGAGGTATTTAGAGCTCTGTGTAGAAAAAAACTATTGGATAAAATATATCATACTTGGTGTGCATACTTTCCTGACCATGGGATTTCAATTTCTCAGATAACAAAACTTATTTCAGAAATTTCTGATTAAGGTAAAAATTGGGGCTAATGTTGCTTTAATTTGCATATTAGGTAGATTGTCAAATAAATTCCGGCAGTACAAAGAAGTTGAGAAACAAATGCAATGATTTTTTTGCAATCAGTATGAGGAATAAATTGCAATTATTGTGAGGATTACAGACGTCGTTAGTTTTAACTGTCAATAGGCTACAATGTTACAGATTGTGATTTTACAAATGTTATCAAATTGCACACATTAAAATTTGCAGGAAACCAATAAAACAGAATTACGGTTCTGTGTGCCCTCCATCTCCATGTTCTAAAGCCTGCATTCGATGAACAACGCACTCGAAGGCGGGATGTAACTGACTTGACGCAGTTGTCTCACATTTACCTTTACAATCTCACAATTCTTTCCTTTAAGACAGCTACATTAGGAACATCGCACTGATAAATAGCCCCTTCAAGTATCCCCATATGGGTCAAATCTGGTGATCGTGATGGCCATACTGTTGGAAATGATCGGCTAATTACTCTGTGATCGGTGAAGTGCTGACGCAATAACTATTGCAGATTTAAGCCGGTTTGAGGGGGTGCTCCATCTTGCTTAAAGATTGTGATATTACAATTTGATATTCAGATAATTGTGGTATACCACAACCACAACCTAATTTAGCATAAGCGTAGTAAAACGATAAATTTATTATCGTTAATATGGAAGAATTATTTTGTTCAGTTTCACTATTTATAGAACATTTTTGCTTTTGTCGCAAGTTTTTGAGCTGTAGATTCGTTTTATGTATTCAGCCATCTGTAAATACTTGTAGTATTTTTGAGAATTTCTTTTAAATTTTGTTGTTTTTGCTTGCCATAAACGAATGATTTAAATTTAAAAATCAAAATAGATTGAAAAGTTTGTAGCTCAACCCTGACTGAGGTCGAATAAAATTGTTAAGATTTGTGGCAGACATAAATGATTGTTTACAAAAAAATAAATAAATGAAAAGCACTTGCCCTTATCAGCAATCTTTCTGTTTGTTTGTTTGATTGTTTAAATGAAAGTAAAAATGGACATGTTTCCATAAGACTTGTCATCAATTACCTGTAGATGAAAAACTTCGCACAAACAGATTCATAACGGAAACAGGGGAAGATATTACTTAATTATAAGCCATAACAAGCAAAATATCGGTGCTTCGCGCGGTTTAAAAAAAGAGTCGTCCTGATGTGGAGACGGAAGAAATTGTAATTGTGAGATCACTTCGAACCTTTTCCAGTTGGTAAAAAAATCACGTGATAGTTACAAATGAATATTATATTCGTGTTTTGTAACCAGAAAACCCTGTAGATATCAAATTTCATCAAGATCAGAGGACATAAGACTTCCCACCCCTTTCTGCACTTCTCCACCACTTAAGGGAATAAAATTATCAAACCCTGACGTTTCAACCAATTCTAAAAGGAACCTTAAAATTTAAAGTTTCTATGTTTAGCAGTTTCTGCTATGCGTTGAGGAGTCAGTGAGGACACCTATTTTATTATAGAAACCCACCCCCTCTGTTCACCCTTCGGGTATTTTTTTTTTTCGAAAAACATTTGAACATGTATGCTTCCCCGAGTTTCATGTTTCTCTATTGAACAGTTTCAAAGGTACGCGTACCCTTCAAGGAAGTCCCCCCTCCCTGCGTATCCCCTCTCTAGTCACTTTTCGGGCCTTTTTTTATTTGGAAAAACCGTTGAATATGTATTTCTTTATTTTTTAAAAAATAGTATCTTCCCGAGCTAATGTTTCTAGCTTAGGCGGTTTCGGAGATATTCATTTCCTCTTTCCGTTCACCGGTATTTTATTTTTACTTTTTTTTTTTGATTCGGGGGAAACAATCTTCTTCATTTTCTTAGAAGAACATTTTTTCCCGAGTTTCGTGTTTCTAGTTTAAGCAGTTTCCGAGATATCCGGACCCTTCAAGAAAGTTTGCCCCTCCCGTTTACAGCCCTCAGGACGCGCAAATCGAAAATTTGTCGAGTACGTATCTTTTTGATTTCGACAAAAAAAAAAAAAATAAAATACTCATGCCAAATTTAATGTCTCCAACTGAAACAGTTTGCGAGATATGCATACCCTTCATGAAAGTTGAAGCCCCTCCCCACTTTTACACCCTTTCGAAGTGGTATTTCCAAAAATCCTTTCTTAATGAGCGCCTACGTCATAAAGGGTGCCATCCACAAAATTTCAAGTTCCTAGGTTCAGCGGTTTCGGCTGTGAGTTGAGTAAGTCAGTCAGTGGGTCTTGCCTGTTATATATTAATATCAAGAGGTGATATTAAGATCTAAATCCCAGAATTTAGTTATAGCGAAAACCACTGAAGATTTTGCTAGGGCAGATCAGCCAGCAATTGAGGAGATGGTGAATAAAGTCCAGGATGTAACGATATTAGATACACGTTGATCATCAGGTACTTTGCAAATGTTTTGAGGACCTCACAAGAACAAATCACTAATATCCTTATCGATATAAAATAATCTTACGACAGCGATATACAAGCTGAATTTCAAATCTAGGTTAAATTTGAGTATTATCTATGACATGACAGGTTCCTCTAAACTGATTAATATACCGCCAAATTCTCTTAAGTTTCAAGGATCTCTACTACTCAAATAATTACTTTACTATAAAAATAACAGGGTATCTAATCCTGGTTTATATAATTTATTCATAAACATTCTTTCTCACATTCTTTCAATTATCGATTGCTAAACATAGAAAATAAATTAGAAAGTCATGAAAGAATAAAAAAAGGTTCTCAAAAAAAGAAAAATTTGAGTTTTTTACAGAAGGATAAAGAGTGATTTTTGGCATAGTTGACAAAACATGAATCCAAAAATTGAATCGAGGCATTAAACTACGAAGTGGAAATATCCTTTATCTTTAAAACCATAAAGGCAATAACTTGCTTTACTTAACTGAAATGCGTTACTTTTTCGTGAGATGCTCAAGGTGTCCTACTACCTGACTGCCTGAAAACACTGCAGAAGTTTCAGGATACTATTACTCAGTGTTTTGAATCATCTAAGGAACACCGTAATGGAATAAAGGCCATGTAAAGCTTCAAAAGGATATTCTAAATTGCATCAAGACACTGCACCATCTCATGGGTCTGTGCCCGGGATTTCAATTATCAGAGCAGTCACCATATTCGCCATATTTAGCACCATCGGATTATTATCTATTTGCTAAACTGAAAAATAGCAGTCATTGAAACCTTATTGCTAACAGAGATCTCTTGTAACAATATGGCTTCAATAATGATTTTACTGTGCTGCCAATGACTTTTTTGATTTGCAGGATGCCTCTTTCTATGTTAACGGAATATAAAACTTTAGGCCTTTTGGGAAAAGTAATCAGATTTAGGGGTTATTTATGTCGAAAATGAACTGAATATCATCAGTGTTCTCTTCAGGATCAGACTATAAACTTTTATTCAATTACATTAAATAACAGCTACCAAGAAAAAACGACAAATTTGAATGTGCAAGAATTAGCAAGCAACTCAATGCATTTTTTTAGTAAAACTGAAATATTTTTTTAAAAGGTCTCATGGTTAGTTATGAAACTCAAATCGAAATTAAAGATTTGAAAAATATATACTTAAAATGAAAACAAATAAATATCAGTAAATTGTTTCTCGCATATAGGTTTTCAAGTTAATAAAAATTAATAGTCTTAAGTAATTGATTGAAATTAATTTTACGTTATCTTTAGGAGAAATTGAGTTAACTATTCATCTTTTCAATGTTTATTTTGATTTTTAAGACAAGTTAACTGTATTTCATTTAAGATATATTAGGAGCTTTGAAATCAGAAAACGATTGTTTTTTTGAAGGAATTATAAAACTTAATCATATTTTATTAACATTGTATTTCATTGTTCTCGTTTATTAACTATAATTAACGATTTTACTGAAAATCTTCAAATAAATGCAATCTTCGTTAGTTTATTTCATACAATCTTTATTTTAAGTGTTTGAATGTATCTTAAGATTAGCAATGTTAATTTTTATTTGTTCTAAAACATCAGCTTCATTGGAAGGTAATTTCTACAAACTTAGTTTAATTTTTATTATCTGGGATAGTGGATTTTTTAAAAAGAAAATAAAAAAATAGTTATGATCTACTATAAATTAATGGCTAATTCAGTACTAAGTCATGAGATACTTAAACACAGTAACTTATTTATATATCATAACAGAATGTAGTAGGATATTGGATATTTAGGGGATGCAGTATAATAACTAGAAATTTTTACAGAATTCTAATATTTTATGTAAAATTATCAATAGATTTGTGTCTAAATGTATTCAATTAAAATAATAAAATTTTACCTATTTCAATTCCTGTGATTTGTAATATTTCAGCATGATTCATTGCATCTTTCGTTTACCAGGACTAAGGATGCTGTTAGCTACTTTTCGATCTTCTGCCATTTGCAATACTTCAGCATCGTCATGATATCGTTTGACAGATGAAATGCCAGAAGTTTTCCTCGTGTTACAGTCCTGATCTATACCTGGAATACATCTCTTTCCAGGTACTAACTGGGAATTGGCTGCATTCTTATCTAAACCTATGGCAATAGAATCAGCAAAGTCACAGCTTTGATCTATACCCAATATACATCTCTTTCCAGGCACTAATTGTGAGTTCACAAAGTCTCTGTCTTTTCCTGTGTTAATAGCATTGGAAATTTCACATCCTTGATCTATACCTAAA
>JAFIDM010009631.1:120944126-120969083 GCA_023159025.1 Thereuonema tuberculata
TTCACATCCTTGATCTATACCTAAAATACATCTCTTTCCAGGAACTAGTGGTGAGTTCACAAAGTCTCTGACTTTTGCTGTGTTAACAGCATTGGAAATTTCGCAGCCTTGATCAATTCCTAGAATGCATCTCTTTCCAGGGACTAGTGGTGAGTTCACAAAGTCTCTGTCTCTTGCTGTGTTAACAGCATTGGAAATTTCGCAGCCTTGATCAATGCCTAGAATACATCTCTTTCTTTGTTTCCTAATAATAATGAAAGAATCGAAGATTAAGATTTTTTTGTTAAATTAAAAATATTGCGAAACAATTAAAGCTAGTCCGTCACTGAAATCAGAGTTATTTTTTCCAGAAAAAGACGTAAACATAGGCTGAACCAACATTTAACAGCAGACATTTTGAGATTCACAAAACAGCATTTCTTGAGCAAAAGCAATAAAATACAATCATAAAAATTACTTGGTTGTTTTACATAAAGAGCTCATAACATAGTAAAATAGTTCAGGGAAAGATAGTTAGTTTTAACTTTTTACGAATATCCTAAAACTACTATGCAGAAATAAAAAAATATATATATTTATTTATGTTATCAGATTAATTTTATATTAACTTGTTTATAAAATGCCCACTTGAACATTAAACTATGGAATAATAAATCAGAAATGAATTTTTAAAATATTATTTAATACGTAGTAAACACATAGTCAATGCTATTTATTACATTATTTTAATTAAAAAAAAACACAGAGGAAAGAATGGAGCGGAAGGTGAAATTCAAACTTCCCCAAGCCATTTGCAGCCATTTTGAAAATAGTCAGGGCGACTGATTCAGTTAAATGCAGGTGAAGAAGTGTTTCCATAGAAATTGGCGTTTTAACATTAAACTTAACAAATCATTCCCAAAGACAAAATAAATAAAAAAAATTAAAGTTTATGAATAAATAGAAATCAAAAAGAAACGACAATACATAAAATACAACTTCAACTGGCAAAGACTTATTCTAATTAGTAAATTGCGATTAAAGATACTGATCTACTTAATGTAAATGTTTGAAGAAGTAATCGAATTAATATTTGCTTTTACTTAAAAAAGGATAGCATCGCTTCACGATTTTATTTATTTATTTTATTTATTTTTATTGTAGCAAACTAAATTGATTGATTTAATTCTTTAGAAGTTTTTGATATTATACAAGTTGGTAATAAAATGAGTTTTTTTGTTTTAATCATTTATTATTTCGACTGAATTCCCTAGATGGAGCTTCGGGGGTTTTCGGTTCGACAGAAGTTTAATCAATAACCCACTTATCTTTGCTTTTATTTGTTGACACAATTTCGGTCTTTACCTTTCAATAACCTGCTCAATAACCGACATTCATTCCCTAGATTTAAGTTGATCACTTAACACATATTTGCTTCCAGCTAATCTAAGTGCTAATGAAATTTGTAAAATAATTCTACTTCCACTTTAAGAATTAATCACTTTAAATCCGTTGAATTTTCCAGAAATGTTAGAGTAATAAAATTTAAAATAATTCTTGAATTCATCATTTACGAAACAGATAATATTGCTGAATAAAAAAGCTCATTCTTCCTTCAAATAAGTCAATTTTAATAAAATCAATCATAATTTTTAATCGAGAAAAAAATTTATAATCCAAAGTTACTTAAATCTTCAGCAATAAGAAATGGAAAAAAAAATACTTTAATTTTTTTTTATCAATTTTACATATAGTTATTATTACAAAATGTTTCCAAAGCATTTCTAATGGAATATAATAAAATAAAAATGATGCAATAATTACGTAAATTATTAAGATAGAATAAAGGTATTCAAAATGTGAGAAGAGATTGTAATAGAGTCTAGATGGAAAAAAAAAAGAATCGAAAAGCTATAAGCAAATCACCATTAAGATTACACATCACAAAGACATGAACATATGACATGCGAATAAAATTTATTTCAAGTTTAAATTACAACACTGAAATTCCAAAATAGGGATCAAAAAATATTGCTATCATGCATTAATCTATTTAATCAATTCTACATAAATGTATTGTATGAAAATTATGGAGCAAGAGTAATGTCTATTTGGCCACTCAATAAAATAAAAAATCACTAAATGAATCATTTTTAGATACTATTATAAACTTTAATCAAATTTTAAATACCATAAGATGGCGTGACTTTGTGAAACATGTGAATTTGTATTTCGCGCCACAGTTTTCTATGCAACTGTGAAAATTGTCATCGTACCACGTGACCCGGTCTCTGATAACAACCATCAGCAAGTTTCTAAACGACCAATTTGTCCTAGTTGATAGCATCTGTTTTTAGATTGCTGACTGCGTTTAGGTAATATCAGCAGATTCTGGCATTCAAAATAGCACAATGTCTCGGAATGTTTTTTGTATGACTTTGGAAAAAAAATAAATTAAAAATTGTCACAAAGTTACTCCCACCTACAGTAAATCTTAGAAACGAATTACTAACTTTCAATAAAATTTTATAAAAGCTTATAAATCTTAAATAGGTTTTCATCTTAATGTGACTGAATTGCTTACTGAACACTATCTTCTGTACCGTCCATTTTATTCTTGAGGAGGGCCAAGAACCGCCTTTGTTCGATCAAATCCTTGATTTGTCTAAGAATTAATTAAGTCATTGTAGGTGGTAGGAAATAAACCTCCCGTTATTTAATAAGAAAATAATTTTATTTGGAAGTATGAAAGCTTCTTAAAAGTCTGTCTTTCTTACCTTTGTATCTCATTTTGAGCGTCAGTCATCCAAAACAAGCCCAGCATAATAGCAGTAAAAAGCAGAATCACTCTACCGGTCTTCATAATTGAAATCTGAAACTAAATAGGATTAGAATCTTCAAAACTTAATTAATAAAATATGGGAAGAGGAAAAGATACCAGTAGACTGGAAAAATGCGATAATACACCCAATACATAAAAAAGGAGACAAGACAGACACCAATAATCTGAGAGGAATATCTCTCCTATCGACAGCATATAAGATATTTGCAAGGGCACTTCAAAATAGACTGGAGCTTCAACTGGAAAATCAGATAGGGGAATATCAAGGCGGCTTCAGGAAAGGGAGATCGTGTGTAGAACAAATTCTAAATCTTAAATGTGTGATCAGATATAGAAAAATGAGAAACAAGGACATTTACGTTACATTTGTAGATTTTAAAAAAGCATATGACTCCATAGATAGAACATCGCTTCTCAATGTCCTCATAGAATTCGGAACCGACGATAAATCAATTTCAATTCTAAAAGATATGTTAACAGACACGAAGTCCAGTGTTAAATTCATGGGGGAAATCTCCGAACCATTTGTTGTGGAAACGGGCGTAAGACAGGGAGATGGTCTTTCCCCGTTGCTTTTCAACTGTGTGTTGGAAAAGGTTATACGAGAATGGAGGAAAAGGACTGAAGAAGAGGGAATAAAGAAAATCAGAATTGGCAGGAAGAAGGACAATATAGAAATTGACTGTCTGGCATTTGCGGACGATTTGGCCATCTTCGCTGAAAGTTTAGAAGATGCAACAAAACAAATTAATATCCTGAAGGAAATGGCAGAGAAGACAGGACTTCAAATTTCGTTTGAAAAAACAACCTACATGACAAGCAGAAAGGACTCACCGAAACATATGATAACGAAATATGGGAAGATCATTAGGGTGGAGAAGTTTAAATATCTGGGAGAAATCATACAACCCAATGCACTCGATAGAGAGGCAATCATGGCAAGAAAAAGGAAAATGGAAACAGCATTTCACTTGACAAAGGGCAGATATAATAAAAAATGTCTATCCATCAATGCCAAACTGAGACACTACCAAACCGTGATTAAACCGGAAGGACTTTACGCGTCGGAGTGCCTAACTATGAAAACAAACAATCAGCTGGAAGAATTGGAAAAGAGGGAGAGAAGAATAATTCGAAAGATATTAGGGCCGAGATATGAAAACAATAAATGGAAATTAAGAACTAATAAAGAGATATATGAAAAAATAGAAAAAATCACGGACACTATGCGGAAAAGAAGACTAACCTTCTATGGGCATCTCAAAAGAATGGAGAAGGGAAGATTGACCAGACGAATTTTTGATTATTTCGACAGGAACCCCAAGACACAGCTTACTTGGATTAAGGAGATTAGAGTGGACCTGGAGGAGATCGGTTTGACGGAGAAAGATATTGTGGATAGGGGCAGATTTAGAAGAAAGATCAAAGACTTTAAGGGGTTCCGGGAAAGAGAAAGGAGAAAAACGGGAGCTTCATGGTCTGATGAGAGAAGGAAAGAACACAGTGAAAGAATGAAAAGATACTGGAGCGAGAGAAATAAGAAACGTTGAGCTTCATGAGCTATTTCACGCGGTCCTCAGATGGCCAAACTCGAAGAAAGAAGAAGAAGAGTGAATACAACCATTTCCCCAGTTATTTCAATTGATATTTAAAATAGAAAGTTGTTAATTGATCTATATCTTATTTGAATTTAATTAAAAGAAGACCTACAACAGAGAGAACCAAGGGTCATGAATTGTCATTACTCATTCAAACTTTCATTCATTTTCACATTTATTTCTTTTGTAAGTATAATAAAGTGATGTTTTCATAACATATTTCATTAGATATTTACTTAAAATTTATCGGAACTTTTTTTTTTTAAATTAAGCATTATCTTTTAATCGCTAATGTGAAGTAAATATTTCCCCAAGGTAACATTAGACTATCTATGATACAGGAAATTGTTTAGGGGAGATCCGTGTATTATGGACCATCGTGTAATACGGACCCTGTTGAAATTTATGTGTTCACCACTAGTTCGTAGAACCATCCCATTGCCTTTAGTGAATATTATTGTTATCCAAAGCAGGAGGTGACTTTTACTTGTGTGCCTTCATTTGGACGAGTATTAAATTGTGTTTTCCATTTTATATGATCATGACGTAACAGGTGTTAGAATGAATGTATTACTTTCTGCTGTTAGGTAATTTTAATATAATTTTCACGTTAATAGTAGCAAATGTACTTATTTTCTTCACAATCCAGACATGTGTTTTATGCGCGCCATTTTGCGCAGCGATATGTGATTGGATTGTCCATGCGTGTAATATGAACCGTGCGCTGTTGTGTAATATGGACTACTGGTTGCTAAGTATATTACTATGAGCCTGATGCTTGTTTTTTTAATATATTAAACGTAAAGCACAAATTAGGACTTGCTTAATGTAATTCAAGTCGTACAATTTTTATGATTTAAATTTTTCAAAATTCGATTCATAAGGGGGGGTAAAGAGGGGCAAATTTTAAAATCACCATATCTCATAAACCAATCCAAATAAAATCGTGAAACATCACATGCCTACAATATGACTATTGTTTACTGCATTATAATGAAAGTTTGTTTGTAAAAATTATTTTAATTAATTTCTTGTTATGTTTTGTTTTTAGTTTACTCGGTCCATATTACACGAACGTATGTGTAATATAGACCACCGACACGAAAATAAAAAAATGATTTCCTGCAATTATTAATAGTTACCAGAGAACTTTAGCACGTGTGAACCATGCAGCTATACAATTGTAGTGAGCAGCCAACAAATTAAGTCTTTTATGTTAATAATTTAAGGTTTATGAGCATTCTTGCTTAAGGGGTCCATAATACACGGATCTCCCCTATATCTTTATGTTCGGAAATTATGCTTTAAATCGCAAAGTTTGTTCCTATGCCGTATGTGCCTAATAAATATTTTTATCTCAACATTATTATCATACTCAGTATGTTTAGGTCATATTTAAGACCTTAGGCAATTCAAACACTTCCTATGGAGCTTTGAAGTTTGTAAAAACTAATGTCCTTAAATTATTTTAAAATTCTAATACTTGTACTGGTTTCAAATCGAATTGCTATTGATATATATTTTACATTTTTCATAACGGAGATTTGTAAACTTTGCTTGATAAAATGGATGAACTACTTTATGCCATTTGATTGAAAACGGCTCCTAATGAATTTTTTGTACTTTTAGCGGTTTTGTTTTCAGGCGTTTTCCCTTGAATTAATAAGAAATAGAAAACTGATTGTAGGAGATTCCTTGTCAATCTTTAGACAACTCTGACAAGCAATATTAAAGAAAAATCAAAATTAATAAATAGGAACAAAATCAAATCCTGTGAAATTGACGAATACTTATAAAAGATGTACAGCTTCCTAACGTTCATGTATTTGCTATATAAGAATTCTTTAAGTTTCTTTTATATTATTAATTAAGCTGGAGTAGAAATGAGAAGTTTGTAGAACCAGAAGTTTGTCACATGGATTGATATTGCAGGAACATTTAAAAACGAAAAGAATCCTAGGGAAAGAAATTTAATTTTCATATTTTAATTTTAAAAAGGCTGTAAGTAAAATTAATGCAAATATTAAATGTTCCACAGGTCTCAATTGTAAGAACTATACCTGATTCTCCTGGTTTGAAATCGGAGTGTTATCAACCAGGCCCGTCCGGGGGTGGGGGGGGGGCAAAAGGGATAGATTGCCCCGGGACCCCACAAAAATAGCTCAAAGGGGGGGGGGCCACATCTAAAGCCACAGCAATGGGGAGGGGGGTCACAAATCCAAACGTTGCCCCGGGGCGGCTTTGTTATCAACAATAATTTTGATCAGAAAGGGATTTTAAAATAAATCAAGTAATGTTTTCAAAACTATTTTTGGTGGAGAAGAGATTGAAACACATCAATTTCGATGAATAACCTTTTTACTGTATATAAAGATTATTTTTAACCCTTGCTGAAAAACCAACTCTGATTCCAATCTACGATTCAGAAGCAATAGATTTCATAAATGAAAATCAGTTTTCTCTTTTATTCCTTACGTTCGACATTTACTCTAAAGTACATAATAATTTACAAGTAGATTGTTTGTTTTTAGGCTTACTTTAGGAAAGTTGGGCTTACAAAATTAGCATGTCTGTTTGAAAATCTGTGTTTCACTCCCTTAATAACTATTGAATCAATGAATGAGATTTTTTTTAAAACTGACATTTACTTCTTTGTAATTAAAGATTTCAATTGATTTTAAATTAATTAGAGGCGATTATTCTAAAGGCGAATTATTTCTAGAGACGATTTATTAAACTGATATAAGACAAGGAGACAACAGTTTGAAGAAAGAAAATGGGAAAACTGCTAAATTGTTCTAAATGGGAAAACTGTAAAATACCAATATTTCGTTTTAATTTCTTAAAACTTTTTCAAGGTTTTGTTTAATGAACACAAAATAAATAACATAAAAAATGAAAGAGAAATTCTTCTCTCATTAAAACAATATAAAAGTACAACACTAAAAAACATAAATAAACAAAGCAAGTGAATAAAAATTGGACAATAAAAACGGTGATTATTGTTGACAAACAGATGAACTATATGAGAGATAAAAATTCTTTCACTCTCACATTGTTCATCAATGCATTCCTATACATGGACAAAGACATCTCATTTACTCTTAAACACTCATTCTTATTAAAACAAACACAGCAGTTAATGAGGCAAGATTCTATCTTCTTTTTTAATCCTTTGAAATAACTTTGTCCTCTTTCTATCATCTAATTTTCTTTTTTTATTCTTGTAAATTAATCACTCTTCTTTCATAATGTCTCTGTAAGTATTTTCTGTAACTGATGATTTTAATCTTCTATTAAAAAATAATTCTTCTTTCTGTAATTCATTAATATCTCTCTTGACTAAATGTATTTGGTTCATAAAGATGTTCCATTGAAAATTAGAAATAATCTGTCTTGTCTTAAAATCTTCTTGGATTAAGGGAATCCTAAATTTATCAATCGGTAATGGGAGTAACATGGCTTTCTTAATTGCTTTAAGGAATTCATCATGGGATTCCCATGTTGCTAACTTCTTAATGCATTTCCTATGTCTTCTGATGATTTTCCATGTTATTTCATCGACCTTTGTTCGTAAAAAACCAAACATAATTTAAGTTCCACAAGAAACAACTTCACCAAGGTCTCGTAGTCCTAAAATTCAAAATCCGTACATCATAATACGTTGTCTTCTTTAAACCAAACTAGACACATAAATAAACTCCAAAACACCTTCACTATAGACACTGTTGATACCAATATTTCGTTTAAGAAATTAAAACTTTTTCAAGGTTTTGTTTGATAAACAAAAAATAAAATAACATAAAAAATGAAATAGAAATTCTTCTCTATTAACAACTAAAAAACATGAATAAACAAAGCAACGTTTGAAATATATAGAAAGCCTTATCAAAGTAACCACATTTTAAATTTTACGTCTAATCACCGTACATCTACCAAAAAAGGTATAATTAAAGGTCACTTGAAAAGAATTACGAATTATACTGAGGACAGGAATCTTTGGAGATATAAAATTCAAAATTTAAAAGAGAGACTACTTATGAATGAGTACCCCATTAGTTTTATTGAAGGGAACAATCGAGACTTTTCTTAGGAGTAGACGGAAAGTTAGTAGTAATTTGATTAGTAGCAACAATCGGAGTGATTTTACTAAATGTTTAGCTCTACCCATAGGTACGAGAATCAATAAAGAAGTAAAAGGACTATGCAAGGACAATAATTTAAATTTAGTGTATTACAAAAGCAACAAACTGTTCAAGAAGAAAAAGAAGAAAAAGAGTAACAATAAAGATGTATTACATAGTATGGGAGTAGTATACGCTTTGATATGTAGAGATTGCCAGGCAACTTACATAGGAAGCACGGGCAGGACGGTAGAAGAAAGAGTGCAAGAACATGTTCACGCTTTCAATAATAGGGAAGAGAATATTTCAGACTGGGCTGACCATTGCAGGCTAAACGGACACAACCCGGACCCCATCGTAAAGATTGTCCATTACGAACAAGATGAGCAGAAAAGATTCATGATAGAATCTTGCCTCATTAATTGTTGTGTATTTGTTTTAATAAGAATAAGTGTTTAAGATTAAATGAGATGTCTTTGTCCATGTATAGGAATGCATTTATGAACAATGTGAGAGTGAAAGAATTTTTATCTCTCATATAGTTCATCTGTTTGTCAACAATAGTCACCGTTTTTATTGTTCAATTTTTATTCGCTTGCTTTGTTTATTCATGTTTTTTAGTTGTTGTATTTTTATATTGTTTTAATGAGAGAAGAATTTCTCTTTCATTTTTTATGTTATTTTATTTTTTGTTCATCAAACAAAACCTTGAAAAAGTTTTAAGAAATTAAAACGAAATATTGGTATTTTACAGTGTCTACAGTGTAGGTGTTTTGGAGTTTATTTATGTGTCTAGTTTGGATTAAAGAAGACAACATTTTGATGTACGTATCTTGAAAAGCTCTTTAAGAAATCATTTTGAGCAAATAAACGATTGTTTTCGAGCCTTCCATTCTTAATGATGAGCTAAAAAAAAAGCCAGAAAATAAAATACGATTTTTTTTCTATCAAAACATTTTTTTCTATCAGGCTTTGAGGTACTAAGATAGCTTTCTAAAATCCAGGAACTTAATCAAATATTTCGACGAATTCTTACTGTCCTTAGCTACAAGAAGAAATAATTTCTGATTATTTCTTTTTTACATATAATAATGTAATTGTGGTTGTTTGTGAGTATGTTTACTTGCTTGAAACGCTGAGATATCTATAATAATCTTTGGTCACATGATTTCATTAGATATTTGAAAGTGAAACTCATGAATTGTCTTTTTTTTTTTTCCTCAAATCCCTAAATCTTACAACCTCTATCGAAACGAGTCCTTTATTATAGGTTTCTTTAGGGACTAATATAGAAAGCTTAATTTCTAAATCCTTCATCACATAAGACACTAACCCTCATTTTGCTTTTTGCAATATCTTCAAAGGCCATACGGTTACCAGGCTTAATTCAAATAAATAAGAATTGATTCTAATGTTTAGAGTAATCACAGAGGGTTTGTCCTTCATTATATTCATCCCTCCTCGTTCTGATGTTTCAAATGGCCTTAAAGGGTAAATTGTATGTTTTTTTTCTCTGCAAACACATTTCCTTTTCCTTCTGTTATGTTTTTTCAATTTGTTATTCCAATTAAGTTTTCGGTTTTTCATAAAGAACAAAGTAATTTTTAATAACAATTTCCATCCATTTAATATTCATTTATTCTCAAAAGCATTAAAATAAATTCCATTAAAATTTACTTTTGGCCGAGAAAATGATTAAATTCAATTTTCATCTTCATTTATCAAAGAATTGCCTCAAATGCTGATTTTAATCATCATTTCAAAAGGATTATGGATTTTTTGGTTTGACGTTCATTTTTCAACTTTCATGTAAATTCATCATAAATTCATTTTAATTTACTATCTTTTTTTTTTTTTTTTTTGAGGGGGGGGGGGGGCTTTTTAATTTTTGTTTTGTTTCCTTAACGTACAAATCTTGAATAAAGATTCGGTTCTTGAATCTTTAAATAAGTTTCATTCATTAACCCTTTAGAAATCAGTCCATAAAATTTTCTAAAAGAAATGAAAGTGATAAATATCTAAGAATTGTTGCTAGAAATCGGCGAAGAAATACAATATATAAATGCTTGAATGTTTGTTGGTTATTGGGAATGATTAGTTCGATATTATTTGACAACTTCTTTGTACCACTTTTTTGGCATTGCATTTTTTTTTTATGCTACTTCTGGAGTTTTAATAAATATTTATCTTTAGTATTAATAATTAATATATATTAAATTTAATATTCTTTATTTATCTTTAATATTCAGATCTTTCTCAATTTTAAATATTAGATTATGTAGAACATCAAATTAGCTCATTCAAGTGTTGTAAAATGAGAAATTAGCTTTGGATGGACTGTAGAGTAAAATATTATTATAGGAAATCAATTCTCAGAATTATTATGAGATTAAACATACATACATACATACATACATACATACATACATACATACATACATAAATACATACATAAATACATACATACATTTAAAAAAAAAAAAGCTCCTTAAAGCATCAAGAAAACAGTAGTATTTTTATGGTAATATTTTAAAAAGATAATGATCTAACAAGCAAAATCTTTAATCGAGTTTGATAAGATAAAATAAGAAATTACCGAAATAAAAGCTTTTATAAGAATTTGAGATATAATATTTGTAATCTTACTGATATCGTTTCTTATATTTCCTTTGCTATTGCTTACTTGAACCCATAAAAGAGAAATTAAATGAAATACAAAACATTGAGATTTTCATATTGAATTAATGGTAAAGATTTCATTCCCAATAAAAATAAAAGGCTCAAAATCAAAAATTAATTATGATCATAATATTGCAATTTTAAATCAACAATTCGCTTTGGATTGCAAAAGATAACAAAGCTACTGTTTATTAAATGATTACTCTGACTGTATTAATTGGAAAAACAAGAATGTTCTCGAATAACTCGTGTGTAACTCGAGTTCTTGAGTATTGCCATCGTTACCAAGTGCTCCGTTATCTAACAGAAGGTTTTTTAATAACAAAACTTTTAAATGGATTATGGGTCAACACATACAGGTGCAATCTAATAAACATCTAAACAAACATGTGTTATTTTACTTCCTTCTCTAATCCTGCTTATAAATAGTCCATTATACTTATGTTATAATGGACTGCCTTTCAATAGCATTCAGTTCTATAATACTAGGATAATCCGGCATCAGCTTACAAGGTATGAAGTAGCTCAGAGAAAAATAAAAAGGAAAAAAAAACCTTCAAGACAGGAAATTGCTTTAAGCTGATAAAAGTTTAGATTAATTAGAATTTCCATTATCCGTTAATTCTTTTCCATCGAATCCGAGTAATCGGAAGTGGATGTAAAAATTAAGTAAATATACAATAATGAAATAATGAAAAAACTTTTGAAGGAGAATCGTTTTAAACTGGCATGACTTTAAGTTTTCAGGCTTATTAGTTTAATAATACAATCCGAGTTGAAGAACAAATATCCGGAAATTTTGTATTGCTTTAATTTAATATAAAAGTTAATTGATAACATCCTTGGTTAACATCAAAAGAGAGAAAGAAAAACTATTTGAAGCTGCTTTTAAAGATAAGGATTATCTGGAAATCCCGAATTTAATAAGTGTGGTTCCGGTCAGGATAATGTCCAAAGATAAGTGTTAAAAATATCTAAAACCGGACGATTAAATGTACTTAATTCATTCTTTTTGTAGGTGGCTTTTCCCAAGATGAGGAAAAACATTCATAAAATCATTTGATGTACTGTATAAAAGTATCAAGTAGATAATAACAATCCAGTTTTAGCTATTAAAAAATATTTATCCATACAAAATACTTTTATTATATGTTTATCAAGTCTACAAACACATATCAATATTTACATCTAAAGTATTGTACATGTGTTGTTTTCATTAATTAATCCTTGACATTTCAGGATTAAGCACTATTCTTTTCTGTAAAGGTGTTTACCGTAATTTTATCTCCAAACCTTAGTGGCTACCTTTTGTTTAACTAAGATGGGTTGTTAAAATCTCGAACATCAGGATTTCTTCTTAAATTAACCATTCTAAATTAAAATAAGCTTCAAATGAAGACACCTCAATTTCAGTGGCAGTTTATTTACCTAGCGATTATCTATTAGATAATACATCTACTGTGTGATCAGTTCGACAGAAAATATTATTTGATAAAGCTTAGCTGTATGTAAGAAGGCTTAAGGACGAAACAGCTGTCCCAGATTGCCGTCAATGATGGCTCAAAGGCGTGAAAGCAAAACGAATTTGTGCGTTTCTATATTTTTTTCCCTTTTTCATAAATCTTTGCTATAAAAATGTTCATATTCTTTATTTCTCAGATTATTAAAAAAAAAACATTATAGGACTTTCCACGCAAACAATCAACATACTCATATTTTTGGATTTCATTTTAAAAATGAAAAATGGAAAAACTAAGATAACTAGTAACAGGAAAATTGCATGTAAATAAAACTAATATAAAAATAAATAATATTTTTTTGAAATAGTTAAGAAATATCATTAAATATTGTATTAACATTAATTAATATTTTTTGCCTAACACTATGAAAATATATTAAAAAAACGAAAGAAAGAATTCAGATAAATATAAGTATATAATTTAATGTAGTAATTAACCATTATTATTAGAAAAATTTATTTTTGTTTTTCCTATTAGTTTGATAAAATGTGAAATAAAGATTTTAGAGGTTTTCTCAATTAGGAAGTCTTGATGGTATTGATTTTTTTTTTTCATTTTTTATATATTTTTTATTAAGAAAAATTAATTTGCTTGTAAATATTACTTTTATTAAATGTTATAGATCCTAGGAGAGTGAGGTGTACCTATCAGTCAGTCTGTGGTTTGAGTGTGTTGTATGAATGTGTAGCTTTTCAATCGCTGCGCTGGATGGATCCTCTTGAAACTTGCTATGCATATTTAAGGACTAGGGGGGATCTAAATGTTATTTGAAATTCCTTTTCTTTGGGTCCTTGTTAAGAAATTAGCACATGAAGACGACAGAAAGCATTAGATCTCAAACACTGGTGTCTAATTTTGGGTGTAATCCTCTTCAATTTTTTAGCTTTCAGGTAATTCCCTAATGTTTTATTATTAAATAAAAAACAACTAATAATAAAAATTATCATTCTAACATTCTTTCCTTAGGCTTTCTTTAATAAAGTTAGAAACTCAGCCAAAAAAAAAATCAGTTACAGCTTTATTTTTAATTTCAGAATCGATATACAGCAAGCCCCGATTAGTACGATTAATTAAATTCTCAAAATCATCGTATTAAACGAATTCGTAGTATTCGCAGCTATTGTAATACATCAAGTACGGTAATTGGGCCCCCTCTAATGAAAATAAGCAATTTTTTTTTCTGTTCGCGTTTGTTATCTGTTTATTGAAATAATACAGTGTATTACCAAGAATAATTAATAAAATTTGGAGATGTCACGTTTGCACTGATAAACACTAGGTCCACCTTTTAATGTACTTAAGATTTAAGTTTGATATAAATTAGGCAAAGAAAACGTTTTCACGCTTCTTTGAAATATTGAGAAAACTAGATTGAACTGTTTTCTCATTTTTTTAAGTCTTCATACATGGGCTTGTAGTTTTTGAAAACTTTTAGTTTCCTAATAGTAGTTTGCAAGTCACAAAAAGCTGATGTAACTTTGCCTTTTTCTTTGATTTTATCTGTGTGCTTTATAAAATTATTTTAGATATGTGCAAGCAAAAATCTCTGATTTGAAATTTTGAAATTTGATGTTATAGAATTACAAGCTCGTGGAGATAGCAAGTCGAAAATATAAATTTTTAAGTAAAGCATGCAATTCTATAACACCAAATTTTTGTTCTAATATAATAACAAGTCTCTTCTTTTTTACACGTGTATTATTTGAAAAACATGTAATATTCCTCCATTTATCCACATTTGAACACTATTTAAAATATAAATAGTATTTAAAATATAAATACGAAAACACTATATATGATTATACAATATACGGGAGTGCAATCTGCAGCACGTTTTAACGCACCAAAAGGCAGAGGTCGACTGGTGAGTGAGAATCAGGTGATGTGCCGCTGGGAAGCTAATTAGTAATTTCTAATGTTTGGGGCACAATTTTAATTAAAAACTCTATTAACCGAGTTTTCATACTAATAAACTTAGTATCATTTTATAATTCTTACTAAATCGAATTTCGCGCTATTCAGCGCTTTGCTGTACTACGTACATTATAATAAGAATTGTATAGTAAGAATAATCATTATTTTCTACCGTTAAATTGACAAACTAGACTTCTTATTCAAAAAATAAATTTTAGTTTCTTTACAGTTAAACTAATATTATTGTTTTTTTACAGTTAAACTAATATTAATGTTTCTTTGCAATTAATGAATACACGGTATTTATATACACAGTAATGTTACACAGTATTAATAGTTCTCATTTACGTTTATTAGTTCTTAGCAAGAACAGTAATACTGAAGCACTTGTGAAACAAACTAGAAACGAAAGTTTCTAATTTTGTTCCAATTAGTTGATATTCTCTTTGATTTTAATTTTTATTTAACTAATTTTTTAAAAAAAAGTTTCAAATATTGGAAAATTAATTGTTTCAACAAAATCATGAAAATTAAATATATTCTATACTTTGAAATAAAAATGTTAATTTTGTTTTACATTAATCTAATTAAAAAGTTGCTGCCTTTACGATAAAAAAAAATGTTCAAATTTTTTCATTAAAATTCTGCATTTTTATCTATTATATTAGAAACAAGTTTTAATACAAACATAAAATAGCTCATATATTTTAATACTCATTATTGAATAAGTCTTAAAATATTAGAGTAATTTTAATAGATTAATAATAAATAAAAAAGCGATTTAGTTTTAGAACTAAAAATTAAGTTATATATCAATTCTCGATCTTCTACCAATTTTCAATAGTTTAAATTTCCTTTAAGTTATAAGTTTTCTTTCATTGTTCTATTTTATAAATGCCAAGGATTCCTTACAAACACAGCAACAGTTACTTCCTCCATCTAATACTTTTGATAGGACAGGAACAAAATATTAGTTTCCAGATCTTCGCCTTTTTGTATATGTGTTTGATATCTTTTTAAACTCAACGCAGTGAAAATTGCTAAATATTAAGAAAAAAAGATTCAAATTTGTGGATAATATTCACAATTCCCGTCGAACTGGTCCCTTAATCAGAAAATAGTTCCATTATTAATAATAATAAGTTTCATTGTCGAAGAAAATTTTCCCCCAATTCTATGTATTAACATCAAATTTCAAAAAATAAAGTGAAAATCATGTAATTTCGTGAAAAGAACCCTTCCGCCCCCAATAAAAATGTTTTTTTTTTCCTTCCTTAACTGGAAAATTAAAAAATTGTAAAAATTTATCATTTCTCCTTCAACTTCAAAACATTCAAGAAATAAAGAAATTT
Source organism: Thereuonema tuberculata (assembly GCA_023159025.1). NCBI lineage: Eukaryota > Metazoa > Arthropoda > Chilopoda > Scutigeromorpha > Scutigeridae > Thereuonema > Thereuonema tuberculata. Next base: position 120,960,135 of record JAFIDM010009631.1, read on the forward strand.
TCTTTTTCTTATTAGAAACGCTACAACTTCTGCAGAGAGATGACTTTTAAATTACCCTACTAGAAATTGGATAATGATTAATAATTTTCTTTTTAGGGAAAGCAATTAAAGTGATAGAATGATAATCACTAGAAAATTCTAGAATCTTTTAGTTTTCTCTTTCTATTAAAGATAATACGAATGAGTTATGAAATCTTACTGCTGTTTGACACTTACTGAGTTATTTTTGATCAATTACGCTTTCAATGTATTTGCTAATTTAACTTCTGATAATGTATAAGGGAAGTAGCTGCTTGAAACGAACGTTGTTTGTTGTACGAATAATAAGACTATAAACAGAAGTTATGATAATAATAATTGATGATCTAGGAAACTTTTTCACTGCTGTAGAGAAATATCTTACCTACTGTAAGAAATCCCTTATTTAGCAACTAATTAAACTAAATTGGATTTGCTGAATGAAGTAAAGTTTCAAAGACGAAAAAAAAGGTTGCCCCATATTTCTCTTAAACATTTAAAAACTCTGTTTGATATAAAATCCTCAAAATGTGAGGAATGAATGAATGAATAGACAACTGCTGTGACTTACCCTGGCTCTTGGGTGTTGAGAGACTTGTGGCTTGCTTCGTTTCTCTATTGATTCTGCATCTCTTTATAGGGTCAGTGAAGGGCACTCAACCAATGAGATGCGAGCAAGAGGTGACGTTGGAAACCATTGATAAAGTAAGTGTAATTGGGTGGGGGTGGGGTAAAAAAAAACAACTTGTAACACCCACACACACATCATTCCTTATACTGAAGAACCTTCTCGGAATTATTAACATCAAAGATCAACTGTGTTTTATTAAATATCACAATTGTGACAGAAGAGATAAAACCCTTCAGAAATCTCAGAGAAATGTCATCTAAAGCCAACTTCAACATTTACGAGAAAAGATCAACTCTTCATTCGTTATTATTAAACAATTCTAATTACAGGCTACAAAAATAATGAACTTTAATTAATGAAAGATAATAATTAATTAAAGATAATAAAAATCAAAGTCCTTTATTACAAATCAATATTTAATTTCACTAATAAATTTTGGATATGTTTTATAACTCGGACTAGCTATTTAGATTTGAGTTCTTAATTAATTTTGAAGGGGCCCGAGCTGAGGTCCTAATCAAAAAAAAGAAAAATGAATTAGCCTATCACCTCTAGAGTTTATTTTTATAATTAAGTCTACGTTTTATTAAACTACTTTTCTGCTTGAACCATCTGCATTACAATGTTTGCATAGAACGAATTTTTTCTAAAATTCATTTCTAAACTTTCAGGTGGAGCTGATGTTGGTGTTAAAATAATTTACTCTAAAAACAATGATAGTAAGTGTGAATGTCATGTTTGAAAGGGAGAAATAGGAAATTGTCTGGTGTTTTCTCGGTATTTTTGGCTAAGAATCTTTGATTTTGACCATAACGTTGGGGGGGGGGGGGCTTTACTGCATTTGGTATCTGGGATTGGGCCCGTTATTGCATTTGGTACCTGGGCCCTGAATTTAATGTGGGGGGCCTGATGACAGCTAACTAAAGTTTTGAAATTAAACATAAATAAAAAAACAAGAACTATAATAAACATAAAAACCTTAGTGGCCCAGTGGTGTAAAGCTTGAGAACGTAATTCATTGACTCCGGTTCGATTCCAATTGCAGGCCCAGGTTCCAAATTTTTTACGTTGTAATTTTATTATTTGTAATCATTTTTTAATATTTAAAGTGCTGTTAATAAATTACGATGTATTTTTAATTTATTTTGGTGCTATAGTAAGTCTACGCATGACCTACATACTGTATTTATAAAACATGTAATTATTCATTTTGGGAATGCTAGCTACAGTGTTCTATTCTTTAGAAATGCAATAAATACTCGCCGCAAACCGACTGTCATTTCATTTGTTATCATAGACACATAGAATATTGCATTTTTATTCAAATTATCCCAAAAGTACTCTCGAGATAATTCAAAATTAATACGAGTTAGAAAACGAAAAACCGAATTTTATTTGATTATTTCGAAAGTTTGCTAATAGGCGACACGGATGAATATGAATCCCTTGAATTTTGCAATGACTAATTTGACGAGGATATTTGACTGAAGATGAAGATGCCCGCAAATAGAGTAGGAAAATATCAACAAGAGAGCGACGACACTTTAAATATTTATAAATGATTACAAATAATAAAATTACAACAGTAAAAAAATTTGCAACCTGTGCCTGCAACTGGAATCAAACCATAGCCAATGGATAATGTTCGTACGGCTTAGACCACTGGGCCTCTGAGATTATTATACTTATTGTAGTTCTTGTTTTTATTTATGTTTAATTTCAAACCTTTGGTTAGCTGTCACGCTTGACCATTGACCAGATAGCCCCTATGACCAGTATATTGCGCAATGGCAGATCACATTCTATGTACCTGCCAATTTTGAATGAAATCGCTACGTCCGCTATCGGACTTTCCCTTGTTACCCATATTGTTCTACTTCGACCGTCCTTTTATATTTAGTTTGTTTAACAGAGTAATTTCAATCTGTTTAAACTTTTGTTTTTAATTCGCAAACCCAATGATTTGAAGATGGAAATTAAGCTTTTAAATACGTGTTCAATTATGCAAAATAATGTTAATTAGTCATACATTTTCATTCATTTAATTTAACAAATTGTCAAATTTAACAAATTAATAAAATTATATTCCGATTTCCCATATTGAGTTTATGCATTTGAGATATTTCAATAGTCTTATTTAACTAGTGAATGATTCAACTTGTCGATCACTGGTTGGTCATTTTTAGCATCACAAGCTTCTAAAACTTTTAAATCCAACTTTCGATTCACATCTTTAGGGTTCCAAGGAAGTAATCTCATATTTCACATTAAGATTTTGAAAAAAATTGTCAAAGTCAAGTTCTCTACAAGATTATTTTATTCTTAATGCTTGTAAACTTTTCTATAATTAAAAAAAAATGAGCTTTTATTTAAAAAGATAATAAATGTCATATAAATTATTCAAATGTAATTTTTTTTTAATGTTAACCAGTCCTATTAGGTGCAATTAAACTAATTACTCCTGTGTTATAAGTGCTGGAATTTTGTTATAGGACTTATAAAGTTCAGATTAAAAGAAGAGATTAAAAGAAGTTTTTTTATCGTTAATTACTTCATAGATTAATTAATTTTTAATGTATTTAATGCTATTACTCATATAATTTTCCCAATTTATTTGACTTAATAATTTAAATTTGACATAATTGTCTAATATAAGAACAAAATCATTATTTGGCTTATTAATTTAAAAAATATTTAACCAATTATTTCTAGTCGAAATACCAATGTCGTAGTTTTGTTTTTTGTCTCTAATTTTCTAGAAATTGGTCAAAATAGTTTTATAAATAAATTTTTCTTCTATTTTTAATATTTTATATTTGTAACGAATTTTTAACTTTTGTTCGGAAGTTTTATTTTTATAATTAATGTAAATATTATTAAAAAAAAATTTAAGATCGATTTATTGATATTATCAGTTTGATATTTATTTTAAAAATTCCAACAATTTAATCCATAATCTGAAATAGAATCAACTAATGTTTTATAAATTACTAGACGGGTATCGTCGCTTCGCTCGGGAACCCTTGCATATATAGCATTAAAAAAAAAAAAAAAAAACCTTTATTTAGCAAATTAATATGGAGATCGGAGAATACACGACTTCCCAGCTCGTTGTGGGCTTCTCCGCTTAACTTAGGTATATTCCGCGTTGGCACTCACACGGGGGGTTGCAATCATACACTTCATGGTCAGTTTGCCAGATTATTTCCTATCCCATGAGAATTTCGAAAAATCCGGCCTTATTCCTTGTCTACATCATAAAGGGAACCTCTGTGCAAAATTTCAGCGTTCTGTGTCCAAGGGTTTGGAGTGGGCGTTGATGAGTCAGTCAGTGAGTGAGTCAGGACTTTTCTGTTTATGTATGTAGATTTTCATGAATTTTGTTTTGTTAACCTCATTGATTAGTTCTTTATAGATTATATTTGGATCTGTTATTATCATATTTTCAACTCTTATTATCCGAGATTCGTTCTTTACATATTATTCCTGGTGTTTCGATATTTTGCTTATTTATGAAAATAGGACCTATATTGTTTTCGAATTTCCATGAATTGTACATTGTTTCTTGTTGTTCCGTAAAGACAATTTTTGAAACCATTTTTGCACATAAGTTTTAAGTATTTCTGTACTGCATTGTTTTTATTCATTTTGAAAAGATCTATATTTACGTCGCCAATTATTATAGTTAGACAGTTGTTTAATATGTTTTCACTAGCCGGGTACCGTCGCTTCGCTCCGGGACCCTTGCATGTATAGCATTAAAAAAAACAAAAACAAATTATAATTATAAGTAAAATAAAGTAAATTGTAATTATTTAGCAAATTAATATCGAAATCGGAGAATATATAACTTTCCAGCCCGTTATGGGCTTCTCCGCTTAACTTAAGTGTATTGCGGGTTGGCGCCACACACTACATGGTCAGTTTGTCATATTGGTTGACGTTTACGTTTACTGCTCCGCTCCTATTGGTCGTAGCATGATGTTATATAGCCTATAATGACTTGGCCCGCCTTCTCGCGCTGCTTATATACTGACAGGGGGGGGGGGGGCTAAGGATGTTGTAAAAAGTCCATTCAGATGTAGGCCTATTTAAAAATAATTTTTTTTCAATGATCACTTTCCAAAAGAATAAGATACAGACCCGTCAGTGCTTTAATAAAAGTTTTCTTCTCGTTTTTTCATTATTTGTTTCTTTTTTTCTTATCTTTATCTTTATTTATTTTTGGGTGGGGTGGGGGAAGTTCAGCCCTCACCACCCACCCCATGGGTGTGTTTATCACAAAAATGCATCATCATCACTGATTGATGCACCAAAATTTAACGATTTAGGAATTTTCATTTTTACGTGCCTTCACAAACTTCTCACAATAGCTAACATGAAATGTTTCACATTTTTGCATGTATCTTGCAAACGCAGGAACGTTTGTGAATGACTACTATATCGTTCGATAGAACTTTCAAATACCAACATTTTCTCTTCCAATATAATGTTCTCTTCCAACTTTTATACTTTTCGTTTAAATTGAGAAAAAGTCAAAATTTGACCCTTTAAAAGGCGCCATCTTAGAAATCTACATTTTATCCATTTACATGACCAATCTATCTCTTATAGTTTGGTCACAAAATTGGAAAACGTAAAGTCTTATGACAGACAGAATAACGCTTTTTTAATATAAGATTATTATTAATTCAGTAATAGTTATATTATCAAAATCAGCACTGTATGTGTAAATTAATTTACTATTTACAGGTTTACTTGAAAACCTTCTCCTAACTTAAAACAAATGACGTGTGTTAATTTGCTTTTGTCCATTAGACATATAAAATAAAATAAATAGTATCACTATAAGACTTCCTCCATACTAAGGAAATCTAAATTGTTTTATTCAGTCAGAATGTGTTGATCCAAATCAAAGTAGTTGTTAATAGTAACTTAGATAAGACAAAATCTAATCAGAATTACAATAAATATGATCTAAATAATAATGTATATCACTCAATTATTTAAGTTACAGGAAAGCATAGCTCTAGTTCAAAGAAAAATGGACCTTAAAATAAATTGTCTAAACACCCAAATTTAATGAGATTTAATGAGTATCTAAGGAGAAGTATAAAATATGATGTAAATCTGTGACCGTCGTCTTTCGCCCTTATCTAAAAGTGTCCTAAAAAGTGGGTTTATGTACAACAAAATATAATAATATGTATACAGTAACACAAAACTTTGAAATCTAAAATTTCATGTAAATTAGTGTATTATTCTTTGAGTAACTTCTTGGCCCATGTTTTATTAATAAAATAAAATATGACATTACAGGCACCAAAATCTGATAAGAACTGGACAATATGACTAATGTGTAAATATGAAATTCGAAGTTGTCAGTAAAGTAATCTTGATTTATTCAGGGTAGTTTTGGCCCATATTCAATACTGGCTTCTAACATGGGTCTATGAAACATCAAAATCTTAAAAGAAGTACATAATAAAAATAGACTCTTAATAGTCTTAAATATGAAATTTGATGTCGATCATTGATTATTATTTGAATTTCTTAAGGGATTTTATTTTGGCCTATATTTCATAATTGCTGTTAAGATTGGTTTATGAAGATCAAAATGTAATCCCATGTTTACAATTATAATGAAGTCAGAAATTTGGTTTAAAATAATGTATCATTCTTGAGTTGACCCAAAATGGAAAGTGATGTATGAACAGAGATTCAAACATCAAAATCTCGTTAGAGCTAAACAAATGCTCTTCAATTAACTTTCCATACTTTCCGTCACTGCTTGCTTCTTTGATTACTGCCATTATTCGATTGCTCGCGTGTTGTTAATGTGTGAATGTGCGATTGTTTCATTGTTGCTTCCATTGCTCGCTGATTGACTTATTTCCAGAAACATTATACAGATCGGTCCAAAAAAAATATCCCAACCTACAATTTTACTTAATGCATGTCCAAACAACAACAAAGAAGCTATATTTCATTATTTTATTGAACTTTTTTTTAAGTGAAATTAAGTTGTACAGAACATATTACATCAAAATCAATTTGCCTTAATATTTTGTGAGTCCACCTCGTGCCTTTTTTAAGGGCTTGAACTTGATGTGTTATTGACTCGACAAGTTTTTCACATGTACCAGGTTCGATTACATGGTATCAGATGTGAATAATTTTCTCAATTAACTCTGCTCTACTGGTACAACAATATTTGCTTAGTTTTTTTACAAATTAAATTTCTTTTCATCCGAAAAATCACTCTCTTCTAGTCTTCGGATGTCCAGTGTTGATACAGATCGAGAAACCTTTTCTTTCTTCAACATGCTTTTTTTGTTAGGAGGGCTTTCTTTGCAGGTTTTTTCCTTCTTAAGGTTGAGATCAGAAAGGCGTCTTAGCACTGTTTGATGGGAAATTGAGGTCTCAAACTCCTGCTCAATCTAAAAAACAATCTGCCTTGAACTTAGTTTTCTGTCTTGCTTTGTTATCATTTTCATTGCCCTGCACAATTTGGGACTGGAGATTTTCTTTCGACCATATTTGTACCTCAAACTTGACTTTCCAGTTTCAGCTTGTTTCTTCAATATATTTCCCACAGTTTGTGATCAATTGATAATTTCCTACCAACTTTCCTAATCTCGATTTCTTCAGCTTTGAGTCCCAAAATCATCCCTTGCTTCCTTAGAGAAATGTCTTTTCTCTTTCCCATGATCTGTAAAACCACTTCAAAAGTTCATAAATATGTTAATCTATAGCAGTTTCCATAAAATTTCAAGTGCTGAAGCAAGAAAGGTCAATAATTAATTAATGAACTTAATATGAGCTAAAATTGAGTCAAAACGCTTACTGGGGATATTATTTTGGACCGAACTGTACATACACGACTGTCTCCACAGCATACATTTATATTCAGAGGTATACGGACTTTTCGCCCACTCTGTAGAATAATTAATTAAGTTTTGAAATATTGCCCATCCCGAAACAGACATCCAAACTTACACACAGATATCAATTAAAATTCAGTCTAAAAATTTATTCTTATATACCGGTATATAAATGTATACAAATTTATATAAATGTATACATTTTAGTAAATTTGCTTTCTTTTTTTTTTCTTCTTTCTTTAATATAATATAGGTTTTTCTTTTTCTTTTTTTTCCTGATTATATTAGGAATATTGGGTGGAAAACTAATATACGATTAGAATTAAATAAATAAATAATATTCTCCTTAATTGCAGTCAAGCAGTTCACTACTTCGCTAACTGGCCCACTTAACTTAATAAATAACAAAATCTGATGAAAAACGTCTAATGTAAGTAAACCCTAAAATATGAAATTTGATGTCGATCATTCTTGTTTTTGTTAGGCAGAGTATTTTGCCCCGTGTAAGTTTAGTTTATGAATATTAAGATCTAACCAAATATATTAAAAAAAAAGATCTGCAGTGTGAAATTTGATGCAAACTACTACTATTTTGAGTTATTTCAGGGCGTAGTATTTGTCCCATATTGTGAAGTGAATAAAAACAGTGTGTCATTTTAAGGCAAGTCTCCTAGTTTCAATCCATTTCCGAGCAGATTATTCCGTTCTTAGGCCACAATGTGTAAAAATTCTGAAATCATCATTATATCCAAGATGACATTTCTGGTGTTTTTTATTTTTATTTTTTGAATCTAAGATCATAAAAAAATAAAAAAAAAAACCACAATTAATTTTGAAAAAGTGTTTTTGCATAGTTGGATACTTAATTTCATAGCACATTGTCGGAATGTCTACTTGCCTGCGTTACATCAGTGTTTATCAGAGAAGCAAACACTGCCATTTTAATTCCAATTCTGGATTTGGTTTAGAATTTTTAAATTACAATTTTTGAGAAAGTTTTGTAGCAGACTTAAGGAATAAAAATCTTTTGATGTGATAAAATTGCAATGATGTTTTTTGGAGAGTCATTGAGATAGAAAAACAAATCAAGTTCTGGAACTGAACTGAATTAATTTATTAAATGAAAAACATTGGTTTTTATAGATTTTACATAGAAGAATTTCATTGGAAGATTAATTAAAAATATACATAATTATTAGATAAAAACATAACTAACTTAAATTAATTAACTGATTTAACGGCTGTAACGGAAAAGAATTTAAAAATAAACAGAGCTGAATCAGGGGCCGTCCATTAATTACGTGAGGTGTTTTTTCAAAAATTTGGACCCCCCCTCCCCCTTGGTGAGATTTGGTGAGATTTTGCCGGACCCCCCCCCCTCCCCCTTGGTGAGATTTGGTGAGATTTTGCCGGACC
>JAFIDM010009631.1:120969183-120991731 GCA_023159025.1 Thereuonema tuberculata
CCCCTCAGTAATTAGGAAATAGAAAAGGAATGTTTTAAAATAAATAAAGGTTAAAGCTATGCGAACACCATGCAACTTAATAGCAATTTTAGTCGTCCGACTTCGAATTGGCCAACTTTTGTCAAACCCCGAACACCATGCAACACACAAATGAGTCGGCCGTGATAGAAGGAATCCCATAATGCAATGCGTTTCCCCCAGCAGCTGTGGAAAATCCGAAAAAAATCGAGGTTTTGAAACCTCTCTGATAAATTCTGCCGCATACAATTACTGCATTTCAGTATAAACTTTATTTATTCATGAAAGAAACTCGCAATACTCTTGATATTCATTGTTTAAGAGCATGTCTTCGAATCGAATCGACGAGCAACATTTTCGACGCCATTTCTTCCATGGGCGTGACGTCACGACTGACGTGTTCCAACGCTGCCCTGTGATTGGGTAATTCCCAGCGACTTGGATGCAACTTTTCGAGTTGCAGGTGTAGGAACAACTCGAGTCGGATGACAAAAGTTGCACCCAAGTTGCATAAAAACGGGCTCAAGACTGTCTATATCAACTCGTGACGTCAAAATCGGACGACTAAGTTGCTGAAAAGTTGCATGATGTTCGCGGGGCTTAACGATTAAAATGAATAAAAGACAGACAAATACAGATAAATAATTTCTACAAAAATACAAATAAATGATTCTAAAAATATTTATATATAAACTATTACAATATTTATGGAAACATGGTGTAAAAAGGACCCAGATATAACTTTGATAAACAGATTGATTGTTTTAGTTGGTTTCACAGACATGTCTCAAAGGAATGTGTAAAAGGAATGCGTATAGGAGAAATTACCTTTGGATGGATGAAATCCCTAGAAATTAGGGAAATAAAAACGAAGATTGTAGAAGAAGGTATAATTATTAAGTTTTATATGTAAAGGAAGATATTTGCTAATAATGGTTTGTAATAGAAAAACGGAAAGAATATGAAAAGATTATGTGTTTGATGTACAAAGTAAGGTCAGCCTATCAGAAAATAACCTGATAGTCTAAATAAAGAAATTGAGAATACTATAAATAATGTAATGAATAAAGAGGATGTACATAGTATGAATAGAGAGTATGAAGAAGTTATTAAAACTATATGGATAAATAGTCTAAAGAAAATTACAAAGAAAAAGAAAGTCCCATAAGATAAAAAGAATTCAAAATGGTTCGATAATGAATGTAAAGATTAAAAAGAAAAGTATTTAAGAGTTTAAAAAAATTAAAAAAGGAAAATAACCTGTATAAAAGTTTTTAACGTGTGCACATTATAATTAACAAGAGAGGCCGACACACAAGTGTCGATAAAAAGGTTTCACAAATTAAAAAAGACAACACAATCGGTTTCGATTCGGTGACACGAATCTTTGACTAGTGAAGAAAAGTTTAATATGACTTGCCTATATACATAAGCGAACCAGAGACACATCAAATATGGAAAACGAACCCCACTGAGAACCAATAGTGTGTGGGAGTGGGCGTACCGCCGAAGTGAATCATGGGAAGAGTGATTCCTTATATTTTTTTAAGAAGTGGTCCTGCTCGTGACATATGACCTTGGGAGAAGAAAAATTAATGGAATGTTTAAGGGTTTTTGCATGTAGAGCCGTGAGATAATTAAAAATATTAATCTTTAGGGCATATTTGTTCTGGGCAACCCGTTTGGTTGAATACGACAAGGGGAGCAGCCATTACCACCGGTCTCACTACGACACCTTCATTATTGAAGTACGACATCGCTGACAATCCGCATGTGATACTCCCATGATTCACTTCGGCGGTACGTCCACTCCCACACACTATTGGTTCTCAGTGGGGTTCGTTTTCCATATTTGGTGTGTCTTTGGTTCGCTCATGTCATTATTAAACTTTTCTTCACTAGTCAAAGATTCGTGTCATCGAAGCGAAACCGGTTGTGTTGCTTTGTGTTAAACCTTTTTATCTACACTTGTGTGTCGACGTCTCTGGTTAATTAAGAAAATAACCTGCCCTAAGAAAGTATGTAGAAGTTAAAAGAAAATACAAAGAAATATGTAGGCAGAAAAAAGAAATGTTTGTAAAAAATTTGATAAAGTATTTAGAAATATTAATACTGAAAAAGAATTCTGGTCAATAATAAAAGAAAGTAACTATAAAAGAGATTTTTTAAAGTTTGAAGATTACATGGAAATAGAGGAAATGAAAAAAAAATATTTTAAAACATTATGAGATGGTTTTAATAGTAGCTAATAAGAAGGGTTGGCTTAAATTAGAAAAGGAAGAAATTTTAGAAGATATTAATAACCAATTAAATGAGAAAATAGAAGTTAAAGAATTATTAGAAGGAAGAAACAAGTAAAGCCCCAGGACCAGATCAGATTAAAAACGAATTAACTAAGAAAATGATGATCTTTGATGCAGAATTGGTTTAAGAAAACTTGGGATCTTGGAGAAATACCTGAAATTGTCATCAAGGTAAAATTATACCTTTTTATAAATCTGGTAAGAAACACGACCCAACTAACTATAGGGGAATAACACTTTTGAATACTACCTTTAAAGTATTTAGTGTGATTATTAGAACTAGATTAGAAAATTGAATTGAAGAAAAAATATGTTAGTAAAAAACCAAGCAGGATTCAGAAAAGGATATACTTTATATGATACTATTTTTATATTAAATACACGTAATTGATCTGAAACTACGGGAAAAAAGAAAAAACTTTTTGCATTATTTTAAGACTTTAAAGCAGCCTTCGATTCACTGGATAGAGTAGTATTAATGAATTAGGAATTAGGGGGGAAACTATCAGAATTTTACAAAATATTTATGAAGAAACGAAAATGTTTATAGATTTGATAAAGAATGGTTTATAGTCAATAAAGATGTTACACGGGGCTATGGTTTTAAGTCCACTATTATTCGCTCTTCTAATTGATAAGAGATGAAAGACGGGGTGAAGTAAATATTAAAAAAAAGAAAATTTATAGTTTACTATATGCGAACGATTTTATTATATTGGCAGAGTCACATGGAGAGTTAAAACGCATGATAACTGTTTTGGATATCACACACATATCAATCAAAACAAATTTATTCTTATACACTGCTGGCTATTAAAAGTGCAGCACTACGAAAGACAAGAGCTATCAAAGCCTTATTTATTTCACAGATAACTTATGGTACAAGGGTGAAATGTTTGCAATTACAGCTCAGCGACTTGCGGAACATAAAGAAATCAGTATAGCATGTAATCACCATGCGACAGTAACGTCTGCTACACAGCCCAGCATAGAGAGGAAGAGACGTTGGATGCACGTTTGGGGTCAGTCAGTCCATGCGGTTTCGATTAGTGCCAAAACTGTTATTTCTGCTGTATCTGCGATATCAGCGGTATCTGCTGTAGCCGCGGTTAGTCTGGGGTGTGCCAGTTATTGTGCGATCATGCACCAGAGGTTTTCAATAGGCTGCAGACCCGGTGAACGCCCTGGCGACGGAAGAAGTTGAACATGGTGGCCATCCAGGATTTTTTGGACGTTGCGTGTCGCGCATTGTCCTATTGGTAAGTGGCCCCAGAAAGACCCTGAAGATAAAGGATTACTACAGGCTCCAACACCTCAGAGATGTAATTCAATGTATCGCCATTCAAAGTATCGGGAATGAGTATTGGGCGAGAGTTGGACTGGAATCCGATGGCATCCCATACAATAACGCCAGGTGCTGGACCGGTATGGCGATGCATAATGCAGGACTCACTCAGTCTTTCGCCGCTGTGCTGCCAGACACGGTTGCGACCATCATGGTTCTGCAGACAGAAGCGGGATTCGTCGGAAAATACGATGACATGCCATTCGTCCCTCCATGCGCGACGTTTGAATCACCATTGTAGCAGCAGACGCCTGTGGTATACAGTCAAAGGTAGCTGAAGCAATGGGCGCCTTGTAAAAATTCCCTGAAGACAACGTCGAAACGTACGCTCGGAGACTGGTTGCTATGCAACACACCCTAATTCTTGAGCTATGGTTTGTGATGTGCCTGAAAGATCCATTCGCACAAGATGTCTGTCTCTCATTCGGTGGTGTGACGGAGCCGTCGGGATCCTTTACGTCGGTGAGTTCATCCCTCCTCGACCCACGGATTTCATATTCGCATCACTGTGGCTGCGTTTCGTCCAACACGAGCAGCAATTTCCCGGAAGGATATGCCACAATTCTCCTGCGATCAAAATCTGAAACCTGCTGGTATGGCTGCCATATTATTCGACGAGACATACTGAAGCCGTCTGTGCACAAAAACGGCGAGCAAAAATAATTCCAATACTGCACAGCAGTTCTCTGTTCTTCTCCAGGGGGCGTTACTGGCTCATTTTATTTCAATATGTGCTGCGCTGCTAATCATTTACATGTGCTCTCATATTTACGCATCATACAAATTTTACGCATCGGATGTGTCCTTTCTGGTGTTGCAGTTTTAGCCAGCAGTCTACATACGTATAAATACATATAAATGTGGCTAGAAAATTAAAATAATTAGATATATTAGAATACTAAGATGTTTTGTATTTGGATGTGGATTGCATGATTATGGCTTTCCTATTATTATTAAATTTTAAACAATGCCACAATTTATATTTGAGGATCCTTCTAATTTTCTCTATACACTAAAAACTCGTTTATCCGAATTTGATGGGACCGCGCCCGTTTCGGATAAACTAAATTTCTGATAATCACGAATATATTGTATTAAACATGTACTGTACATATTATTATTAATTACATTAGGTACTGAACATTAATGCTATTAATGGTGTTACAGTTATGTAGTTACAGTTACATAATCGCATGTGTGCGCTATTAAATATTGACATGTTTTTGTGTATTCTCAAAGTAATATAAAAATCGTTTCGGATAAACCAGATTTTCGGATAAACGAATTTTTTAGTGTAATACCAAGAATTATTGTCTCTCTTTTACTATATGTAAAATTTCTGAAGTCATCATTGTACTCAAGATGACATTTCTGGTATTTTTATTTATTTTTTGAATCTAAGATAATAAAATAGAACAATTAAATTTGAAACAGTGTTTTTGCAAAGTTGGATACTTAATTTCATAGCACACTGCCGGGATGTCTACTTGTCTGCGTTACATCAGTGATTATCAGAGAAGCAAACTTTGCCAATTTTATTAACAATGCTGGATTTGGTCTAGAATTTTTTAAATTATTATAATTTTTGGAAAGCTCGCTTATTTATCTAAAATATGGCAATGAAAAGAGTTATAAGGAAGAATTCGATTAATATTCTAATGTTAGTTCAGTAGAGGGCAATGGTTATTTCGCTCAACTTTGCAAAATTATCGTATTTGCAGATAAGGGTCTTAACATAATATGCTTCCAGTGTTACCTAATATCATTTCAATTGAGAAAATATTCTTGGAGTGGTAAGAAACTATTCTCTTTTTTCTTTTTTTTTTTTTTTTTTTGTTGATTTCCTTGAACAACTCCTAAATAATCTTCGGGAAGCATTACGGCTCTCAAAAACAGCGGTAGAAAAGAAAATCATTCCATAATGAAAGAAAATTCCTTTACATTTTGAGAAATAATCAATTTTCATTTAAAAACCATCTTGGATCGAACAAAGTTCTTCTAGATCGAACGTCCCTTTGTGATTAACGTAAGATTACTATAACTATAATTAATGTAAAAGCAATTCTTAAACAAAAAAGGAGATTGTTGTTGTTTTAGGATGAGAGTAGAGTTTTTTTTCCAAAATAAGTCACAAAAACAGCACAGTGAAAAACCCTGTATTAAATTGAAATGAATTAGGTCAGTTTACGAGGTATTAGGCTTTCAAAGGGTAGCTAATAGAGCCTCTTTCATATTTAGTTTAAAGATTAATACAAAAATAAATATTTTTTATATTAGTTACTTTATTTAAGCTTTTTGTATGAATGAGAAATATGGATATCTCTTTGAAATGGAAGGCATTCTTCAATAATCAAATTTAAATCCATGATAAGTTAATTAGTATAGAATGCTGTTTTCAAACTCAAAGCTTCAATGCATCTGATTTAATTTAATTCTTTCTATTTAGCCGATGAGTTGATTTACTAAACATCACTGAGGTTCTAAGAGCCCTTTGACTAGATCTTTTGTTTACGAGGTTGTTCCGGTGACTGCTTCATTTTAATGTCACGACGTTCTTTTCAACATTTTCTGAATGGGATCACTGGAGCTGTCACTTCTTTTTAAATCATTTTTCTTTATTTCTCAAAAGTTCTTCCCTGCATTATTTTTCCTTCGTAATTCAAAGATTCTTAATTAATTTTTGCTAACA
Organism: Thereuonema tuberculata; assembly: GCA_023159025.1. Lineage (NCBI taxonomy): Eukaryota > Metazoa > Arthropoda > Chilopoda > Scutigeromorpha > Scutigeridae > Thereuonema > Thereuonema tuberculata. Next base: position 120,975,539 of record JAFIDM010009631.1, read on the forward strand.
ATTTATTATTGCTAATGGACAATTAATTGCTAACTTATTTATTATTGAATCTTTGTTTTGATTCGAGCCGAAGTTCGTGTCATCATCTGGAGTTGAAAATTCTATTATGGCTAACAATATCTATAGATTCTTGGTTAGCAATTATTTGTGTGGGTTTCTGGGTGACATTGAAGAGACCCTTGTGTTGTAATGATAAGACAAATTAATAAGTATTGTTTCAGTTATGTCAGCCTATCACTACGCCTGTTGAACATGACACTTCCAAGAATGGAAATTAAATTCATAACGGAAATAAACATCATCAGTTTCATGACTCTTCATTAAATAAATAACTGAATCTAAAAGTTTAATATCGACATATTAGTTTTTTTGGTTTTCAATTTGATAAAATCTTTTATATATATATATATATATATATAAATTTTATGAATTTAACCTTTTTAATTGGATCACGACTAATTACTGTGCAAAGACTCAAATAAGTAAGAGAGGTTTGGCATTGATTTTTTACTTTTATTTCTTAATAAAAATGTTTTTGTTTATTATAGACGAATAATTTTTTATCGCGAATACCAAGATAGTTATCAATTTCTTTCATTACAGAGATAGAGAAAATTTAGAACGAAATATCAATATTTTATCTGGGATTCCCAGAGTTTCCAAGTTAAAAACCAACAACTCAGTAGCTGCCAGTAAATTATTAATTAGTTTTTAATAATCAACAGGTTCGAAATACGCATTGTGCGTGATAAGTACCTATTGTTGGTATTGATAAAGAATGTCTTATGATCTTATTTTAATAATTTTTTTTCTTCAAAATTATGGACAAAAAAAACGAAGATTGGTTTGTCTCACAATTTCTTCCATCTCTTCTTTCATAAAATTATGAGTTAAATGCATTTCCGCATCTTTGTCCGTAATTTTCATTGGCCTATTCAAAGGAAAAGTCATATATGATTGTGTCCCAAACTCGAATGGCCTTCCATTTTTCTTCACTTTAAAAAAAAAATTACAGTAATTGAACATAAATCTCAAATTAATGCAGAAATTATTGAATTAGACTTTATTGCCATTTAATGTTATTTATTTCTTTTATAATTAGGTTTTCCTTTTTCTATCTTTTGTGGATGAAAATATTTGAAGCCGTAATTCCGTATATAAAGCAAATAATAAAGTGGGGATCGTTAGCTAAATGGAAAGGCGCTTGACTGAGGCCCAGAGGAGCAGGTTCAATCCCCGATGGAAATGGGAATTTTACCACTTTAGATTCTCCTTCAAACGGGTCCTAGGATCAACCCAACCCTCTGAATATTGATTTCTTCAGAGAAGAACAGTTTCCTTACCTGAGTTAAAGGTGGGCGTGCGTCGGTCTGATCACTCGACCTAACCTAACCCCCGTTTGGTCAGGAAACGCCGGGAGCCTTATCTTCCGATCTGTAACGGGATACTTCAACTTAAACAAATAATAAAACACGATTAATTTCTGTCACAAGCCGAAACCTTCAATATATTAAAATTCGCAAAAAAATATTAGGTTCCAAAGAATTACTAAAATTAATTACAAATTTTTCCCCATCTATCTTTTATACTTTAGATATATTTTAGGCGTTTCATGGAGTGAACCAAATGTTTTAGTTCATCAGGTGTTATAATATGGAACCAAGATTGAATTATAGCTTCTATTAATTGTGTTTTATTCCTAGGTTGCTTCTGACTGACATGTTTTTTCAATTTGCTCCACAAATTCTCTGTAGGGTTGAAGTCAGGGCTATTATCTGGCCATTCTAGAAGTGAAATGTTATTTTCCTTAAACCAATTTTTACAAACAGGAGCAGCATGGCAAGGAGCTGAGTTGGTTGGTTGGTTGGTTGGTGTTTTATGGCGCAAAAACAGCTGCGGCTAAGCTACGCCAAGGAGCTGAGTCCTGCTAAAATAGATAGGTCTCATTATCCTGGAAAAGGTCACGTGCCGAAGGCTTTAGTTTTGGCTCAAATATATCCTCGATTTATCTTGGAAGTGCCATCAATTACACAAATTCTGCCTACACCTTTAGCTGTTATGCAACCCCAGATCATGACACTAACGACATGCTTTATAGTAGGCACAGTGCACTCAGGTAACAAATCTTCTCCAATTCTCCTCCTTACATATTTTATTCCATCGCTACCAAATATGGATATTCTGGTCTCATCGCTCCAAATTACTTTATCCCATTGTGCTTTTCACCAATTAACAATTAACAAGTGTTTTAGCCCATTCTAATCTCTTCATTCTTTGTTTGAGAGATAGAACTGGCTTTTTTCTTGGAATTCTGGAATTTAAACCGAAGTCTTACTCACATGCAACCCACATTCTAATTATTCATTTTTAATTGAATTAGATGATTTTCCTCTGTCAATTAAGCTCAGTCTTTTAATTCTCCTGTCATCAACAGCTGTTATACACCTTTTCGTGCCTTTACCGGGTGTGTTGTGACGGATTGAGTCTCTTGATATCTCTTGCATAGCTTCGAAATCCCACCTTTGATTATATTTCCACCAACGTTTTTATGATTTCTTCATAAGTGTATCCTTCTTCGTGCAAAGTTAGTATTTTAGTTCTTTTCCTAGGTGACCAGTCAAACCTTTCTAATCTATTTGTCATCTTACAGCACTCTTAAACTTCGAACCAAAAAAAACAACAAAAACATACCACCAACTTGATTACACTACGAGGACTGAATACGACTGCTAATACTAACTGAAATGAGAGGCAATTCATGCTAGCACCTTATTGCTTCCTTGCTGTATCATAACAGCACGTGATTGACTTTTAGAACAATCAGTCTCCGGTTTTGACTTTTAAGAAAATCCACTTCATTTTACTAAAGCAGTTGTCAAAAGTTATAGCCAAATAACCAAAAAAAGATTTGTTTGGTTATTTGACTATAACTTTTGACAGAATAATGATAATTCAATACAGTTTAATTCATTACATTCTGCATTAAATTATGTTTCATTAAATGATGTAAAATATTATAATATTAATAATATTAATATTTTAAAATATTATAATATTATTTTAAAAACAGTTGATGTTCAGAGCCATAAAACCTCCAAAACACAAATGACCTAAAAGGTTCTATAATTTTGGTCACTAGTGTACACCTAAGACTACTTTAGGCTATTTTATTTTTCTTTATATAATGTGTGCCAAAAATGTCCTTAGTAGAATCAGTAATATTACAATGCACTGATTCACATCAAATTCTAAATTAAGAGTTTAATCATATCAAGTTTTATTATTAATTTATCATGAAGGAGAGGAAGATTTTAGATAAATGTTAATTTTACTGGGGCGATGAGTTAAAAACTAATTAAGATCTAAAATTTTTGATGAATTGATTAAATTACTGTGAGGATAACAGCGTAATCTCATTTGAAAGTTCATACCGACAATAAGGGATGTTGGATTAGAATATCTTCTTGGAACAGAATCTAAGAGTGGTGGTCTTTTCGATCATTAAAATTCTACATGATCTCAGTTCAGACCGGTGTGAACCAGGTCGGTTTCTATCTTGGTTAAAGAATAAAATTTTTAGTACGAAAGGACCAGAATTTTTGGATTAATCCGTTGTAAGCAGAAAAAATTTAAGAGTTTACCATACCATACCAAGGTAGGTCAATCCGTAGATTGGTTCAAGTCTCCGGAACCCTAGAGACCCCCGAAGGGCGACCCCTAGGAGAAGCCGTAGCTATACAAGGGAACAGATACTGGAGTGGTTTCCCGTTGCCTTCTCCAGGACGCCATTACGGAATGACGTCAGACCGAAGAGAAAGTGAAGAAGAGGCTGACAACACAGGAAAGGAAAGTGAAACATCCATGCTCTCGACCGGAATTCGAACCCGGGTACCGGCACACTGGCCTCACGGCAGACCGACGCCTGAGACCACACGACCACGCCGGCACGGCTAATTAAGATGAATATTTTAACTTGGCAGAAATTATGCGTTAAATTTAGGATTTAAACATGTTCAATATAGTTATCAAGGCGTCAGAGGATGCGGTGGATTTAAGCTCTATTTATAAGAAGATTCTCTCTTGATATTAGAAAATTTTTAGAAAAAGGGGAGTAAAAATACATAAAAGAAAGTATATTAACAGTGAAAATTTGATCTGTTATTTCATATGGCTGTCTGCAGCTCGTGCTCCAATTCAAGTAAAAATAAGGACAGTTGATGTTAAAATATCTCTTTATATCGAAATAATTATCATAAATCTTCCATTTTCAACAACAACAAAAATTGCTTTCCACAATATTTCATTCTTTTAAACAAAGAGGTTTTTCAAGGCTTCTTTAAAAACAAACACAAAGAAAAGAAAAATCTTCTTTACTAAAACAAACACAAAATCATACATGAATAATAATAAAACATATTAAATGAACGTGAAATAACACAATCAAATCTGTTAAATGAACGTGAAATAACATAATCAAATAATACAAACGTGTAAAACAAAAACAAATGAATGAAAACAATAATACAAAACAGACTTACTCTAAATTCAGTAATTTTTTCAATTCTATATTGTTGTTCATAAACTTTTCCTTGGCTATATTCAAAAAGTTTATGAACAACAATATAAAAATGAATAAATTATATTTTGATTAAGATGTTTTATAAGGGGAGATTCAATATTAACAACTTTACAAATTTACAATTTATTGTCTATTAAATTTTATTCAACTCCACCAATTGAAATTTTACTTTAAACCATCTAAGTTCTTCATTAACAATGAAGTGTCCTGATGTTTCCTGTTAAATGATTTTCATTCCAGTTCATCTTTTAATCATTTATAGTAAAGACCAAAAATTAAGATAATAATAAAAATTGATGAAGTTGAAAAAGTTCAGATTGATTGGGAAAAGGATAAAATAATAGGTAAGGGAAGAAAAAGAGTAATTTTAACATCAAAAATTAAGAAAATGATTGCAATAAGAAAAAAATCGTAAGGAAAAAGATATTCGTGGAGAGTTTCTGGGAAACTCAAATGGAGAAGACTTTTCTCGAACTGAAAAGGTTTTTTTTTAGATAAAATGATTGCAGCAAATATAATTACTGAAGATAAAATTGAAATAAAAATTATATTTATTAATATTATGACAATAGATAAGGTGGCTGATAAAGGCGGTAAATTTATTTACGAAGATATTCTCTTGTCAGGCTTTATAGTTTATAAAAAAATATTTGAGTGCAATTCAAATGAAACTTAGGTTAAGGCTTAGAAAGAAGGAAAAGCAATGGGGTATGAACCCAGTAGCTTATCTTTCTATAGGAGTGATAAATGATTTTTTATTATTTATTTCTTATTTTATTTTTGGTGGTGTGTGTCTGAGTAGGAGTGGTTTTTTTAACTCTTTTAGAAGGGATGGCTATAGGATACATTCTAGAGATTTACTATCTTTTTCTGATGCAATTAAATTAGAGATATTATCAATCCAATTATAGTCAATCATAGCTAGTTTATTATATTTGTCCAATTATAAGATTAACGTTGGCTTTATTCCTATGAATGGTATTCCCTATTTTTAGATTAATTTTAGATATGAGATTAGGTTGATTGTATTTTTACAGGCTATGTGTTAGAATAACAAGGGTATGTCATAGAAGCAGGGTGGTCTTCAAATTCTAAACATGCTTCGTTAGGAAGAATTCGAGCCACAGCTCAAACTGTTTCATATGAAGTAAGAATAGCTTTAATTTTATTATGTGTAGTTCTACTAACCGAGAGTCAATTTAATAGAATATAAAACTATTCAGAGAGATTCATGATTTTTATTTCTTTCATTTACTTTAATAATAATGACTAACTAGCATGTACGCCCGTCAACAATGACGGGATAACAATATGACGGCTTTTAGCCTAGATAGAGTATTTGCACATCATATAGATGACTGATAGCAAATTAAAATGAATGCATTGCTAAGAATATAAATGAATTTGTTTATTGGAAGGCTTGATTATAAGTCACATTGTGAGTGAAAATTCGAGCATCAATTAACAAATGACCTTGATCGTCGGTTTTTTGATGAATACTTTGATGTTGTCTTTGTTTCGTGAATGCAACAATGCAGCATAAAGCTGGTCATGTGATAATACCGGTTTGCTGAAATAAACTCCCTCGTGCTCGAAGGTTTGTCCTTGCGACTAATTAATAGTCATTGCGAATGCGGGCATTACTGGGAACTGACGGCGCTGCTACTTGAATGGCAAATTGACATCACTAGGTAGAAAATCGATCCTGGGAATAGTGACGGTATCACCTCTGTTGATTTCCGAAAGAACTTCTGCCTTAATTAAATTGCGATGAAACTCCTTAACGACCAATCGTGTGCCATTACAGAGTCCTTTCTCTGGAATGAGATTGCGAAGGAGCATCACAATTGATCGTTTCTTGAGCTGATGAGGTGACATGCCAGAAAATGTGAGAGTGTGAAGAATCTCTGCAGGATGGTTTAGTTCGTCACTTGGATCATCCGACACTACTACCTCTGCGTTCTATTATATGTGAGCATTACAGGACAGCTCTCTAGCGTTACAAAGAGAGAGAGAGATTGCATTACACACAGATGGATACACAGAACTGGAAAACTATATGAGAAAATTATTATATTACTTGAGATTAATCGTACACCATTTCATTTGGCAGAAGCGGAATCAAAATTATCTTGATTTAATATTGAATACAGAAGTGGATGTTTTGCTTTAATTTTTATAGCGGAGTATGGTAATATTTTTATTAATAAGTATGATAATTCTAGAAGTATTTTTGAAGGGAATTATGAGAGTGTTATATTTATAGTAATTATTTCAGGCTTTTTTTTCTTTTGTATTTATCTGAGTTCAAGAGATACTTCCACGAATATGATAGGATAAGTTAATAAACTTACCTTGAAACAACTTCTTCCTGTATCTTTAATTTATTTTCTTAAAATTTTTATTGATAATTATTGTAATTATTAAAAGAATTGAACTTTTATTAAGATACTTTCAAAGTATCTGCTTTCCTGAAGCAAAATAATTATTTTATTGAACGAAGAGGGTCTTTATTAAATTTGGTAATTTTAACTACAGCGAATAAGGCAATAAGAAGATACAGAACTAAAAGAAGTGTAAGAAGAAAATTACGGATATAGAATTTATTAATAATAAGATTAATATCAATATTCTGTGCAGTAATCGAGTAGGAGTTTAGGTTTTCAGAGTTTTATGATATAAACTAAGAAACAAAAAAAGGAATAGCAAAAACTTCTAAATGATCTTGTTTTTAGGAAAATTTCATTTGAAGCTAAAGAGCCAACAAGAATAAACAGAACAAATATTCCTCCTAAAAAATAAAATAGAACTAAACCAGTGAGATATATTTACTTACAAGAATTATTGTTTGTTTGATAAAATAGAAAGAGAATGAGAGAGAAAAGTAAAAATAATTGATAAGCTGATAGAGAAAGAGATTAGGATGGTGTTTTTGTTGTGGAATATAATCCATGGATTCAAAAACTAATGATTATCAATTGTTTTGCCTTTACGATTTTTTTTGGGGGGGAGATGGTAATATTTGTTTCTAATCGAAAACATTTATTAGTTATTTTAATCAGAATTGAGTATTTAATGTTAGGTTTATTTTTGGATTGGATTACGGTTTTTTTTAATGGGACGTGATGACATTTTTTTTTTTTGATATTTTTGATATTTGCTGCTTGTGAAGAAAGTTTAGGATCGAGTGTTTTGATTGGTATCATTCGTAGACCTTGGTAGAAAATACAACCTCTACCATCTAGCTTGCATATTGTGAAGTATGCATTTTCAAAAGCCATTCTATGAGTGGTCAGGGTTATGCCAGCGCTTGTGGCGAATTGACGGAGAAAAGTTAGGGTTTTTTTTTTCGTCATTTCCATCTAACTTTTTCATTACGTGGCGATGAATAGAACACTTGAAAGGAACCGTTTCTACCATTAGGCAAGACTAGGCGGCCGCCTAGGGCGGCCGAAGGACGGATTCCGTTTTTTTTTTGTTTTTTTTTTGCTTGTTAAAATAGGATTGCGTTTTTTTGTTTTTTTTTTCCCCTGGTTGTTCAATTGAAGATTCTGTTTTGTTTTTTTTTGGTGGGGGCGGCATTTGAAAGGGAGGGGGCGGCATGATGATGATGATAATTAAATATTTGTTTTTTCCAAGTAATAAACATTTGCAATAAATGTGTTCTACTGCTTTTAATTTCAATCCTATTTTTATTATTTCGCAACATACAACTTGCAAATAAATAAATATATAGGCATGATTCTTACTTTTTATCATGAGTAGCCATGTATAATTTAAGTTTATAATTTAAGTTCATAACATCTTTTTAGTATATTTACCGCAATATACAAAGAAATATTTTTTTCCCGTCAGATTCTTTATCCGAACCACTGTGCGGCATTTTTCAGTTCTCGCCTAGGGTGGCAGAACACCTAGAAACGGCTCTGGAAAGGAGAATGAAAACACATCGGACTATTTACGACTTGAAACTGCATTAATATGTGCCAATTCTCACAAAGTTCCCCACCTGAATTTGCATTAGTTTGACTTCAAAGATCTGATAAAAAAATTAAAAAAATGGAGAAGTTGCTTATATTGTACCGATTTCTGTTTCCTAAAATGTACTGGTACAGTTTTGGAAAACTTTAATTATGAAGGATAATTAATTGTGATATATTCATAATTACATTAATATTTAAGGATAAATCAGGCTATTTGAGTCAGATAATGGGTTTGTGTTTTACAAAGCTGCCAACCCCAGATCTAACATAATTTCATTGAGCCTAGCGTTTTAGCATAGTTCAATTTATTCTAGCACAATTGGGCCTATTAACCAAAATAATAATAATAATAATAACCGTCTTCGGGCCACTAAGCCTGTGCCTTTTATTACAATTTCAACTTCGAAAGGAAGTGAGTTGGCCTACTAAGTGAAAATTATAATTAAACACAATTTCTGTCCTAGTTATAATAATTATTGCTTATTATTATTAGGCAGTATCCTTCCTCTATTTTTTTTAGTTTTTTGCTGTCATTTTCACTTTCACATTTATTTTAGCTTCGTCATAAGCTTTTAGACCTATTGAAATTAAATTAATAATAATGGTAATAATCTGAATCATTTGGTTAATGCCGAATTAAGTAGTCATTTAATTTCAGTAGGGTAGAAATAAAGCCAATAAAGATAGGAGACCCAGGATCAGCTGAGTTTAGCTGCTGCAGCATATTTGAATGGAGATTGTGGACTGAATGAGTGTGATCAAGAAAAATGCTCTCATGATCACCAAGAGTAAAACCAAGTCTGCAGTTTCAACAACAAAATGGAAGATGATTCATTCTACTGAGAATATAAAAAGATAGAAGATACAACTCGATGACTGGTACTGGGAAATCTGTAATGAATGTAGAGCAGATGGCATTAATAGTTGTTTGAAATGTAAACTATGGATTTTACATTTTTAAACAATAAATAACATATTTTAAATGTTCAGGAGTGAGAAAAAATATTAAAAAAGTTCTATTTTGCCTACTGCAAGTAAAAATACTTACTTGTTAGAATCAAGTGTGCAGTCTGAGAAATAATACCATTTTCCTAATTTGTTTCGATTGCAAACTTCCAAAAAAACTGATCCTGTAGATCTTGTGGATACTTTTTTCTATTGGATACTTTTCCTAGCTTAATAGAGATTAAGATTTTATATTTGAAATAACTTTGAAATGCATCATTAAAATTTTAAAAAATGAATTATGAAAAATGGTACAATTTAGGCAACCTTTCCCCTATTAGTCCAAGTGTAATTAGAATGTTATTAGGTTGAGATGGATTAAGGTTAGTTATTGTTTAGTTATTTATTATCAAAATAATCGTTCTTTTAATGCTGGAATGTTAACAATGTTATCAAATGAATCAAATCGGATGTAGATTGAATGTTTAATTATGCTAATTGAAATTACCTAATTAATATTGAGTTGGGAAGAAAGATTGAGTTGTGATGAGTGGGAATATCTGTTTTAGTTGCTGCTAAAACTCAAAGAGAACTCAAATTCCTTTTTCTGCTTGATTATCAGCATCTATGGCTGCTCCACCGTCTGTATGAGCTTTGGTTAATTCTTCTACTTTAGTAATAGCTGGAGTGTATTTATTAATTCGTTTTGATTCTATGTTGAAGTGAAAACTGCTGAAAGTATTTTGTTGTTTGTTTCTCTCTTTACTACGTTTTTAACTCGTTTACGGGCACACTTTGAGTATGATTTTTAAGATGAAATTGCTTTATCAACTTTAAGACAATTAGGTTGAATAATATTTGTTTTGTATAGTTTATTAGTTTAGTATATTTTTTTCATTTATTGACTCATATTTTATTTAAGGCTTTACGTGCAATTCATAGACTAGGGGATTGTCAGTTTATTTTTGTTTAATAGGTGGTTTAAGATTAAATCAGCCTTTTTTGTGTTGTTGTTTTAATGTGGAGTGCCTTTTTTGGCTGGATTTTATTCTAAGGATATAGTTTTAGAAATAAGTATAATGTTAAACTTTAATATATTTATATTTATGGTTTGTGCGATGGCAACTGGGTTGACTTGGAGTTATTCTTTTCGGTTAGTTGATTATGTTGTTAGAGGGGACGGAAAATTTAGCGGGAGCCGTGGCTTAGAAGATCTTAGAAGAATAGGATTGCTTATATTTTATTGAATAACAGAGGGAATCTTTTAGGGAGAGTTTTATTTTGATTAATATTTGGAGATTATAGTGTGGTTGTTTTACCTTTTTAATTAAAAATTATATTATTATTTGTAAGACTGGTTGGGTTTTGATTTTAATGATTGGGTTTTTGATCAGTTGATTGAATGCCTATGTCTATTACGTCTATTATATGAAATAACTTTGGAAGAATATGATTTATGCCTACATTAAGAAAGCAGTTTAGATATTGCTGATATTAGGGGATAAAAGTTAAACTTAATTAGTGACCAGGCCTGGGAGAAGAAAATGGACCTCAAGGATTATTTAAGTTACTGGTGGATTATTCAGTTTTTGGTCAAAGATTGCAGAATAATTCTTTAAAGATGTATTTTACTACATTTTTAATTTGCTTACTAATTGTTATGATTTTATAGTTTAAGAGTGCAGTATTGAAGCTGCTACGGTGATTTCTCTGAAAGTAATTCATAGTCAGGATTCTTTAATTTTAATCATGTTTACAATGTGGCGATCATTCGGGAATTGTTTAGATTTTGTTTTTCTATCTTACTGTTAAGAGCTATTTTGTTTAGAGCCAAAGCTTTGTGAATGAATAAACTTTTCATTTTCTGAAACTATAAGGATCATTCAAATGAAAACTAGCCAAAAAATAGTAAATTCCCGAATAGGTTTATTACGGGATTTTCGACACCGAACATAGGTGGCACCTATGTTTAATATTACGGGACAGGTGACGCTGCGATTAGGTTCAGGACATCCAAACAGTCATGATTGAAGCAACGAACGTTGAACAACAAGCTGGGGTTTTTTGTAACCGACGAAGGCATTGGAAGTACAGAAATCCATCGCTGCATAAGTATAAAATGCATGTCTTTGTCATATATAAAATGAAGTAAGCAGTACCGAGAGGGGCGGTCATCGTTGACTGATGATTCGAGGCCATATCAAACACACCGTGCGATCAACGATGCTTCCGTAACGGAAGTTGACAGTCTCATTTGGGAAGACAGAAGAGTCACGGTGGAAGCACTTGCCAACAAAGTTGAAATAAGTGTGGGAAGAGTGCACATCGTTATCAAAGATCGTCTGCAATTCCGGAAGATTTGTGCGCAGTGGATGCCCACAACTTGGATTCTGTGCAGAAAGACATTCACATGGGTCTTTCCCTGGAATATTTGCTCCGATATCAACCGTTTCACCGAAACTATCATTGCGGGAGATGAAACATGTTTTGCTAAGAAGCCCATTGGTTCATTTTCATTTGAAAAACTCTGATATTAATATTTACAGTTCTTTAGGATTCATAAGTCTTGCTTTATTGCTATTTACTTTAATTACCAAATGGAATTAGAGTTGTGAATAATATCGTAACATCTTCAATAAAGCTAAACCTAAACAATTTTTTGGGTTATCGTAATCGGCTTTTTTCAGTGTACTTAATTTTCTTCTGAATGGCTCAACAACTAAACCATTTTAATACATTCCATTAAATGAAGATAAAAAATAAAATTATTCACAATTTTTTTTATTATATTTTAATTTATTGTAACGAAATTATAAGTTATTTTAATTTCAATTAGTAAAGAAATCGCTTATATTTAAAGTCAATGTAGATGGCGAGAAATAATTATTATCGTTGTCGTTTAATTTAAAGCGACAAAAGATTTTTAACTCAAAAGATTTTTAATGTGAGTTTAATTGGCAAAGTGATTGGACAGATACAAGCAAAATCTGATTTATCAACTATGAATGGAACATTGGGCCTCAAAGATTTCAAATACAAATCTGATATCAAGCTAAATAACAAAAAAAAAAACCTAAAATTTATAACTGCCCCTTTCAACTGATATCAGCACATTTTTAACTGTCTCTGTAGCAGCTTCTCTGCATCTCTATTGCTTGCAGGGAACCAAATTAAGTTCAAAAGTTCCTATTCTGTTCCATTCACCTATTTTCCATTCTACGTTAAGGGTCGTTACATCCCACTGACATTGCAGGCCTATTGTACAGACCCGAAGAATGATCAATGGCCATAAACAGCAGGAGAAAAGAAAGAGAAGCAAAGAAACATCCATGCGGGCCTCCGTAAGCTTCAATACTTTAAAATAGTTGAAAAATGTCTTTAACAACTGATTGTGAACATCTTTAGAATGTAGTTGAGAAATTGACGATTTTATCATTTACTTTGTCTTTTCCTTTTATTTTATAAAAACAAGACCTCACCTATTTCTAATATTGCACAAAGCAATTGCAGTAGACGTAATCCATCAATCGATATAAATCGAAAGAGTCGTATTTCAAAAATTGAACTCAGAGAATAAAAGGGAACATTAAGCGAGAAAGATATTAAGCACAGCTCCTCTAATTTGACAAATTTGCATTTCTGTTTCTTATATTTTCATTGTTAAGTTAAGATATTGAAACAAAGCAATAATGTGATTCCAACTCTGAAAGACAATTTCAAAAATTTCATTTAAATTAATCGATTTGTTTCCTGGACTCTCGTGCAAAATACATAGTAATAAATATCACTTTTCTCATTTCTCAAAGTATTTAAAAGCAAATTAATAGACATTTACAAACTGTAAAGCAATTTGTAAGGGGTTACTTAAAAGCAATTTCTTTTTGTGACATTTTAGCATTAGATGATTTTTCCCTCTTAGCCAGATCCTACAATCAATTAACAGTTCCTTACATCACAAATTTCACTCTATTTCAAAATGAAACAACCATTGACCTTCTGTAGTTAAATGACAGTACAAAATCATTACTTCTATCACTTGTTTTTGAAACTTCTGCATGTTCTGTTCTTCTGTTTAAATTGCATGTTCTGTTTTTCTGAACATATCATCTATTTTATGTTTTCTTAAGACTAATTTACCAATCCCTTCCAAATTTTTTTATGCCCTTGTCTATTGTTTTTGTTCTCGAAAGCAGTGTTTGTATACTCTGTCGATAGTAATTTCTTAGTGACAAAATAATTGATGCATATGATAAAGTTTAAACTGAAGATTTCGAACTCAAATTTCTTTATTAAGGTGACAACAGATTATCTTAATAGTTGCATTTTTCGTTGTTTTTCTAATGTTTTATGTTCTATAAAAAGCAGTCGAATAAATCCCTGTGTTTTTAAAGTGGAAATAATTTCTGATTTTTTTTTTTTTTTTTATTTGAGGGTAATATTTAATTTCAAAACGACTGAGGGCAAAACATGAAAGAAAATCATAAAAGATTGAATTATTAATTATTTAAAGTAGAAGGAAGAAAAGCTTGAATCACATTTCGAAAATTATACAACTTCTGTTTTATTGTCTGGTTTTAAATTATATTGTTTTACAATTTATCTTACCTATTTTCCTAGATATTGATCATTAATCAATAATGATGATGATCGTCAGTACTTTCTTCTTATGTTTAAACTCTATATTTAATGAATTTGATGGACTTTGTTTTGTCTTTTAGTTTCCATCACTTCTATTTGAAAACATCCAGTAATAAATGCAATAAAAATAATTCAAAATAATCACGAGAAAATGTAAGAATAGTTTTGTAATGAAAAAGAAAGATATTATTTCTTACAGCTTTACAATGGGAAAAAAAGAAGAAAAGGAAAAACATTTTTTTTTCTCAAAAGCATAATTTGTAATGAATTGTCACTACAGAAATTGCCTTTTTTATTTATTATTAAAAAGAAAACCTATTTCAATGAAAATTTTCAAAAATTTAACTTTTCTTAGATTAAATTCCGATAAATTTCCATTTACCTACCAGTGTAATGGGAAAAACATGATAACTACAATTTTTTTAAATTCGGTCAAAGCTTAATTCAACATTCTCAAGATATTATTGACATACTAATATATACCCTAATGCATATTATATAATTTATATATGTTATTTATATCTTTTATTCTAAATTAGGGCAAAATCATTCAAATTGTATAAAAATAACGAACTTTTTTATGAAAACTAATAGGGGAATGTATATGTCTTTATTTGTAGAAAAAAAGTTCCGTTTTCCTTTAATAAAGTAACTTGGCTGTCTGTTTGGATATAGGATCCTAACAAAACATTGTGGCTTGTCACTTCCACTTGAGATACGTTTGGTAATAAAGAGCAACTCTCCAATATTATATTGGCTCTTGTCATCAACATGGAGAAGTTAATCTAACGATTGTCATCCATGATACCAGTCAAACTTCTCTTAAATTATTAATCTCTATTAAAAATCGGATTATTTATGAGACGTTTTCTCTAAACAGAACTTAAAAAGTAAGAGTTCTGACTTTATTTACTAATTCTAAGTTTCTAATTTTGGATATCTTGTTTAACAGGAAAAATCAAACAAATAAAAATGCATTTTATCACAAATGTATTCAAATACGTTACAAATGAGCTTTTCTAAAGTTCTTTCACATATCATTGACAAAAGAAGTGAATGTATGCTCTTAGATTTGATTTTTTTAATTTTTTCATTTTATTTCTAGCTTAAAGAAATAATTAAGATAGATAACAGATCTACATTGGTGTCAAAGAAATTGTTTAAATCTGGCATTGTACATAAATAGTGACAATAACAAATAAATAAATATATAAAAAAAAAATCGATTGGAATTTTTTTAAGAAATGTGGATTTAGGTTTTGAGAATTTAATCTCTCATTATTTATCTTAATAATATCGGTCTATATTTATTAAACATAATAATAATAATAATAATAATAATAATAATTTTTATTATTATTATTATTATTATTATTATCATTATGATTGTATGTTTCAATCCTTGGGTTATTATCATTATTATTATTATTATGTACACTACAAAACAATGTGTATCACAGCTGCCAGTTCTTTAGCTGGTGTTGGCCTTCAAACGCATCGAATTCTTCCCAAGAATCTAGGATGTCGTAATGTATCGGCGCAAAATATGTGCTGATCCAAGCAGTGCGGCTTTTTGGAGTTGACCGATGGAGATTTTGTCAATATTTAGATCTTGTAAGTGCTTACCAAGGTTTTTTGGTATAGCACCCAGTGTGCCGATAACCACTGGAACCACCACTGCCGGCTTGTGCCATAATCGTTGAACCTCGATTTTTAGGTCTTGATACCGTGTGATTTTTTCCAGTTCTTTTTCTTCCACTCTACTATCACCAGGTATGGCTATATCAATTAGCCATATCTGTTTCTTTTCTATCACTGTCAAATCTGGCGTATTGTGTGCTAAATTATTATTATTATTATTATGTTTGTAAGTTTCAAACCTTGGGTTTCCCCAGCAAAAACAATATGGCGGGTCAAGGACCAAAGCACATACTGCCAAGTGTAAAGATGTGTGCAAGAATGATTAGGGATGTGTGCTTGTGTCCATAAATTTCCTAACTATGCGTGTAGTGTTGAGTACCACAGCCTTCTGCAGTTGTGCATAAGTG
>JAFIDM010009631.1:120996731-121010257 GCA_023159025.1 Thereuonema tuberculata
TCAGGGTTTTTTTTTATGCCTGTCGTCCGACAGGCTTTGCTGCTAGTTTCCGAAATAAACTGTCTGTTTGAAAAATATGTTTTTTTGTTTTTGTTTTTTTTTATTTCTTTTCATTATTATTACATTATCTCAACAATAATTGTAAGTCTTCTTGCAATACAAATTCATGTATACAACATCTGAATATTTGGATATTTCTTACAGGTAGTAAAAATAGAATTATAAATTAAAATTCAATTGTTTTAAATAAAAATCAGTTGAAAGAATCATTTATTTATATGAATTTAACAAGTATTTAATTTACAGAAGATATAATTTTGAATGTAAAATTCACAAACTTTATAAACATAATCATTCGTTTTCGTTTTTTTTTTTTTGTTTTTTTTTTTATATATATAGCAATTACTTTAATTTACTTTTTTATTAAAGAAAACATCACAAAAACATAGAAATAAAGAGTAAGGCATTTTGAATGGTCACAGTCCAATGACAATGGATTATATTGAACAGAGGTGCCCACCCACCCTAGACCTTATGGCTCAACCCCCCCCCCCTCAATGGAGGGGGCGAGGGAGCTTGGCCCACATTTGCATTAGGGCCCAAAATTTCTAGCTACGTTACTGGCTGAGAGCGCTGAAATCGCTTAGTTCCATTTCATTCAATTGTATTAGAAGTTTATGCAATTTTTTTAAAATAACATTTACACTCTTTTTGATTTTTTTGAACCTCCCCCCCCCAAAAAAAAAATTTGAATAGCGCAGCCTCGCCGTGAAACCCGTGTATTGAAAAATAAATATAGGAGCCCTCGTTTTATGCCGGGGTTGGTTCCTGCAGTGACGTCGTAAATCGAATCAACGTAAAACGAACCCATTATATAACAAACAGGGAATATGAATTCCACACATTCATGACAAAAATATATTGTTTTCATTTAATTAAACCATGTTAATATAAGTTCTTACGACTGTAATTAATGTAAAATATTTACGTACTTTCATAGACCTACTAAATTAACATAAGATAATAAATAATAACTTAATTATTAATAACATACACACAGAGTAATTTCCTTTTACCAGACATGGGACGTTTCTTTTTATCATTGTTAATTGTAATACGTATTTATCACAGCAATCCACGCAGGATGTTAAAAGTGACTGTTCACCGTTTATGCCTGTATTTTCGCTCAAGAAATTTAATTTTTCTTTTTTCTCATTTTTAACTTTTTTTAAATATATTTTTTTTTATTTTGGCCCAAATTCTAAAGCGGCGTAAATCTGAATCTATCGTAACAAAAATATTTTTTTTCTTCAAAATTCTTATTATTACTATTATTACTACACTATACGTTCTTCAGGGATCACTATCAATAAATCTATTAAAATTGTTTTTACAATGTTTCCTTTTTATTTTATCCCCTTATGCTCATTTATTAGTAATAGATTTCAGTGAATCTGAAAACATCTATATTTATATTTCCACAGTAATTAAATATTCTTACTTCTTTTATTTTTATTATATAAATCTAAGACACAACTGTCGTAAAACGAGGGCAGCCTGTAAATAAAGAGTAACTTAGGTTTCCACATCACACAACAATTTTGGAAAAACAAATTTGTATGAAGAAAAGGAAGATATTTGTCTATTTCCTTAATCACAAACAAAAAGATCTATATCAAGGAAAAGTGATTTTCTAAGTTTTTTTTTTATTATTATTACTTATTTTATATTTATTTATAAGTTTCTAAAAGTAGAAAACATACTTTAGTATGATTGAATTTACATTTCTAAAGAAACATGATGAGGGACATGTTTTCTTTATTAAAATATATATATATGAATCTTCTATAATTATATACGTATATTTATATTCATTCTTTTATTTAAAAAGTCTAATATTTAACTGAGAACTTTTATTAAATTTCAAATTTCATCATTATTATTGACTTTTCCTTTTCAACTACAGTAATTTTTTTCTTCAAAATTCTTATTATTACCATTATTACTACACTATACGTTCTTCAGGGATCACTATCAATAAATCTATAAAATGTTTTTTACTATGTTTCGTTTTTATTTTACCTTATGTTCATTTATTAGTAATAGATTTCAGTGAATCAAAAAAACAGCTCAGTCTGAATGCATTTATATTTCCACAGTAGATTAGATTAATTCAAATTGGGTGGCATGACTGCCAAGCATGTCGACCTGAAAGATCTTTTGTGCTATCCCACGGAAAGAAGAACAGACGGAGAGAAAGGATGGTGTGAGAAATGCAAAGGAAATGGGAGAACCCCGGGGAAACCTGCCCAGCGCGGATCGCCACCATCAACGAAACCCACATGAGAACCGAACCCGGGACTCAGAGGTGAGAGGCCAGTGCCTTAATGACATCGCCAACCACGCAGCCTTATTTCCACAGTAACTAAACATTCTTGCTTTTTTGTTTTATTATACACAGTATATCTAAGACACTACATGTAAATTTCTTTGGTTTTCTTTTTATATACAGGGTGATTTAAAATTCTCTGTATAATCTTTAAAGATAGGTCAGGAATACAAAAACAAACCGTATTCATTGTGGAGCGTTATGTCCGCAAGCCCGATCCGAATGTGCTAGAGGGCGCTATTTGGCAGCATATTAGTTGGCCAGTGTGAGCCATCGTCATTTGAGACATTGACTTTGTACCCCAAAGACATCGTCTACGAGAACTCCATTGCTTCTGACGCTGACTCGTCGCAAGAGTCTCTGTGGCTGCTGAATGTATCCGCGAAAGGCTTCATTTTTGCACATGTTCGGCAATCCATGCATCGACGTTGTGAGGCGTATATTACTGTTGGTGGAAGGAACTTTGGACACCTACTGTGAACCTGTAAGTATAAACCTTACTCTCATGTTGTAAAGATAGGACTAATAAACATGTTAATAAGACAAGAAAAATCATAGAAAGCATGTATATTAGGAACACAAAAAGTAGTAATTTAAATAGAAATGATGGGATACAAGTGAATGAAAGGATAACAAGAATGGCTAAGGAAATAGTCAATAAAAATTGTGAAAGTTGTAAAAACAAAGTAAAACTAGATGTGTTTAATGGTTAATGACTTGTACTACTCTTAAATTATTGTAATTGTTTTAATAGCAATTGTTTTTTAACAATCGATGTAACATTATATTCACGTAGTCTTCCTTAATTGTTATTTAAATTCTTTTTTTTTTATTTCGTTACAATTTTAAGCTGAAGAAGAAGAGACGTGTTATATCTCTTCGAAAATTACTTTGAATAAATGTATGTTTGATAGCATTTATTTATGTGAGTATGTTGTGGATTTATAATAATAGTTCTAGAAGAGAAGAAATTAGGAAGAAATATGGAATAAGTACTTATAAGTTAATAAACATGTTGTCTACCTTACTTGTTGTCTTTTATTACTGAACCTTACTGTACCTTGGTGAAGTTTGCGGACATAGGTTCCAATATGAATAGCCTACGGTTTGTTTTTGTAGTCCTGACCTACCTTAAAGTTTGCACAGGGAATTTTGAATCACCCCGTACATATATTCGTATATATAGCTAGCTATACAAATATATGTACAGAGTGATTCAACTTGTAATTTTATTAGTAACAGATCTCAATGAACCTAAAAAAGATAACTCACTCTGATTGCATTTGGATTTTACAGCAAGTAAGATCCTTGGGTTTTTTTTTTGTATACTAAATTGCTTTCTTAACTGTAACTTTTTTAACTTTATTAGTGATGGATCTGAGTAAATCTAAAGATATAAATCACTATTACTGTATTTCTGCTTTAACATTTACTAACAGATCCTTTTTTTTTAATAATAACAAATTTCTTTTAGTTCTAGCAGAAAATAAGCATTCTTGATTTTTATTTAATACTGAAATCTTTTGTTATTTTTTTTTCTTCTGTAACTTTTTAGTAATAGATCTTAAAAGGGGAGGGTATGAATGTCCCCCTACTGATTAGATCCATTTTCATGACTAGGACTGCAAAGGTGATAGGGCATGCTTTGCAGCCACTCCTGAGAAAATAGAGTTTGAAAGCGTGTTCTTATACTTTTGTACGTTGCGCTGTTTCCCGTGGCATTAAAGCGCTCTGTTTCATAAGAGTGGAGTCCCCAGATCGAATCTCGCTCCTAACGAGGTTTGGTGTTTGTATTTTTTGTTTTCAATCCCTAGGTTGGTTGGTTGGTTGGTGTTTTATGGCGCAAAAGCAGCTGCGGCTAAGCTGCGCCAGTTTTCAATCTCTACGTCAGTCACTTTCTAATAATGCTTTTCCCAATCTCCTCAAAAAAATTAAAAACAATATTTGCAATCCCACATTATCCTTTGGTATATCAGAATGATAATCACTTATAAATATATATGACATTTACAATTATTGACATTTAACAGGAATAAAGTATTGTATATTTTCGATGGAACGTCCGACTTTTCACAAGGGTGATTATGAAAATAATAAGCTGTGAAATGTTTCGGCAAAATTGATTATTATATGTGCTTTCATTTGCATAATTTTGATACATTTGTAATGTGACTGACGTAGGGAATGAAAACAAAAATTAAAAACACCAAACCTCGTTTCGATCAGGAGACCCCACTCTTATGAAACAGAACGCTTACACGGAATTACCAAGACTTTACGTGCATTGTTCATTATTAATCACACAAACGAAACCGATGCACCTGAATAAATTGGTTTTAATACAATAAATGAAAAATAATACAACACGACTATAGTTTCTGATACATAATGGAGTATCTATTCTCAAGTCTGGATAATAGGTACTCCATTATGTACCAGAAACTATAGTTGTGTTATATTATTTTTTATTTATTGTATTAAAACCAATTTATTCAGGTGCATCGGTTTCGTTTGTGTGATTAAGAACGCTTACACGCTGAGCCACGGGAAACAGCGCGACGTACAAAAGTATATGAATACGCTTTCAAACTCGATTTTCTCGGGAGTGGCTGCGAAGCATGCCCTATAATTTACACCTGCTGCAGTCCTAGTCATAGCCTACTGGTACAATGAAAATGGATCTAATCATTAGGGGGACATTCATACCCTCGCCTTGTCAGTGAATCTAAATTATAAATCAATTTCGGTTTAATTCTGTTCACAAGCAACTGCGTTTTCCTGACTGTTTTGTAATAATATTGTATTATTGTATTAGCAGACACTAACCATTTTTGAATGTTGTCCTTTTTATGATACAAATTTCTTTGACTTTGTTCCTTCTATATTAGTAATAGATGGCTTTGAAATACTGTTCACTCTGATTGCACATTTGTTTTCAAAACAGGTAAGCATTATTGATACTCTTTTTTTTTTATTATTTATAATACATTTTTTTTTTAAT
The DNA here is from genome assembly GCA_023159025.1 of Thereuonema tuberculata. Classification (NCBI taxonomy): domain Eukaryota; kingdom Metazoa; phylum Arthropoda; class Chilopoda; order Scutigeromorpha; family Scutigeridae; genus Thereuonema; species Thereuonema tuberculata. Next base: position 121,002,122 of record JAFIDM010009631.1, read on the forward strand.
TTAACTTTTTTCTGGAACTTTCTTAGTGATAGATTTTATTAATCTAAGTATATAATTCAATCTCACTGTATTTTTTTTCCTTAGCAGAAGCTGACTAATTTTGAATGATTTTCTTTATTGTATAAAATCAGTTTGTCTGCTTTTTTTGTATTTTTGTTTTTCTTCTGTAAGTCTATTGCTACGAGTAATAGATCTCATTGAATCTAAAAACATAGCTCACTCTGATTGCATCTCTTCTTTCACAGCAAATAAGCATTTTTATAATACCAATTTTTTTCCCCTTTTTACTTTTTTATTATTATAAATTACTGTAATTGTAAAATAATTATTGTAAGTAATAGATCACATTGAATCTACAAATGAAATCAGTCGACATGTGATTCTGTTCTCGAGGAACTAAACATTTCTCCTTTTCTTTTTTTTTTTAAATGCTAAACATTTCTTTTTTATTCCTTTTTTTCTGTAACTTTATTAATGATAGATATGAATAAATCTAAGTTTTTCTTTCTGTAAGTTTAAAAAGTAATCTATTATAATATTGTCTTTATATAATTCCAAATTTATTTGTTGTTTTTTTTTTGTTTTTTTTTTTTTTTTTATCTTCTATGTTAGTAAAAGATCTCAGTAATCTACAACCACTGTTCTCTCTAGTTGCATTTTTTTGTTTTCAGGTCGACTAAAAATTGTTCTTCTTTTTTTTACAATAGTAAATTCTTTCCTTTTTTTGAAGATGGAAACCACAATGCACCTTCAATAATTAAGAAAGAAAAACAAAAAAGAACATACAAATAATGGAATCAAATATCCTTAGGCGTTAAGCTTTCCGCCTCAAAAGGAATTTGTCAATAAATAAAGTAAAAGAAAATAAAATATAATAAACAAGAATAATGGAAACAAAACCTTTAAGCGTCAAACTTTCCGCTTCAAAAGGAATTTGCCCATAAAGAAACAAAAGGAAAAACGAAAGAAAACAAAACCATCTGACGGGTACTTACTTTCTTTTTTATTTTTCTTTCTTAATTATTGAGGGTGCATTGGGTTTTCCATCTTCAACATATATTTCCCTTCGTACGCCTTTTTGGGGCTTGCACTGGCTGAAGAAAGCACTACAAGCTCGAAACGGCCGTCTCAGGGTAACAGCTTAAACCCAAAAAAAGGAATTTCTTTTATTATGATTTCTTTTTTTTTCTTTTTTCTGTAACTTTATTTATGATAGATCTGAATAAATATTTAGATACTATTCATCCTCACTGTGTTTCTGTTTTAGCAGACATTTTGATTGTTGTCTTTATATAATACCAAATCTTAATTTAATAAACACTTTTCATCATTGATCTCTTTCAATTCAAAAATCATTAAAATATTTATTATTTTTCTTTTCTGAAAAATTTATTTATCACAAATAAAAAGTAAATTGTTGCATATTTTTTCCGATACTTCACTATAATTTCAAGGTGTAAATGAAAAAAGAAATTACTTATATTAAAAACAAATAACAAAAAAATAACTTAGAAAACATTGTCAATAAAAATATTTTTTTTCTCTTGAGAGTTCAAATGACGTTTCAAAAAATAAATCAAAAGCTTTTTTGTTCTTTTTAAATAAAATAATCCTGGAAACTACTTTTGAAACGTTATTAAAGCCAGAGTACATAAATTAGAATCTAGAAGAGCAAGTCCTCTTCCTTGTTTATTAATAAAGATGCTGATTTGTTTTTTTTATAACTAATGAGCAGAAGTTTCTCAAACACATTTCAGTTTTGTTCACAAAGAAATATTCTTTCTGTCTGAAAAAGAAATTACTACTTATAATAATTTTCAATACTTTTTATTACTGAAATGTTTAGTAAAAGCTTTCTAGTATAAGCATCCAAAGAAAATTATCTAGCCTAGGTTAATTAGATATTTGTATTCAATGTCAAAAGCAGCACTTCATTGGTTTACATAATCTCTTTCATGTTCGTAATACTGTTTATAATAATATAGATAAATCGTTCAATTATATATAATTAGGCATGTATGTTTGGCAAATGTTAATTATTTAAAAGAAACTAAAGAACTGCCAATGCTCGAATTCTAAGTCAAGCTTTATATCATGATATTTTGATAAGTAAAAAAAAAATATGAATTCAAACATACTAAATTAACAAATTGCCTTAAATTAAAAAGTGGTATTCTTGGACAAATCATTGTAAAAAATCCGTAAATGTAGGACTTCTAGGAGCTAAAGTTTTAAATACAATGAAGTGTAAGCATTTGAATTGAATACGGCTAATTTAACTCAAAGCTCTACAAGTGGCAATTGTTCTACTATCAAGGCAATATTTTATTTTAATAAACATTTACCATAATAACAAAATTTGAACGAGAATATTGAACATGTAGCAATGAAATAAGATGTGTATCAAAATACATATTTATACTTAACTTTCCAGTAAACATTTGTGAAACCTTGATTATAATTCAGTAAAGATAAAATTTCTTTTTTAATTTATTGAAATACAAGTTGCAAATTATTTTTGAATGTTATTAGGATATGAAGTTAAGATTTATTACAAATAAAAGCAGAACAAAAATGATTTGATGATCGAAAAAAATATAGGTTATGAGTTTCTATGGCAGTATAACTTACTATTTCATAATATTGGAAGGTTAATTAAAACTTTTATTGAGGATAAAAGAATACAAAGAAAAATACTTTCATTCTATATGAATGAAATTGTAGATATCTAATGTGCTATGTCTCAAAATCTTACGTAATACATTACTGAAGATATCTTTTAGGGAAGGTAGTAATTCATATCACAGACTAACATTTCTTTGTAGAAAATAGTTTACATAATAAAGAAAGAATGAAAGGAATTAGTGGAAAATTATTATGCTTATAAGCTATTATTAATTATTATGCTATTTAGTTTTTTTAGGAAATTAAAAAATAAAAATAAAAAATAAATGAAATTTATAGCATTCCTTTCTTACTTTTGATTTCCGAATTCGTGCAGATATAATGTTGTATATATTTAAAAATTTCTTTAAACTTTTTAAACACTACTTTTATTCTTCCGAGTGTAAAACGACAGATATTCAAAGTATGGCAAGTCGAAAACCTGAAATACCTCTGATGGCTTTTAAAAACCTCTCAAATATAAATGAAAATCTCCACTTTGTTGCATCCAGCCTAATAAAAAGATAGTTTCGTTAAACCAACTAAGCATCTCAAAAAAGACGCTCTCACCTTTCATATGAGTAATAAATGAATTTCGAGTAATGAAACTTTTTACTTCTCGTTTTCTTTTTTTGTTCGCAGAACTCACACCGCACCCGTAGAAACTAGAAAAACATTGGAAAATCTCTGTATAATAAGTGACAAGGCTCAAGATTTTCCTTCTGATTGTTTCAGAACCCAGACAAACATCCAACTTTTAGAAACGGTTCAGATTATCTCTCTGACTATGGGATAAATGGGATCGGTTCTATGGGATCCTCCCATAGAAGAAAACCTACAATGCCTTGAGCATATTGAATTCTGAAAATCCCTTCGATCTTCGCTTGTTCCGTCAGTTTTTTGAGCAAATGTTCAGCGTAACCAAAGGACTTTGTTTTAATAAAAAAACTTAGCTAAATGTCATCTCCTGTTATTCTTAATAATAGTTTAAAGTTTAATTTAATATTCCTCACTCCAATTTCACTTGTTGTATAGATAAATTAATTTTTAAAAGATGCTTTGGTATGACTGCAATGATATCAATTATAGTAACTTATGATTTTTAAAAAAAATAAACTGGATGGTTACGAAAAATAACGAAAAAGGTCATCGAAGAATATGTCTTGAAGTTTTTTTTATTATTATTATTATTATAAATAAGCGCAGTGAACAATCTGCCCATTTAAAGTCTCCAGAGATGATTTAGAATTCCTTATAGACTTAACGCATCAGAATGTGACGCCATCTATTGACAAATTATCACCCTACAGGTATTTCATTTCTTCTTAATTGGGGTGGCTGATTTCATTAAAATTTGATACGATAGTTTTTTTATGATCCAATTTAAAATATAAGAAATATTGTAATGCCTTCCACCCCCCCCCCACACACACACACTTTCTCATAATTTTATTTAACGTTGAATGCCCAATTCCCAATACGATAGCTGAACGTATACGTAGTTTTATTCTTGTAATAAAGTGTTTGTAGATTATTTTTAACATAAAAAACAAAACAAAGAATAAAGAACTGCGGAAAGTAAAACTAAGCTTTATTTTTCATTGGAATCCATTTGACTGTCATTATTTGCTATTTCTTTGAAACTCTTTCATGTTTATTATTCAACCTCAAATACAAAAAAAGAAAATTCAACAAAAAGTGTATTACACAATAAAATACAGAGATACATTTTCTTAATCCAAATTCAATTAAAAGAGAGTAATCTCATTTTACACATAAAAATTTTTAAAAAATTGGTAATGTAACGAAATGTATTCCAATGCATTTTCAAATTCTAAATATTTAAAGAATTTAAAAATGGAAACAACGATTTCTGAGTATATTAATCCCAATAAAAGTAATAGTCTTATTTTATTTGATACATTCTTTCCTTACATTGACTAACATTGTGTTGTGCTGACGATTATCGTTACCAATTACAAAAGTAGTGCTTAGAAGAAATGGAATAGAGTTTAAACAACACATTAAATGTTATAACGACTAAATAAATGTTATAACATGTTTTAACATATACAGGATATCAAGAACTGCTTTAAGGAAACATTTTAAAGTTTAAAATTAAATTGGATATAGTTATTTAGATCAGATGTGATTGAAATTCGATGGGTCAATCATTTAAACGACAAAATAAAAATTTTATACAAATTCAAGAATAGACAAGTCAGCAAACTAGGACCATTTTAGAAAACATGTGTAATTCCCATTTCTGTTAATAATAATTTTAAAAAATTAAAAAAAGATGATTAAAGTATGATTTTGATAAAATAAACCGCTTTTTACCTCGTTTATTTTATCAAAATCATACTTTAATCATCTTTTTTTATTTTTTTTTAATTATTATTAACATAAACAGGATTTACATAAAGAAAAATCCCGTTTTCTAAAATGGTCCCAGAAAAAACGAACGTGAATGTAGGAAAAAAAACCTACTTAATCCAGATATTGACTCGAAATAAGAAAGTACAGAGAAGATTTATTATCATCAAATTACATTACTGAAAGTACTGATGCTGTTTGTACAAATTTCAATGTTACTTCTAAATTTCATTGATTTATTTTTTCCTTCATTTATCGTTGCTCCATCAGCTTTCAACCAAATCATGTTCTTTAGTAATATTAAGAAAATTACAATTAAAGAATGTTCACGTTATAAATAGCATTTAATAAATCTGAATTATTCATACAATATTTCTAGACATTGAATGAAAACGATTGACAAGGTAACAACATCACATTAAATTGTATTTCAGAAATATTCTTTTAATAATATTCTGAGAATAAATATGAATTAGATAAAAGATTCAGCAGTCAGTGCAACTTCTATAAGATTACAAAAAAAACTTGATTAAGCTTTTGTAAATCTCATTTAATCAATTTTATTAATTGAACAGAATTTGTAGATTAGAAATAGAGCACTTAGAGAGACGTTCAATTGAAACTAACAATCTACTGAGGTTTAAGATTTGGTGTTGAACTCCTTAAGGATGAGAAATAACATGCCCAAAACAGCTCTCTTGGGATATTAACAATAACTTTAAAGCTTAATGAATAATAATAACAATATTCAATATAACAGCATTGAAAGAGTATAGAATATTAAATTACATTTATTCCAAAAAGTAATACCAATATAAAGTTAACAGTATTTCATAAAATAGAAGACACTAATAAATATTGTTCTGTTTAAAAATTGCACTATCTTGAAGCCGATTGGTTTAATTAAATCAGACTTCTTAAGAAAAAGAGAAGTTTCTAAAATCTACTTATTAATATAAATAGTTACACACAAATGCCTAAAATGATGATATTTTGTGCCTCGCAAACAATTACATCGATTTTTACTATATAATTTTAGGAATGAATGTTTAGTTTTAAATAAATTTTTTAGCAAAAAATAATCAATCATTAATTTTATTGTTTAGTCAAGGCAGCAAAATTAATGATTAATTCTAACGAGTGAAGTTCTATTGTTATTGTTCTAATAAAGCATTATTTTCTTTCATAGTCAATATTCCTTATTCAATATATACCAACAAAGGATGAATGCAGAATTGAAATCCAACTAGGTCTGCTTCATTTCTATATTCATTTCAAAAACTAAATAATGCTGATCTGAGAAACACCATTACTCAATGTTTGTATCCAAAGATAATATCTTTATTTTAATGAGAACTTTTTTTTTTTTTTTTAATCAGTTTTGTTTCATTTGTAAATGATTTCTTGGGACTTTCAAGACTGTAGGAAAAGTTGTTAACCTTCTCTTATCAGAAGGAACAAGAGTAGAAAATTGAGCAATGTTGCAGTTTCAGTATTTTTCATTCATTCCTTGTATAATGCTTACCATAATTCCTTTCAATAATACGATTGACGTGAGAGTAGATTTCAGACAACAAATGAAAATTTCTACTAAATGACACAGAAATTGGTTAGTCAGTTCAAATTCCGCCAACCTAAATTCTATTTAAGTCATCTAGCAGGGAAACAGTAGATCTCTTCAAATCTCACAACTTGTCTTCCATATCTTCCTTGTATAAGCTTCTGACTGTTTTTACTTATTTTATTAAAGTCTAAGTTTAGAAGAAATCTTCAAGGGAAAATTTCCAACCCAAATTCACAAATATATGAAAATTTGCGAATTGATTATTAAGATATTCAGAAAAACATTAAGCCTTTCATTTCGTCCAATTTTTCTATTTAGATAGAATTGTAGTTTTCAGTTTAAAATATCGTTTCTGTTCCTCTCAGTCCAAACGAATGTGACCATCATGTAAATACAGTCAATTGCAATCAGAGGAAGGAATCTTTTTCTATACCATTTTTTTAAAAAAAATCTTGTTAATTATTATTTTAAATTACGTTTGTAACAAAAATTAGGTTTGCAGTTATTGGGACAAAAAAATTCGCTATAACGACAGATGTTTTATTAAGAAAAGCAGGAATTATTTAGTACAGATGAAAATGAGAATTACCTTTATTCATATTTGGATAAAGCCATTTTTAACAATGAATATAATATATGGAAAATTTTTCACAAAAGTTGCATTCCAATCTGGATGAACTCTTCCAAAGTATTAGCAGTTGATCAAATCAATTAGTTTGCATATCTCCTTCCATAATAATTTTTGAGCCTTTGGATCCATCTTTTTAAAAGTTGGTACATTTAACGAGAAGAGATGATCTGACGTCTTTATTTGAATTTATTTTTGTTTGACTTCTAATCAGCGTACATTACAAAAGTTCCCATGTAATGTATTATAAAATACAATGATGTCTAACAATGAACATTAATCATTAATCCTATTTAGACAACTGGAGTAAGCAATACGGATTTAATTAATGTAAAAGTTCTACTGTTCATGTTCAGCAGGTAGTAGAATTTAAAAGAAAATATAGTTTTCGTTTTGTTGTTTTGACAACTTAAAAAATAAAAATAAAGGAAATAAGCTAAAGTTGAGCGTATGTAAAAATTTTGTACAACCTTTCCTAATTGATTGCTGCCGCGACGCCTTTAAGATAAAAGTAAAAAAACTCATCTTAATTTAATTCCTAACACAATTAGCAAAAAAAAAAAAACAGCATAATGATTAAAAATGATAAAAAAAAGTCGCAAGTGATTCATTTAAAAACGAAGACCCTTGATGCTAACTCCACTTCCTCAAATGAAAAAGCGCGAAAATTAGTTTTCTGCGCCCCATTCATTTTCGAATTGAAATGCGCAAAAACAAAAACCCGTTTTTAAATCCGTTTTTAATTGAATTTCTAATTAACTGGATTTTTGGGCAAAACTGAAAAGGTTTGGTGTTTTTCTTGAGAAACTTTGCAAATTTTCTTTTACATTTACAAATAACTTTGAGTTGAGGTTGAAAATCTGAGTTTGAAAATTTGAGTTGAAAATCTTCCCTTAATAATACA
>JAFIDM010009631.1:121010357-121031046 GCA_023159025.1 Thereuonema tuberculata
AAGCTAGATCATAAATTATTGAAAACACTTTTTCTTTTCCATTCTATTTAGTTTTACAAGTATCACACTGCATTCCACATTGACTGCGATTAAATGGAATGATTTCCTTTCAATTTAAGAAAAGCGAAAGTCATTGGGTGCAGTCAAATATTTTTTTGCTACAGTTAAATTAAGGTTGCCAAACGTTTCGGTATCACTCTTCCCGCTTCACCCATCCCCCCATTCAGATATTGCATCAAAGATCACACCTACCTATTTTTTGATGTTGTAAAAAAATAAAAACACAACGAAAATTGTCTTTAAACATGAAGCTTATTTTTTTTCATATCAAATTTTCAATAGAAATTTAATTGAATTTAAATTACGTAACAGATTTAAATTCAATTATCATAATGAATTATCATAATCATTCATTGCTAACAGCCCAAAACTAACTTAACTTTATTCACATATAGAATTTTTTACAATTTTATTCATGTATTGTTTCCAATTACTTGTAGAAGAAGGAATAATTCCAGTGATTTCATTATTTCATCGTAATGAAATCACTGGAATCATTCCTTTTACTACAAGTAATTGGAAGCAATATATGAATAAAATATTAAAAAATCCTATATGTGAATAAAGTTAAGTTAATTTTGGGCTATTAGCAATGAATGATTCCTTAGACGGACGCGTCCCTCAGTTTAGGAACCATACTTGTGTGATCTGTTAGTATCAAAATTAATTATCGAACTTAATATCTAAATAAACATTATCTCTTTTTTGTGCTTTGTATTGAAATACCAAACTTAAACTCTACTTTTTCAAATGCAGTTCCATCTATCAAAATAACAATAATTATTATAAATCTGCCAATCTAATATCCTTCATTCTTTCGCTATCTATCAAATTACAAGAACACTTTTCTATAAAGTCTATGATACACACATTCATTTTAAATAACATCTCCTACAGCAGAAAATAAAAGCGGGATAAAAATCTAAACTTAGCTAACTTAGTTATAGCTTTTCTATTGTTTCATAAATAAAAGTATATTTTTTTAATTTTCAATTGGTAAGATTTTAACTGCTAAATCAAACAGAAAGGAATTCTGTTTGAAAAATTTGGAATCGTTATGTAAAAATGTTTTAAAATTTTGATTGATTTTTTTTTTTTAATTTAGAAACTGTTTGATTTAACAGTTATTCACAAAAAATGATTCACTTTAAGATAATAAAGTAATCTAACAGATTAAATGGGAAACAAAATTTACTTTTTTATATATACAAATTCATATCTTCACGCAATATAATTAGCCTGATTTAAATGCTTAAATAAATGCTTAAATAAATAAGCACAAATCACAAATATAGTTACATGAAAACATCAAGTGAAATCCACAGATTTATTCCAGCATCTGCAAAGTGTCATTACCCTGAAGCATAATTCCTTCTTCTAATCTTTGACGGGTTTCTGTGTTGCAATGAATGGAAGGATCAGTAAAAGCATATTTAATTTCACGATTAACTGCACTGAATATAGAACCCTATAAAAATCAAACACATTGTCAATTTCAAATCAATACTGTATTTTAGTTATCTGTTAGTAAAATTTCTCTTCTACCAAAATATATCGTCTTTTCTAATACCAAATTAACCCTTCGTAGTTAGTTATTATTAGGTTTTCTTGACTGGGTTCTTCTATAATTCCGTTAAATTCTTTCAAGTAATTTGCAAGACTTCAATAATTAACAATGTAACTTAATGTAAAGTTGATGGTTAAGGAAAAACTATTATCTGTTTAAAAAGGAACAATTATCTGTTAGTATCAAAATTATTTATCGAAATTAACTTAATATCTAAATTAACATCTCTTTTTTGGTTAATCTAAAACGATCATTTGATACAAAATAAATACAACCCTCACCCCTTCCGCTCTGGCAGTTATTCTTGCTTTCCAGAATAACTCTATTGCAGCAGCAATAAGTGAAAGGATAATTCCGCAACACAGAAAGATTAGCACACCATAGAAATCAGAGAAATTAATCTCTGCTGGACTGAAGTTGGCCTACAAAGAGAAAAAAAAATTAATAGAAGCTAATAAGTATATTAAGATCGTAAGTTATATCATTAAAAAAAAAAGGACAATTCAAATGTTTCTGACTACACAAAGGTAAATATCTGACATTCCGTTGCTTTTCTATTATAAAAAAAAAAGTATGCCTACATAACGAGAAAGAAGTTAATGTATTGCATGGAGAAAACAAATAAGAAATAAAAAAAAAAAGAACAAAAATTTAAATAGAAATGATGGAATGTATGTAGACGCACGATTAGTACAAATTGCTAAAGAACTTATAAATGTAAAGAAATACATCTCGGACAGTTAAATTTGAAGAATCAACTCAATAATTTTAAAGAATATATTCAAACAATTATTATACTTATTCAAAACAATTGTGTTATAAAATCCAAAGTTATTATTGTGTAAAAAATCTTTAAATTTTTTCTAACAATGAAACGTAACGTTGACGTTAACAAAGAAACTCCCAAAATTGTTATTTAGAAGTTTGAAAAAGGAAGTGCAGAAACAACCTTCCGAAAATTCGCAAATGTAATAAATATTTTTAAATGGAGTATATGAATTAGCTTTAGGTTGGTAATACATAAGAAGTTTCAAACGGGAAAATGGTGTACATTTTAAAAGTAATTCTAGATTGCATTTTATTTTGTAGACTGAATAATTTAGCATTAAGGATTCCAACAGTCAAATTGAAGCTTCAATTTCTGGATTTTTTTTTTAAAATTTGATGTAGTTGGTCAGTTGTTAAGACCGACTTTTGAATGAACATATAAAGGATAAAAGAAGAATAACATATTTTTCTAATAAAATTCAAACATTTCAAAAAATTAGAATTCAAAGTCTAATTTTTTATCTGATTCCATCAACCGTTGTGAGATTTTAACGAAACATCAATTTAACTCTAAACGGACATACAATTAACAGATGGGCCTCCAAGTATAATGCTGTTAGACCATTACTATCTCAGCTTGACCGTCATGGAATTTCAGAAGATGTTAAGTTCGGAGATGGGCTTTCAATTGCTAGAAACTTAATTCAACAAATCAATTTTAAATTTATTATTTATCTTGTAATGTGAGAGAAAATTTTAAAACACATTTACACATTAATAATATCTTTCAGAGCCCGAATATTTCAATAAAAAGTGCTACAAAATGCATAACTAGACTACAAGAATTATTTCAAAATATGAGGAACGAAGGAATTGAACACACATTAGAATGTTTCTTATAATTTATGCTAGCTTTGAACTAAGTCGGCAGAGAAAAAGAAATAGAATGTTTAATGATAATTCCACTGATGAATTATTTTCACCTATGTCGCTGCTGAAAATCGAGTTTTACAAAGTTTTAGACTCAATTATTTCTAATAGTAACTGGAGATTTAATTCACTATGTAATATAGCCAATGATTTTAAATTTTTGACTGGCCGAGAATAACTACGAGTACATTTGTCCTTAAGTGAGTCAATAAAATATTCAGTTAACTTCGCCACTAAACACCTTGGCGAGAGCGATTTGCCAGATGAAAGGTTTAAAAATGAAATTAAATTCAAATACCATTAGATGGTACTTTAAACACTATTATGCATTACTATCTGAACCCGTCGTATCCTTATATAGAGACGGGCTCAGTTATAGACTATTTTTAAGCATTCCACTAACAGTTGCTTCATGTGAACCAGGATTTACTAAACTAAAATTGATAAAATCGGTCAGGAAAAGTTATCGGGACTGGCAGTTTTGTCAATAGAACATGAATTGCGAAGTCTGAACTTAGATAAAATTATCAATACGTTTGCTTCTGCGAAGGCAAGAAAAGTTACTCTGATTTTGTATATACGCAAATGAGAGAAATAATTATCAAGGTTTTTAATGTTTTTTGTTTATTGTGTTTATTTCGTTATTTGTCAACACTTCGATTGTTATTGTCACTATTCCTTCAAATGTTTAACGTTTCAACAAATCTGAGGTTCTAATTTTTGGTTATGTTTAAAAGTAAGAAAAGCCCGTCTTCTGCGCCGGCAAAAACAGTAATTTTTTTTTTTAAGTTGACATTAAACATTTGGGTATTTTCCGCGCACTATTTATAATATTTTTATTATTATTATCTGTATCCAAGAAAATCCAACTGACTGCTCTCCAATTTTAGCATTCTACTGGAACATGAATATTTGCACACATGTCATAATTGCAATTGTAAACTATTGAATAAAATGTTGAATTTAAAAAATAACTAAAGATTGTTTCATTAGCTAATTGAATATCTTGAAATTCATTAATTCATTCCTGTTGGGGGCGAATGTTGGTGTGCCTTCCAGGGCGCAAAATTGGCTTGGCACGGCCCTGAAAACACTTTTCGAGATGGTCAGCATATCACTTCTACTGTGAAATGATTCTGCTGGGGAAAATGTTTCCCCGGGGCATATTAAATGTATATTAAATACAGTTCTTACTGGATCAAACTCTGAGCAATTCGATAGGTTTGCACCTGTTGGATTCCACCATTTCTCTCGCAATTTATGAATGACGCCTTTTTCTTGGAGATGAAGAATGAGTGTGGATATTCCTCTTCGATAAGGAGAACCTTTTTTTTTTGTATAAAAAAAAGACAGAGACAGAAGAATAATTCTTATTTATATTAATTATAAACAATATTTAATATAAGTAAACAAAAATTCAATAAATCTTATTATTTCTTCTTAATGAAGTAAATTGATTAAAAAAAAATTAAAAAGATGTTATTTTGTTAATAGTCAAAATAATCTTCTAAGGTCACTCTCTTTAATTTTAAATTGACAAAGCTTTTCTATGCTATCTTATTTCTAATATTTTCAATGACATTTTAATAATTTCCCATTACTTACGAAAACGGAAATTTTATTGAAATATCAAATAATATTTAAAATAATTAAACATATTATTGAACATAATCAGGGCAAGCTATTCAATGATAGGCTATTCAGTTATTAAAGTACTAATTGCCTAATGTATTCAAAGAAAAACTTAAGTATAAATTTCATTTTAAAAGTAAACAGACTTGAAAAAGAAAAGAAATACTACTTGAAAAAAGTAAATAAGGAAAAACACATTATCATTTCTTTCCCCCTGATAGTAAGGAGGAGCTATTAAAATTTCCGTAGCTATATGTGAGTGTAATGTCTTCCGAAAGCGGAGGTCGGAACCGGTCAAATCTTCTTGAATTCCTCATAGCCTAGAGGTTTGTTGGGGAAGTACCCCATTGGGGAAGTTTTTAAGTGACCATTGACCGAGCCAGGAAAATAGTGGTAATTGAACAAAATTGGGATCTCCAGACTCTGAAGTGCCAAAAATAAACTGGATACCTGTTTAATACCGCGTAGGTTCTCCTGGCGCTTGGATGACGGCAGCAACACATCGTGGCATGGACTCTACGAGCCCTCTGTAGTACTGTGCATTCGAAGCATCCTGCAGAGCGTCCCACAATTCCGTAATGCAGACATAGCTTCCATTTGGAATGCTTGAGCGGCATCAACTCATTTCCCAGCCCATTTGTAAGCTAATTGATGTACTGAGAGGCCGTGATGGAAATTATATTTGACCCTTGAATAAATGAGTTTTGAATAACGTCCTGAATAAATAAGTTTTGCGTTCCAATCAATAGTAGTGTCACTTTTAACAATTCAAGTGTTTGATAGATTACAAATTGTACGGAGTCGCTTGGTTTTATATTTACTATTAATCGTGAATTGACTTGCTTTAATTAGTATTTGTGTTCATGAGATTTTGTTATCGGTAGAAGGTGCATTCTAACATCCTTTGTAATTGCAAGCAGTATGTGAATTTTGTTGTTTCATACTTTGCTTAGATAATTCCTAGAACGGGAATTAACTGTACTGTCTTCAGTTTTGTCAGTATTAAAAGTATTGGCACATTTGGAAAGAGAAAATAAGATGTGGTCGCTGGATGGAACGCCATTGAGATTGAAAAGTCGAATAACATACATTGGTAAAGTATGGAAATACTTTGCTGAGTCAAGCATCAAACATAGCAGAACTTCACAATCTGATTGTTGGAAAGAAAGTACTAGGGCGGTGTGCACCAAGCTTTCGTTAACTTTGAGGATTGTCAAATCTCCCCTCAACCGATACTTTCTGTGAACCAACATTCGTTAAGGATTTAAGTCATTAAAAAAAAATCCCTCTGATGAAAAATCACTGGAGTAGTCAAATTTCAGTGGCACGAGGTCTGTCAAACCACTCGTCAACTTCCATCAGCCACCGCGCCATTCACCTTTTCCAAGATGGCTGACGTCGGCTCCGGTTGAAACTGACTCCTGTGATTTTGTCGATGAATTAGATGTATTTTTTTTCTGTTAAAAGTTCCAAAAATAATTTGATTCATTCCTTTGAAGGTTCTTGCCTTGACAATCCTTGTCTTCAAGAAAAAAATTTTGCCCACGTGTTTTTTTTCTTATCCATGGAAGCTGCCATTTTGAAATGCAGTTGTGCTACGAAATGTCGATCACAGCCACTTTTAAAAACACCATACGCTATCCAGGACTCATCAGTGAAGTTTTGTCAAATTGTCTTTGGAACACACAAATTTTTATTTGAAGACTGATTAAAATTAATGGCTCATCAATTGACAACTGATTTTGACAGCGTTCGTGTCCGCCGCTCCTAATCTGACATAGAACTACAAAGGACTATTGTAAAAAAAAGATAACTTTTCACTCCACCTGATATCCTACACTTTAAAAGAGTAACAGAATTAAGAAGTTTATTTCCTTCCTCAAAATACAAAATGGTTGTTCGATACCAAAGTTCTTATTTTCTTCTTTTTTTTTTTTTTTTTCAATTAGGCAATTGAAATTTTTTTTGTTTCATTATTTCATATTACATATTATTCTTTTAATAATATTAATGATTTTTTTCTTACCTACATCGGCTTATCTTATTTTCATAATGCCTTATTTAATATTGACATTTTTTATCGTTACATAATTTTTATTAATATTAACATTCTTTAATCTGCTTTCTGAATAAAGACGTTATTCTTTTTATTAATGGATCCAAGCAATTTCTTACCAGGTGGAAGACCGATTCCATATCCTCTATAATTCAGCATTCCACCGATCTGCATAAGTGAGCAATCTTTTCTTGTCATGTATTCTAAAGAAGACGTTTCCATTAAGAAAGCGTAGTTCTCTGTTTGCACTTTTTCAATTCCTTCAGTGTACGACTTAACAAAAACAGAAGGTTTCTGTGCTGACATGAACTGCCACATTCGCTGAAAAGTATTAATTTGTGATGTCTACGAAACAAAAGGTTGAATTAATAAAGGAGATTAATTTGCAGAATGAAACATAAAAAAAGGAATAACATGCGGATATTTTCAAAGGTACATCATGAGATATCACGAAAGGGAGTTTGGTTGATGAATGCTAATAAGCACAAAACATTTAGCCCACAGTTCAGATGATAAATCACGCTGTGCCTGTGAAAATGTGCATTAAAAAAAAACAACAATAATATATGTATAAAATTTATCAAAAACTTTATCAAATAATCAATAGATTTTAAATGCTGACACATTCATTATTGCTATTTGCAGTAATAATTAAATAATTTTTTCCTCCATTTAAAATATCTTACCAAATGACAATAAAATGCATCAGATGTAGACTTTACTTCTATCATAATCAAATATCATAATTTATCATAATTAAAAAAGAAAGAAAGTTTATATGTGAAAATAAATTTAAAAAATGTAATGAAAACGGAGTAGTGTTTCATTTTAAATTTATTATAAAATGCAAAGCAGTGCCTGCTTTGTTTTTCACTTTGAATTCATCTATTAATTTAAAATATGACTTTATTTATTTACGCAAAATAAATGACCTAGGGAATTTCTTAATCTCTTATTGTAATATCAGAAAATGGCCAACCTTAAAAAATGCATTTGTAGATCCTGCCAGTAAAGTACCATATTTCACTTTGGTTTGTTTGGCCAAATCGTCCACACTCGACAGTCGTAATTTAGTATCTAGCTCAATTTCTTTGACAAAAATGGCTGCTAAATTGGCCAAATAACTGGAAAGGAAAATCAGCACAAATATCCACCAAACTAAACTTAGCAGTCGTGTAGATGGAGCCCTAAGAGAAACACAAAAAGAAAAAAAATTCTTCAGATCTCCCAAAGTAATTTAATTTTATGAATTTAATAAGTAGAGAAATGTGAGTGGGAGGGGAAAAGTAACACTTTCTGAAAATTATTGCTTTTTAAAGGTAACATAATGAATAATTCGTTTGTTATTTTTCTGGAAAAATGAAGAGTCGTGCAGGCAAATGTGGAACAGCAAAGGATCATTTAATAAGTTCATTTTATGAAATATTGTATAGCCAGAACATCGTTTTGAACTTTGCACAAGAGAACGTAGAAAAATCATGATTATCAGAAATGGACTATGTTTCTTTCCCTATAGAAACAATGAATTCGACTCCTGGGTTTTAGTAAAATTTCTCTCTCTGCATCAAATTTTCAGAATGACAGACAGTTTGATGAAGAAGCGGATAATATCACACTTGATTTCTTTACTTGAACTTTAACTTTACTTGACAAAGAAGCGCTGGTCGCTTGGAAAGTACTTGTATTTTATTCTGTATAAATTATTTTATCTGTAATTGTATGGTGGCCTGAAATTTCCCTTCTGCATTATAACGAGACACACGTTAAATATTATTTTAATTTTATTATTTTAAGAATTTAAAAAAGGCATTTTTTTTCAGTTTTCAAAGGCGTTCGACAATTATATCTCTCGATATGTAAAAATGACTAAAAATTACATGAAATGAAATTAAAGAAATGAAATCTAAAAGTCTCATGAAATATTTTTGATAATTTTTGTAGGTTCGAAGAATAAAAAGAAAAAAACAGTATTACAACATCAATAACACTCCATTATTTTCTACGGATGCATTGGTGAGAAAATGGTTGCAGTTAATAAAAAAAATAAGGACAATTCATCGTCTCGGTTTCATGCATTTTTGAGAACTCTTTTATTTTTTTCTCTGTTCCATAAAATTGAACAACGTCTCACATCCCTTGTCAGTATCACAAAGTAAGTGATTTTAAACAAACAAAAGATTTAACGTGTCAGAAATTAATATAAAGCATAAATGACACAGAAATAAAAAATATCTGAGCTTTCATCGGTGAGATAAAAAGGACGAAACGGTTCGTCCCCAACTCTCACAGATGAAAGCTCAGATATTTTTTATTTCTGTGTCGTTTCTCTATGCTTTATATGATTTTTAAACAATTTGGGTTTGGCTTAGCCCCACTATTGGATTACTTAAAAAGGTATATAATTTGATAAAACTAAAAAAAAAAAAAAGAAAAATAATTTTTTAACAAAGCAGTTTAACATTAAAGATAAATGTTAATTATTAAAATCAAAAATTAAAAAAAAAGCAAACACAACAAAGTTATTATATTTTAAATAGCAATTACATTGACAGTACATTAAAACTTTCTTAGGGCTTTATTCTTATTAAGAACGGTATCCTATGGAATATTATTGCCGAAGTGACGGTAGTTGAGGATTATAAAAAAAGATTTTTATAACTTCCTGGTAACTCAGAAAAAGTAAATAAAAAAATATCTCAGGATGCATTATTCACTTGGAATGACTTTTGTAGCAGCGCTTCACTTAATCGAAACTTAACTTTCATTTTCGTGAAAGACAACAGCGCGGGAAAGCTAAGCCTCAAGTAATACGTTACCATTTCTTTCTTTTTAAAATACACTTAGGATTATTGAGTGTTCAATATAATAGAACATAATATAACTTAGGATTAATATAACATAACATAATTCGCTTGCTATAGAAATGGGAATTATACGTCAAATTCGTTTATAATGGTAATTATAAAGAAATATTGGATGATTACATTACACTACATATCAAAATTTCTTCTTTTATTTTCACCAAAAAAAAAAGAAAAAAGGAGCCTTTCTAGCAAATCTGTTAATCTTTTTTAAATCAAACCTGTTAATGTATTTACATGATCTTTTTATATCAAAAGAACAATATAATAAAGCGATAAAAAGAATTAGTACAATAAAACTTTTAAACAAACACACACAAAATAAAATAAACTGAAATTGAAAGTTGAAACTTTCTTTCAAACCTTATAGCAACACTGTCGATGC
Source organism: Thereuonema tuberculata (assembly GCA_023159025.1). Classification (NCBI taxonomy): domain Eukaryota; kingdom Metazoa; phylum Arthropoda; class Chilopoda; order Scutigeromorpha; family Scutigeridae; genus Thereuonema; species Thereuonema tuberculata. The sequence goes on from JAFIDM010009631.1 coordinate 121,020,617, forward strand.
AACTTGCTTAACCAGTAGTAGGTTTAAATAAGTTATGAACTTATAAACTTATAATTCAAATTTACTGATTAAAAAAGCAATCAAAATATAATAAAAGAATTAAATCTTTTATTCAAACCTTATCGATATAATTGAACGATGCTTTTTTACATTCTTTCCATCTATGAATTTAATTATAATAAGCTTAAATTATATTGTTCTAAAAAGCTTTAGAACAAAAAAAAAGAAGAAGAATGTAGTATTATTTCGAAATACAAATGATAATTCAACTCAAAAAGTCTTTATCAAACTAACCTGATTTTTTTACTGATTGCTTTAGGATGTTAAAAGGAAGATCTTGATGATTTTGATACAGATCGGATCTCTAGCTAGAGATCTAGGAGCCAAAGGCTTGTGAAATATGATGCATTTAAGGCCAAATAATCATGATAAATCTACTATTTACTATTTTTTCAGTAGAAATTAGGCCCTTTTCGGAATTAGTATTCTTAGTCCAAAAACTACCATAACTCGAGTCTCTTTCATGAGTTATTAAGTTAAAGTTAAAGCAATCCCATAAACAGGGCGTGCAGGCCCACGGGAGCGCGGGAGATAAGGCTCCCAGAGTTTCGTGACCAACGGGACTAGATTGAGGTCGGGAGGTCAGCCCGACGCCCGCCCGCCCTTAACTCCCGGGAAAGAAACCCGGTACCCATTCTACAGAGGGCTGGGTAGACCCTAGGACCCGATTGGTGGCTAATGGAGAGTGGAAAAATTCCCTCCCTCTGCCAAGGCTGGGAATCGAACTACCGGGCCCTTTCAAGAGTTATTATGATAATTAAACTTAATTACATTTAAAACTAAAGATTTTTTTTTTTTTTACATGTTTAGACTATCCACTGTTTTTATTTACTTATTAATGTTGAATAATTTTACAATCACATTTCTATAAATTTTATACAGTTTATGTGAGTAAATCTATAATTTCTTGGTTTCATTTGCATGATAAGAAATTCTAGAAAACTTTTCTATTTTAAAACAGGTGAGACTTTCTTACCTTGGTTGTGCGCTGGTTCCTTGTTGAGTAAAAGCTGCAAAAATAAACCATAAACTTTGAAAATAGTTGACTTGATCCTGCTCCAGATAGTCTTCGTCTTTACCCCATTCTGACGCATTCAGCCTAAGATACAAAAGACTTAATTTGAATTTACTGTGAATTATAAGTAAAATAAATTTTTAATATGCTTAGACTTCAAAATAAAATATTGGAAATAAACATTCTTAAATGAGAAACAGTAGTAAAAGTAATTAATGATTTTTACTGTTAGGGTGGATAATTTTATTTCCTGAAGATGAATGTATTGAATTACGTCAATACTATTTACTAAGTTTCCAAGTTTAGAAATAAATATCTAAAGCTTCTAACTACATCTCGCTTGCATGATATTCAACTAAAAATAATTGTTTTGGAATATTTTATCACTATTCAGACATCAAAAACAATTTTTGTTACTCGTAAAAATTAAGCATACAGAGTAACAAAATGCCTAATTTTTACATTTCTTCTAATTGACAACATATTAAAGCTTAAAGGAAACTACTTTACCTGGATAAAATGAAGAGAAGGGCACTAATAACAAATAGAGCTGCGAGTAAGAAGATCCAGACTTCCATGGTGAAGGGTTGTAAGAAGTAGAATACACTTCTATCAATTCGTGGTGGTTTCCTATATAATATACCAATTCCAGATGTAAGAAAGGGAACAGTGAAATCCATTACACCTTTCCTAGCTGATGTTATAGTTAAATCCGCCACTGCCATATCAACCTCCTGTATAGAAATCAATAATTAATTAAAAGTTTCCAAATTGAGACATATAAATTCGAAGAAATTTCAATAGATAAGAGATATAATTGAATCAACGGCATTCGTTGTGAAGAGTATATAGGTCATATCAACAGAAAAATATAGAATTGAAAAGAATTAGGGATGACCCTCTTTAATTAAATTTAAAAAGTGAGATGAATTTATATAGAGTTAAAATAGTAAGTTATATCATGTCCTTTTTTTTTTTGTTCTTGATCTTTGATTCCATTTATAAGTAGAAAATAAATATGGTTCAATTATTCTGTTTTTATAGTTTCTGTAAGTAAACTAATACAATATAATTGGTAATTATGGGTTTTTATATACTTCCACATTCATGAAAGAAACTACTTTGAATATTTTAAGAATCCATTATTTTTTACTGACTGCAAATTAAGTTATTAAATTCAACAATTCATACAATAATATGAAATTGTTAGCAAATTTATTTTTAAAGACTAAAACTAGATTGTTTGCAATTTTTTTATTTATTATTGTATTTAGAAATATTCAGATTTGTCAAAATGAAATTACAACAGCCAAAGTGCAAGACATAGGAATAAGAAAAAGCTTAAACTTTTTGAAATAGTTATTGTACAGTAAATTATATTATATAAAAACTTTATTCTGTCTGTCATTCTGTCATAAGACTTTAAGTTTTTCCAATTTTGTGACCAAACTATAAGAGATAGATTTGTCATGCAAATGGATAAAATGTAGATCTTTTTAGTCACACAAACAAAATGCTACAAAAATCTTTTGAAAATTTTTTTGATTTCCAAGATGGCGCCTTTTAAAGGGTAAAATTTTGACTTTTTCTCAATTTAAATGAAAAGTATAAAAGTTGGAAGAGAATATTTGAAAGTTCTATCGAACGATATATCAGTCATTCACAAACGTTTCTGCGTTTGCAAGATTTTTGCAAAAATGTGAAAAATTTCATGTTGGCTATTGTGAGAAGTTTGTGAAGGCATGTAAAAATGAAACAACTGTACAATTCATGCAAATACGAAAACAAATATAGATCATAATTTCATAAATAAGCATGATATCGAAACATGCGGAGAAGGCCACAACGGGCTGGGAAGTCGTATATTCTCCGATTTCATTATTAATTAAAATTGGATTGGCCGTAATTGTAATAATTTCATTGATATTGACTGAAAAATTAAATATAGAATTAAAATGCCACCAAGAAGAAATCGAAATAATCATCAAAATGAAGTGCGCCCTTCTATGAGAGTAAGAAACAGCTGCGCGTAATGAACGACAATTAGCAGCCCACAATCAAGCTGAAGCGTCATTAAGAAAACGACAAGTTAATCAAAGATATCGTCAAAATGTTTTGAATAATTCATCTCATGATCAGATTCAAGTTCGAAGAAATGCAAATAATGAATCTCAAAGATTGAGACTTGCAAATGAAAATCCCCAACAAGCAGCAAATCGACGACAAAGTGATCGAAGTGCACACAGAAATTTGGTGAATAATTTGTCTTCTGATCAGATTCAAGTTCGGAGAGGATCAAATACACAATTTCTATTTCAAATAAAACATAAAATATTAACATTTTAGTCATATATAAACCACCAAACACAAAGAAAGGTAAATTTACTGACGAATTAGAGAATCTAATCATAAAAAAATGAAAATATATTAAACAACTGTCCAACTATACTAATTGGCGACGTAAATATAGATCAAAATGAATAAAACCAATGCAGTACAGAAATGCGTAAAACTTATGTGCAATAATGGTTTCAAAAATCGTCTTTATGAAACAACAAGAAACAACTATACAATTCATGGAAATACGAAAGCAAATAGAGATCATATTTTCATAAATAAGCATGATATCGAAACATGCGGAGAAGGCCACAACGGGCTGGGAAGTCGTCCATTCTCCAATCTCAATATTAATTTGCTAAATAAATAAAGTGTTTTTTTTTTAATGCTATATATGTAAGGCTAGTATAACATAAAAAGATTGTGACGTAGGACAATTAAAGCAGAACTACATAATAATAACGACAAATTTGTAAGACAAAATGTTTCCCAAACGTTTCATCGAGAATCATATAAAAACAAATAAAAAATACTTTCTATTATCTTCATTATATAATAATCTTACCCGTCGAACTATTTCCCCAACCATTCCACTCCACTGTCCATTTTCATCTACGGCTCCATATCGTCCATCTTTGACTTGTTGTATGGTGTAACGGAATTGAAGTTCATTAGCAATAATATCCATCAGATCCACTAGAAAACCTTCATATTTAGGATTACTTCCAGCCTGACTCTGCGAGTTGTTAGGCTTTAACATAACGTAAGGTATCGACTAAAATAAAAACAGAAAGAAAATACATTATAAATAAGGAAAAAACTGCTTTCATGTTGTACAGGAAACCATAGCGATCCCATATATGTTCATTCTCGACCACTTCTTCTGAGATAGGAAGTGACCCCAGAAGGAACTCGCATTTTTTCCCCACCTCTACAAATCAAAAGAGCTCCAATATATTGATTTGTGTCGATTTATATTTAGGGGCTGTAGAAGTGGTGACATGTTTTATTTTTGGCTACTTCCTAATGAACAGGAAGTGATCGGAATCGTATATTTTCCCACTTCTACAGATCCTGCTTGTCCGATTTGTATTTTGGGCTGTAAGGTGATTACAAGTTTCATTTTCGACTTCCCTTGGAGCAGAAGCGACCGCAGACCGAAACTCGTAATTTTTTCCCAACTCTACAAGCCACAAGCGTTCCAATAATATATCACTCACTGTCAATAACTAAGCCTATGCACCTAAATACTTTAAGAAATACAACTTTAATACACAATAAAAATACATTCGCAACTAGATTCGTTTCCGAGAGGAAACGAGAATGTATTTTTAATTGTATATTAAAGTTGTATTTCTTAAAGTATTCAGGTGCGTAGGCTTAGTTAGACAGTGAGTATGTTCAGTGCACGTAAACTAGACTAATATATCACTCATTTGGATCGATTTGTATGTTGGACTGTAGAGGTGCATGTTTCATTTTTGGCCACTTCCTTTGAATCAGGAAGCGACCTCAGACCAGGACTCGTATTTTTCCCCACCTCAAATATACTGTAAGTCCGGAGGGTTCTAATAAGGTATCACTGATTTGTATTTTGGCTTATTGAGGTGGTGACATTTTTTTTTTTTTTTTTTTTTTTTATTTTCGGCCACTTCCTGTGATACAGAAAGGAACTCGTATTTATCCCCATCTCTACAAATCAGAGATGGGTTCTAATAAGGTATCATTCATGTGTGTCTGATTTGTATTTTTGGTGTAAAGGTTGTGACTTGTTTCATTTTTGGCCCTTTCCTGCGAGACAGGAAGTGACCGTATTTTTCCCCATCTCTACAAATCATAAGCTTTCCAATAAAATATTTCTCCTGTATGTCCTACTTGTAGTTGGGCTGTAGAGGCGGTAACAATTTTCATTTTCCACCACCTCCACTTCCCATGGGACAGACCGGAACTTATATTTTTTTTTTCCTATCCCTACAAATCATAAGGGTTCCAATAATATTTCACTCATGTGTGTCAGACTTTTATTTTGGCTGTAGAGGTGATGGCATGTTTCATTTTTGGGCACTTCCTGCGAGACAGGAAATGACCGTATTTTTTTCCCACCTCTACAAATCATAAGCATTCCAATAAAATATTACTCATGTCTGTCCGACTTGTAGTTTGGGCTGCAGAAGTGGCGACATGTCTCAATTTTGGCCACTTCCTATGACACAAAAAGTGACCAAAAACGGAAACTCGTAATTTTCCCCACCTCTGCAAGTCATAAGCTTCCCACTCATGTATTTCAAGTTATAGTTTCGAGATATAGAAAAGGCAACGAATGGAAGGACAGACGGACAGAACCTTCTTAAAAGCTCCCCTTCTTTACACTTTGTATTTCGGTTCGCTAAAAACAATGAAAAAATAATTTCCATTGTTAGTTAAATTCAACAAACTAAAGTTTATGTAGACAGTTGCGCAGCTTGAGTTTCTAAAGCTCTGGACGAGTTCTCATAAAATATGGCCCATTTGGAGCTCCAACAATCTTAATAAAAAAAAGCATTTATTACCTTCGAATCAAGAAAAAAATCTTTTTCGTCTACCATCTCTCCTAGCTTCGCTATTCATTTGTTATTACAGTAAATTTCTATGTCACAATAAAAATGAACTCTCTAAAGAAGTTGTTCCAAATTGTGCGCCGAGGGATAATTCAAATTTTCGAGGGAAATACAGAATCAAGTTGCAGAAGATAGTAATCTAGGTTTCTTCCGACCTAGTGGTGTCATGAAAAAGTTATTGATACGCAGGATTCCGTGAATATTAAAATGAATATTGTTACCGGTAAAATGTGCCCAGACATATTTGTATACTTCCCTCACCCCGTGGATGTATAGTTGATCTGGTCTATCAGCCAGATCGAGGCTGGACAACAACAAAAAAATGAGCTGCTCAACTCAAGATAGGTATTTCGTCCGTCCCAATCATCGGTTGTCCAGCCTTCTCCAGTCATCTGCAGTCCAGCAGAAAAGAGTTCGTCCTTGGGCAGCTGTCCAATGGTCGCTTATACAATCATTTCCAGCTTAGCGGAAGAGAAGAGTTAGTCCGAGGGCAGTAGCCAATCATCAGTTGTCCCGCCGCGCCGTGTGCAGCACAGCAGAAGAAGAGTGTGGGCAGCAGCTCGATCGCTAGCGATAGAAGAGACAGTGGACAGCAGTCCAATCATCAGAGGAAGAAGAAGAGAGTCAGGGGACAGCAGCCCAATCGTCACTGGAGTCTGCAGTACAATGGAAGATGATGGCTACCCAGTCGTAGGATGGTAACAGCAGTACCTGGATTTACAGTGAAGATTCCGGAAGTCTACCAGACAGCTGACGAAGAGAAAGAGAGGTCTTCACTGAAAACCCAATCCCCATCAGTGAGATTCTGTCACAACTTTAGGTTCCTTTCAGTATAGTAAGAAGCTCCTCGGCAGAGATGTTTTTGTTCAGAAACAACGGAACTATCATTTAGAAGTGGTCAACTTCTAAATTCAGTCTTTGAAACGTTGACCACTTCTAAGTTCTCAAGAAGTTGGCATATTAAATATTTGCTAGTCAAATAATCGGTGACTAGCAAATATTATTTTAGGATTCACAAGAACAATAAAATAATAGCGAGAAAAATAAACATTATCTTCGGAAGATCATTTTCAATTTAAATATTGTAATTATTCGCAAATAAGACTTTATCAACTTTTCTTACTATTAAAAGCAAAATATAAAAATACATTTTGTTTCGCATTTTATCCATCCAATTTTCGCAAGTTACACTGTTTATCAGAAGACGTTCGATTTCACAAAAACTGGTGAGAGAATTTTGCGTTCATCATTGTTACAATGACAACTTTCCCATCCGAAAACCACAGCACAACTGCTTCCTAGAAAATAAAGGACAGCTGAGTAAAGCCCTCCCTCTCTACTATTAACAAATTATTCTATACATGAATACATACAGGTCTTAAACATGACGCCCACTTCGTTGGACTAGTTAGGTTAATGATCAGTGGAGAGTAAGTTACTTGGAAGTTAAAATGCGATCTTTCTTATTTCGAGGATCACAATCTCATAAAATTACAGGAAGTGAGATAATGTATACAGTCAATCATTTAAATACATATTTAAAGGAGAATGGGCAGAACTGCCCAACCCCTGTATAGCGATAAGATAAATACGTTAGGAAAGATCCCCATCATTAGAACATTTTTTTATCATTACGACTTGTCTCAATTATTAGTCCGTTCGGGGTTATATACGTCTAGATATGACGTTTGAGTCATTGATTGTATGAGTGTGTGTGGCAGAGAAGCCAACCACCTACAAGCGGAGGTGCTTTTCTGCCACACACACACACTCACCACAATCAATGACTCAAACGTCAGATATAACTCCGAACGGACTAATAATTGCGACGAATCGTAATATAACATATGTTCTACGTAAGGAGATCTTTCTATAGGAATAGCTATTTATATTATAAAGGTATCTTATTACTATACAGGGTGGGGCAAATTCCCATATGGTTTGCTCATTCTCCTTTGATAATAAAATTCTTGTCTTAAATAGGTCGAAGTCATCGATTAGGTTACTAATCTATAGCCACCAATTTGTTATCATTTTCAATAAAATAATTAAAAATAGCAAAACTAATTAAAAGTACTCAAGATTAAAGATAAGTTTGGTAATGAAGAAAGCCTTAAATAAAAAACCTTAGATAATAAAATAATTTAATTGTTGACTTCTTTTCAATACAAGTATTTTTCAGTCTACGAAGATAAAAAAATGTTATTTAAATATTGTATTATCCCTACAAAATCTAGAGATCTTTACTTTGTCACATATAAATCTAAGCTGTTATTGAATTAAATATTGACTTCTGTGTATCAAATGAAAGGAATTTTCATGTTGTTCTGAAAGACTACAAATTGTTCCAAGAATAGCTCTACCTATGGTCAGTGCATTCATCCCTGAAAGACTTATCTAACGAGACTTATCTAAAGAGATTACATAACTTCTATTGAAGAACATCCTTAATGAGATCTCATCCTCACAATGGACATTCTAGTAGATCTATTTTACGCTAGTTAGCGGTCATTTTTAAGGTGTAATAACCTACGATGTTAACGTTTAAAAAAAAGGTAATAAAATTAAAATAAAATTGTCTTTCGCCGTGCCGGCGTGGTCTAGTAGATTAGAAGGCGGTCTCCCATGAGGCTGATACGCCGGCACCTGGGTTCGAATCCCGACGTCGGCTTGGATGTTTACTTTCTTTCCTGTGTTTGTCTTCTTCTTCTCTTTCTCTTCCGCTGTCAATGGCATTGAAGGGTGTGAAAAATTGTCAGAATTGAAAATGGTAAAAAAATTACTTCAAAATCAATTTCTGACTATTGTAGGGTAAGTGCGATTGATGAAAGCACACATTTGAATGAACCACACAAGCCTACGCCAAATAAAATATATATATATATATATATATATATATATATATATATATATATATATATTTCTTAAAAATATTTTTGTAGACTAATCTTATAGTCATACATAATTATAACACAAGTTACAGCATGATTGTTATCGACAGTATCTTAAAACGAATACTGACTCTTTTTATCAAATTAAATTCAGTTAATTGAATAATTTATTTTATTTTAATTTTTTCTGAAACCAAACTTGTAAGTTATTTGAAGCTACATTAATTTCAAGATTCATTTGCTTCTAAATTTTGAAGAAAGTGTTTCAAATTAAAGTGTTTATAAATATATAGTTTCATGTAGATCCCTTCATTGGTTCAAAATACACATGACAGGCATCTGCAATGCCATGGTGCTTGTGAAAGTTTTGCTTTGGAAAATACATTAAGAAAAGTAATTGTTTGTATGGAGAAGAATCCCATATAATTTTCACAATTCCTAATTCTTATTATTACCTTTTAATAATACTTCCATCTATATTTTAGTTTTCGTTTCTTACCAAAATTGTAGTAATGACTAGTGTTTTATCTTTTTCAGGTGGTTTAGTTTCATCGTGTGGACCTAATTCGCCTTTTACATCAATTCCTGACTTTACACTCCATTTTCCTGCCTAGAAAATAAAATAAAATAGTAAAAGAAAAGAAAGAAAGAAATTAACATGAAATACTTAAATTCTTAAAACAGTAAAAATCGAGTATTTTAGGAAATAAGGTAATGTTATTAATTACTGTTTAATTTTTATTAAATAAATTCATCTTTAACCAGTAATTAAGGCTCCATTGTACAGTTTTATTTGCATTCAGTATTCATTCACTATCGTTCTGCATTATTCAGTGGATCAGAAAGGCTAATGAATAAATGAAGTTTACAAAGATATCACAGTTGCCGCCACCAATGAATGTTTGCCATATTAGGAAATTACTGTGACTTTAAATTATGCCTTCAAGTCATGTGACAGCAGTTAGTTAAAATATTAATAAAGCAAATCAATTTAATAAGTCACTTTAAAAATATCAAATTTATAATAATAACTAGCTGTACCTGGCATGCGTTGCAATGCCATTCAAAGAAAGAAAGGGCTCGTGAGAAGGGGCCGTAAATATAAGGTCCCAGTGTCGATCGGGGGTGGGACACTTAGGTCCTTGAGTCGCCATCCCCACCCAAGTGTGGTGGACCTGTCCCCCATAGGAGAGCGAATTTTTCTCTTTTTCCAATTGACTTAGGGGCCCCGAGAAGAGGCCCTAAATATAAGGTCCCGGTGTCGATCGGGGGTGGGACACTTAGGTCCTTGTGTCGCCATCCCCCCACCCAAGTGTGGTGTCCCTGCCCCCATAGGAGAGTGAAGTTTTCCCTTTTTGCAATAGACTTGGGGGGGAGGGCCGAGAAAGGGCCCTAAATATAAGGTCCCGGTGTTGGTCGGGGGTGGGACACTTAGGCCCTTGTGTCGCATCCCCCCACCCAAGTGTGGTGTCCCTGCCCACATAGGATAGTGAAGTTTTCCCTTTTTGAAATTGACTGGGGGGGGGGGGG
>JAFIDM010009631.1:121038968-121053463 GCA_023159025.1 Thereuonema tuberculata
TTTTTAATTGATGGGTCATTGATTTGTATGTTTGTCCGTTTTGTATATTGTCCCATTTCACTGAGCTAGGTATAATGTGCGGATCGGTCTGATGAAAGGTCAACAAACCTCGAAACAACACTGTCTCCTTTTCCCTAGCTCAAATACCAAAAATAGCTCAGTGAATTTTTGTTTTGTTTAGTCATATGCGTTCTTTGTTCTCTTTTAATGTAAAAATACATATTCAGTTGTTTTTCGAAAAACAAAAATACCCGAAGGGTGAACAGAGGTGGTGGGTTTCTATAATAAAATAGGTGTCCTCACTGACTCATCAAGGCACAGCAGAAACTGCTAAACATAGAAACTTTAAATTTTAAGGTTTCTTTTAGAATTGGTTTAAACGTCAGGGTTTGATAATTTTATTCCCTAAAGAGGTGGAGAAGGGCAGGAAATCTTATGTCCTCCAATCTCGATGACATTTGATATCTACAGGGTTTTCTGGTTACAAAACACGAATATAACATTCATTTGTAACTATCATGTGATTTTTTACCAACTGGAAAAGGTTCGAAGTGATCTCACAATTACTATTTCTTTCTTTTTCACATCAGGACAACCTTTTTTTTAAACTAGCACGGGTGTTTTGCTAGTACATAATAAACCTTCGATACTGTTTAAAGAATGCTAAAAAATGATCGGAAACTGTTTGTTGGCTGCAGTTTCTGAGACAGTTTTCAATTCGGATCCTTGTCAAAATATTTTTAATATTTTTTTTAACATATTTTTTGGAATTATTTTCAAATAAGGAAAAAATCTATAGAAATCAGATAATAGATGGAAGTAATGGTTTATTTCAGCTGCAAAGTCATTTTAAAAGGATAATTAATGTAAAAGAATAATGTGAATTTAGGTTTGAAATAAGACAAATAAAAATTAAATTTTAATTTTTTTTTTTAGTAATTGAAATTGACAAAAATACTTAAATTTGCATTTCATTTAATAAATTACATACAACATCTGATTAAAAACTGTTTTGAAAATTTCAAGGAATAACTAGAGTTTTAATATACATACGTGTTTCATGTATCCCACGATATCGGATCCTTTAGACCATGTATTTCCTTGATCACAAGATATTGATATGGTGTTAAGATCGTGGCGTCGACTGAAATCATTCAGTGCCTTTGCAAACAGCAGAGTAGAGTCATACAAAAGCGCTGTATCGGTCTATAGCAGTAAAGAAAAGAAGAAGGAAAAAACTAGATAATTCGAACATAAAATGAATTCTATTTATTCTATTTATTCTCCTAGATTTCTATTTATTCAATCATGTGGTTGTTAAATGCAATTGTTGAAAAAACAGCGAAGCAAAAAAATGCATAATAAGAATTTTAATGCCTAAGATGCTTATTTTGAATGGCTATTAACGATCCTATGGCAAATCCTAAAGCTGTTAGCCATCAAGATCGAATCACTGTCAAAGCACTTGGGATTTTATCAACTTCGTCGTTACAATTAGGAGTGATCTTTCTTCTGTGGAATAGCTATGTTTTGGAAGCCAGAGAGAATGATCAAAATGCACCTAAGAACCGAATATTCCAATAATTCCTTCCCCCCCCCCCCAAAAAAAAAAAAAGCCCAGAGCGTCCCACCTTCCAGCCAAAAACAAGTGGACCCTCGAGCAGCGGTCTCCTTCCAAATGCTTTCCTACTTCAGGGGAATTTTGTTTACCATGCGCTAGGTCTAAGATGAAATATCCCTATCTTATCACATCTGAAAGGCATCAAGACAAAAAAAAAGTTATTTAGTCATTCATAATTGTTTAAAGGTTTTATTCCTATTCTCAAGAACATTAAAAAGTAACCATTACATATGAAGAGCTTCTCAAGAGTAACTAATTACAAATATGTATCTTGATAAGTAGAACACATACAGCAAGTTAAGGGTTAAATTCTGCATTATTAAAGTCGGCGCAAAGAAACAAGACCTTGCAAATATGGCAAATTCTGTTCACTTAGTTCAGCGGTCGGCAACCCGCGGCCCGCGAAGCGTTTTGGTGCGGCCCGCAAGGCGTGTTGGAAGATTTTTTTTTTTTTTTTTTTGGTTGTTAAAATTAGATTTTCCGTTTTTTTTTTTGGTTGTTAAAATAAGATTTTCCTTTTTGGCCCAAGTGCGGCCCGCAGTAATCCCCACATAACATATTTGGCCCTCTTACAACAAAAGGTTGCCGACCACTGACTTAGTTGATCCAAGGTCTGAAGAGAATAAAATGGCGGCGGTAGAATAACAAGTTTCTGAGAGTAAGAAAGGACCTGCACAGGCAAGCCAGGAAAATAATTCGGAACATTTTTAACTACTTTCAAGTCAGGGTGAAGGAATATGTATTTCTGAATACACGAGACTTGGGTGAATGCTCATACAGGCAAAGAAAAACAATGACAGCGATGAATGCAGTATTCGGAGGAAAGGCATTATTTTATGCTACAGGGAAAGAATTTGCGTCTGACGATGGTTAACCTGTCAAGGTATTCCTCATCACGCAAATATGTTGAAAGCAGTGGTACGATATAATGAAGCATCAGAAAATAGGTAGAAAGCTCAGTATGTGATCGACAGCTTAGCATAGTTAACAGGCACGTAATATTACTGCGGTACCATTGTAATCACAACCCGATCGGATGAACCCTTGCTTTGGCTGTTTTCCAGAATTCATACAAATTTAAAAAGGTCCGTAAATATGCGGAAGAAACCAATTTGTTTAGTTACAGTTTTAAAATAAAGTTCTTCAATACCCAATTACATAAACTTAAAAATAAAACTAGAATTAAAAATAACTGACATCTTATAAAGACATTTAGAATAACATAAAATTTATAAAAAAAAAAATACGTGAACAATAGAAAAATAAAAGAATGCAAAGAATAAAAACTAAAAAAAAAAACCACACTCTTTTTGCCGTATATATGTAACTACCGACAATCTCTCTCTGATTGCTAGACAGGTCTTTCGAATTTTGACTTTGGCTTTTGAATTTTATAAAAAACATCATATGACATATATGTAATGATAATCCAAATGTGTAAATTGGATTAGTGACATGCCTATTTCGCAAAATTTCAATTGGTTATGTTTTTTATTCATGTTTTGATGTCAATATATTTGTAATTTTATTACCGTCATTGCGGAAACAGGAAGAGTATCTTTATTGATAATTGACTGCACTTCCGGTTTAGTTGGATCAACTAATCGAACACCACAAATCTTCACATCAGTGTCACGAAACACCTCAAGGTTTTTTAATGACAAATCCTAAAATCAGAAAATGATAAAATATGAAATATATTAGTAGTGTTCAATTTCTGTCGAGGGGAAAAAAATAAAAACTATTTGATAATCTAATTTATAAGAGAAAGGAGCTTAGGGCCATCTGTATTGTTATGCAATTTCAAGGTATATATGTTCTTAAAAAAAAAAGCAATTTTGATTGAAACTTTATATTGTTCTCATCTATTTCACTTAGGCTTAAATTCGTTATAAGACTATAGCCCAGGTTAGAAATTGGGTAACGTTGGAACAACTTATTATTTGTCTTAATTTTGCAAACAAAAGAAATATAACTAAAAATACAGAGAATTTAAAAATTTTTGGTTTTTTTTTTTTTTAGTAAATACGTGAAGTAGATAATTACCAAATGTGTTACTATGAAAGAGTAGTATTGATTGGCCATTCCCACTTGCTGTGCCTATAAACAAAAAATATTAAATAATATAGCTTTTTTAGGATGATTTTCTTTTTAGGATGCGCTTTAGAAGAAACCAATTAATAACTGAATAGCATAAATAACTGAAGTATTTGGGGAAAAAAATGGGTATATTTTGTTTTCCAAAAAAACTGTAGTCTTTAAAAGTTGCATTTTCAAAGAAGTATAGAATAAGATTTTTTGAAAATAAATTAGAAGTAAAACTAACGTTGTTTAATGTAGATTTAATAAAAGATACTTCATTAGGAACATTAAATAAAAATAAATTACCAGTTTAAAGAAATCATAAATCTCGTCTCCATTTGAATGAAAAACAATCCTTGTTTCTCCGGTTGCTTTAATTGTCTTTAATAAATCCGTAGATTTTGATTTGAAATCCAACTGATAAACCGCTACGTTCATTTTGGCATCAGAAGTAGTTGTTTCTAAAAGACGCTCTAAGTACGACAAACCTACATGTATAATAAGTATAAATCTGTTAAAATCATATGTAAATAATAAGCATAACAAAGTCTTCTGAGCTTTGTGGGTTCATTGGTTCCCTGCTTTAGCTTTATACACTTATCAATTAATCTTTGTACATAGAAACAATTGTGGAATCGATGTTGATTAGTCATTTTCTAAATTAACAATACGAAAATTATTATGTAAAAAGTTAGTGGAAACAGGTTTAAGTAAAATGCTATAATAAAATTATACAGTGCAACTTGGATAATTCGAAGCTGAAGGGACCACTACAAAACTTCGAATTATCCAAGACTTCGAATTAAACAAGTTACATCTTTTAACTTTAATTTCAGGTCCACTGAATGCTTGAAAAGATTATTCTGTCAATAAGTAAATATTTATTAAGAAAGATCATGATATGAAAGACTTAAACACTACATGTATGTAAACAAAATAAGATTTATATTAGAGGAAAAGGGGTAAATATGGGCACCCTCTTTTGTTTTTGACTTAAAGTTACTTTCTTTTGGAAAAATTCTAGATTTTGACCTGTATTAAAAACTATAACAAGTTTACTAAATGAGAGGAGGCAAAACAATGATTAATATCAATTATTTCAATTCGAAAATGAAGATTTACAAAAAGCTTCTAAAAAAGCACCAGAAAAAATTGGATGCAAACAAAATGCCGGGTCCAGATAAGATCACAAATGAGATGATAAAGGTTTTTCATGATGCTAGTCCCACCGTGTTGCCCAGGATTTTTAACAAATGCTTAGAGTTGGGTATCTTTCCGAACCTATGGAAAATAGCAAAGATTATTCCCATTCCGAAAAATGTGGACTCGGGACACATGCTTCTCGACAATATTAGATGTATTAGTCTACTTCCTTGCCTCGGTAAGTGCCTTGAGAGGCTATTGATAAATAGATTAAATTGGCATTTGAGGCATAAAAAAGTCTTGCATGAGGATCAGTATGGTTTCACCCCTCAGAAATCTACTGAGGATGCGCTGGTCCGACTGTGTGACATTGTAAATAAAGGTAAACAGAAAGGCTATTTCACCATTATGGTTTTCTTGGATATTCAAGGTGCATTTGATAATGCTTGGTGGCCGGGAATTATTCACCTACTCAGGAAGTCCAATATTCCAAAAAATTTACTTAATTTATTAAAAGATCTTTTGACTGAACGTTCTGCACTTTTTACTCTTGGAAATATTACCAGAGAATTTTCCTTGGAAAAGGGTTGTCCGCAGGGATCTATTTCTGGACCTTTTCTCTGGAATCTTATTATGAATGACTTGCTTTGTAATTTATCACAGTTTACGTGTTGTTCGAAAATTGCCTTCGCTGACGATTTGCTTTTAGTTTTTCAATATAAGGATCTTCCTACTGCATATTTTAAAACACAGGAAATCCTTAATTATGCTTTCGATTGGTGCAACTTTTTCAAGTTAAAATTTAACTCTACCAAAAGTAAAGTGATGATGGTCCACAAAAAATCAAGAAATGATTTCAAAATTCAGCTTTCCCTTGCTTCAGATCCTATTGAGGAGGTTAAACAAATGAAATATTTAGGCGTTATGCTTGACACTAAATTTTAGTGGAAAAACCATATTTCTTTTTTGTCAAATAAGTGGGAAAAAATTTTTATTGGCCTTTGTTGCGTTTGAAGGTGATGTTGAGGTGGCTTATAAGCAATATCGTTTATGCGATGACTGCTCCGTCTTTCAGGCAGAGCTTTTGAGCTTGAACCTGGTTACCAAGTACATCCAGGGACACTCCCCTTCTTCCACCTCACGAAAGTACTTGGTCTGCAGTGACTCCTTGTCCTCACTGCATATTCTTCAGGAAGTAAATAACGCTGAGAAACTTGTTGTCGAGACACAGACAATTATTAAATCTCTTGAGCTTAACAATATTAAAGTTGACTTCGCTCATGTCCGTGGCCATTGTGGGAACATGGGCAATGAAAGGGCTGATTTGTTGGCCAAACAGGCTAAGCGAAGTGATATTTCTCTGGATTTGACCCTACCTCCTTCCCATTGGAAGCTTCTTCAGAGCCGTAAAACCATAATGAGCTGGAATGCTGAGTACATGCATTCTAGAAAGGCTCAGTGGACTAAGAAGTTTTTCCCCACTATTCCGCTTAGGCTACAAAATAAACATTTTATCTCAAATTTTAAATTGACTCAGTTTCTTACTGGCCATGGAAATTTTCACGGCTATCTGCTTCGTTTTGGCCTTGCCTCTTGTGGATCATGTTCGTGTGGTTATAAAGAGCATAATCCAGAACATTTGCTGTTGCACTGTCCTATTTTCTCCCAGCAGAGATTGTCATTGCAAAATAAACTAAGATCTCAATCGATAAATTGGCCACCAATTCTATCAAAACTGGTGAAAAGCAAAAAAAGTATTTACAGAACTTAAAAATTTTATTTCAGAATGTGTGGTTTAGTTTTTCTTGTCTTTTGTATATAATTGTATATATTTGTATATATTTATTAAGTTAACGTACTGTGCCATTGTCTTTGTTCTTTGGTATTGCTGTAGTCAAATATGATTTCCTTCTCTTTTTACCCTTTTCTCTTTGTTGTAGAAGTTAATGATTATTTTTCCTTTTGTTAACTTTTGTATTATATGTTCACTTCAACTTACTTCTGTAAGCCTTGTGGAATACTTGTGGAACACAAGGTATACCTTTCGATATGTAAATAAAAAAAAAATATGGGCCCTCTCCAAAATAGTAAAAAAAAAATAGTTAAAAATGTTTTAAAACAGGATAAAACAATACAAAACGGTACAAAGAGCAAGTTGTATATTGGAGAATTTTAAATGAACATTAAATCAAAAATTATTTACATAAATCGCAAACATAAATGGCTCTTTCAGACCCGGCACAATTTAACTGTGCCCACTTTGGCACATAAGACATTTAACCCACACTTCTTCGCGAAATTTTCCTCACAAAAGATGCAAGGTGCATCATTCGATTCTGGTTTATCCCCATCGTTGATATCAGGTCATCATCGCTGTCCACAAGGGAAGGGTCACAGGATCTGATGATGAATCGTAGAGAAATCGTGGGTTGAATTTTCTTTTTCTGAAGGCCTTTGATCCTCCCAACCCTGTCTCTAACGCCGGGAAAACTCAACGACCTCTTCTTGAGAGCACTTTTGTCATGCGACTTGATCAACTGATCCTTGTATGACGTTCCAATGATGAGGCTGGCCCTTGCTGCTTTGCATCCCCGAGTAGTGGTTCTCTTCTTAATGTTGGGGACAGGAGATATGTCGAACGGAGAAACTGCATTTGAAGTTCCCCGGGAGCATCGCGGTGTTTCAGCAGCCTCATCAATGGGCATAGCTAGTTTATGTTGTTTAAGAGAAAAGATGGTGTAATTATAGGCCCCCTTTGAATGGGGGCCCATATTTACACCAACCCCACCTAAGCAAGATAGCCACCATCATATGTAACCTAAAGGCTAGCGTGACTAAAGCCGTGCTTCTAAAAGTAGCTTAGGATCTCTGCTTTCCGGATATTACTACGAAATTATTTTAAACTAACTACAAGGACATGAAAAAAAAGGATTTCACAGATCTGTCAAAGGTTTGCAGTCCAGAACAAACACCAATTCGCACAATAACTGATACTGCATCCACACTACTTGAAATTAAAGGTTCCAACTGCTCTCTGCTATCTTATATCAATAAAAGACACCATTTAATCCTGGCCGCAAAACTGCAGCACCTCCCATAGCCCCTTGGGGAGGGGGTACCCATATTTACACCTGTGCCCGTTTTTACACCTTTTCCTCTACATAAGTTACAGTACATATTACATTCAATACAGAAAATTATAGTTTTTCAAAAAATTGTGCAATGTCTGATTGTTTTTTTTTTTTTTTTTTGTAGAATTCTGTTGCTTAAGGTTAGCAAATTCATCAAGCATGTTTAGTGAACGGAAAACAGCTTCACTTACGTTGGTTTGTCCTTCAATGTACCGACGAAATTCGGCGCTATCCCGTACTCGTTAGCGATTTGGAATTTCTTCTTCACACCCTTTTCCACCTCGCGAATGACGGCGACCTTTTCAGCGAACGTTAAATTCTTGTACACGCGTGGTTTACTGAAAGACATGTTGACACTGACAGCAGGAAGCTCGAATGGCGTTTGAAGCATCACGTGTCGAACGGTGGCGGGAAGGGGATTTCAGTTGTCACGTGTCGAATTTCTTAACGATAAAACGCCGAAAAGTCGTTAAGGTTCGAATTTTTTTATAAAAAACTTCGAATTAAGGAAGTTGAACTTCGAATTATCCAGGATTTTTTAACATTGATTTAATAAGAAATTCAAGGGACTAAGAGAAATCTTCGAATTAACCACGATTTCGAATTAAAGATGTTAGAATTATCCAAGTTGCATTGTAGTAAGTTTCGAAATTTTGAAATAAATTTTATCGAACTGCTTTTTTATTTATTTATGAATAACCACATGATAATTGTCAAATCACAACATTTTGTAAAAACATAAAAAGAACATCTTGTCAGTTGTAGAAGGATATTTTGTTCTTTCGAATTACGAAAGAACTACAAAACTAAAATACAAAATTGTTGAATTAGTAAAAGTTCCTTTTTTTTTTTCCTACATACTCATTATGCATTTTTAGGCCACCATTTAGTTACAAACTTAAGTAATGCAGGTAACAGAACAGATCTGCTTCTTCAATACGGAGTTAAAAATCTGTTAATAATAATTTGCAATTTTCATTGCAGCATTGTCATTGCAAAAGTTACATTAGTCTGGACTCCGTAATAAGTAATAGCATGCACAGTTATTATTTGCTGCAGATCTCTAGAGAAAATAAATTCCAAATTTTATTTTAATGAACAACTAGGCTGTTTATTTTCCTTGGTTGAAAACTGTAATTCTTGTTGATTTCTAATTTGAAATTAGCCTAAAAAAAATCTATTAGTGATAAACTTGTGTCTGTTAAATCGAAGTGTAGAAATCGTTATCTGTGCAAAGGAAGCACCCACAATGCATTGGTAACAATCAAGCATCGACATTAGATATTTTTTTTAAAAAAATGTTATCTCACTACAACACCTGAATGACACGATGAAAGACCAGTCTTTTGTAGTACAGATCAAATATTTATTATAGATATTTCTTATTTATTCTAAGATTATTTTGTATTTGATTAATAGTGTATGATATTAGATAACAAATTCTTTAAATATATATATATAGTAAGTTGATATAAATGTGATTTCAAAGCAAGTTCAAAGCAAGTGAGATAAAAATACATAAGTTAAATCATACAATATCAACGTCTGTACTTTGATATTGCTTAAATAAGAAAGAAATATTTTAGATAATATCTTCTATTGGGAATTTTCAATGGTCTGATTGTTATTTAACCACCAGAAGTCATTTTATTTTTCGTTATCAGGAAGTGGCAAGGACACTCTGAAATTTTAGATGTGATTAGTTAAAGTGGAATCCAGCTTTGGCAGATTCAAATGGACTTCAGCTTTGAATTCCATTTAAATCTGCCTAACATGTTTAGGTCATTACAGAGTATAACAGCGATAAAAGAATAAAGAAGCTTTCATATTACAGGTAGGTCTATGTTACAGAGACTATTTTAAGGAAATGATAAAATAGAAGACATTGAATTGTTTTACTTATGTTACTATGGCATTCGACATTCCTACCAACACTTGTACTTCTTCCTGTTCCACAGCATTACTCCATTCTTTTCAGGGCAATTTTTACTTGGGTCAAAACCAAAGGACTAAACCTTTGTTGCCAGTTAATAAAAACCATGTAATATTTCTTTTATCGACGGTGTCTGAATGTGTGAACGCGAACTCATTGAGTCCCTAAAAATCTATCTTTATCTGGTTCCTACTCCATATATATATAATTCACTCATATTTAAACGGCCACAGAAGTTGTTCTTTATCAGTCTCGGGTACATGACCTCCAGCATTTCGTTTCCTATGAATAACAACTTTTTTGGAGCTTATTTTTCCCAGTTTGACTTTTTCACAATGATTGGTGATTGAGTCAATTAGAATGCATCAAACTTCAGTTTCAGTTTCGAACTTCAATCTATATTTCCACAACTTGCAGGAAACAGGAATTGAAAGACAGCAGATAAACTAACTATACTATGCAAGTAAAAAAAAAAGTTTAATATTATGCAAGTAAACTGGTCTCTGAATGCTTGAGTTCGTTCGGTAATAAATGAGAATGGTCCGAGTTGTTCCAAATTGTCCACTTTGCTTTGGACTAATTTTTAAATTTTCCACAACACGATATGATTGGTTGAAAATGGTCTTGTGTATAAATTTGATATAGGATAATTTATGAGCTTCCATAAAAAAAATTTGACTTTTTTTTTTTTTTTTCTATTTTACTCAATGAGCACTTTTATATTAAGGTACACTATTTGCAAAATAACAAATACACATTATTTAATAATTTTGGTTGCTTTTAAATAAAAATGACAAATCAATTTAAAGATTTGAAGTACTTAATTAAACAATGTTAGAAAATTAGAATCTGAATTTAACTTTGTGCCTTACTAAATAAAAAAGGTAGATCAGATAGTGTTTACACTATCAGAATCACACGAACTGGACTCTTTCTGTTGACAAATTTTCATATATTTATTAATGTCAAAATATTAATGCAAAAGAAGATTAACTTCATTGAATTTTTATGCCTTACCTTCTTGCTTCGTATAGACAAGAGCAAATGACTTCCATTGTAAGTGTTTTATTAAATCGAAGAAAGCATCGCATACTTTGTTAGATATTGGATAAAGGTTCACGGTTGTCTGGCCTTGGTCTCGGCTTCCATCTGTCCATATTTGTTCAATGTAAGGAATACCCACAGCATTACACAGTGATCGAACAAATGGAGCATTGGGGGATGACTGAGGACCAAAGATGGCAGCCTGACTATTTTTCAGCAATTGACATGCTGAAAACAAAGAAAATGTGTATTAAAAGCTTTCATGAGAATCCAAAGGACAGAAATAGAAGTTTACGAAAATCTTTCAAAGAAAAATCTTTCTAGTGATATTTTTAAAAATGTAACCAGGGGGATCAGAACTTCATCGTAAGTGGGAGGAGGACGAAAATTTTATATTACATTATGTTATTATTATATTATATTAAATATTATATTATTATATTGCAATAATTAATATAATAATAACTAAAACTACTCATGAATTAATAAATTTTAAGATTATTATTAGTAATTACTAAATAAATTCTAACTTTAATTGAGTATCAATTTATCAATATTTAGAATTATTAATTATTATATTAATTATAATATTGTTTAAAACTCTATTACGATTACAGGACCCGTGAATGTCTAAAACACAGAAGAAGGGAAAACATCAAACTTATATTTTAAATTATTTTCTCTATAGTTTTACTAATTTGCCTACATATCCTTGTTCCTCCTCAGTTCCGATTTTCCTAAAGTACAGTATTAAAATAATTTTAATTTTATTTGCTGTATTTGATTTCAACAACAGCATGAATAACAGTACTGTAGTCGAAAAAAAATTATATGTGCATAATAATAGTCTATGATATGTATTTGACGTGTGTCAATAATAGTAATTGAAATTCAAGTTGAAATAAAATTCAATAAACACATATTTTAAGTTTGAAAAATATATATATATATATCAAAGGCATTTTATATATATTACATTGCGGAAACCCGGGCGGGCGTCGGGCTGACCACCCGACCTCAATCTAGTCCCGTTGGTCTCGAAACGCTGGGAGCCTTACACCCCGCGCTCCCGTGGGCCTACATGGCCTGTTTATGGGATTGCTTAACTAACATTGCGGAAACCGGTTTTCAAGCCCTTGCATAGGACTTTTCGTCAGCCTGAATAAAGTGATTTTTAGTTTACAACAAGTGTGTTTGGGAATTAGCCAATCGTGACGTTTTATTTTGAATTTTATGTAAAAACCCCGTTGGGCGAAAGTGGCGCCGCCTATCGGTCTAAAAGGGTTCCTCCGCACTAGCCAATTTTACTTGAAAACCACATGAAGTCGTAAGAGGGTCGTCTCTGCCTCCAGCATGGTCATAAGGGGACGATTAACGTTCCATTCTTGTCTGTGGTTTTGACACAGATTTTTAGTCAAGTCTAGAGGATGAGTGAATGTTCGATTTTTCGAGCCAATTTCAGACCCTCCGGCAAGAGCTGAATGCAGCCTATCCCTACCACCCCTACCCCACTCTCAAGTAAAGTCACTGTATGGTCTTTCTGTCCATAGACAAGTATGGAAAGCGATTGATCTTGGCATTTGCCGACAATGCGAATACGCGATTGGCTGAAGACCGCCACGTGACCCCATGTCCGCCATTTTCGAGACATCTTGTGCTCGACGACAATACATTAGACGCTGATTTTGCGAGGCGACTACATCAGTTGCTCATACTTTTTATCATTTTTTTTTTTTGTAAAATAGAATGCCTGGTTGTGCTGACTTCGGGTGTAGCAACAGAACAGGGCTTTTGTTTTGCTTTCCGACGGGAGAACGAAATAAACTTCGTTTGAAATGCTGGCTTCACAACGTTCACAATAACAGTAATTTGAATAAATATTTTACGTTTCGTTGAATTCGTTACTAAAATGATGCTTCCAAAATCAACATGCTATTATTATTATTATTATTACTATTTTTTATGAAGATATTGTTATATCTATGAACATCATGCTCTTAACAAAATGATTAATATTGTTTCATATCCATAGCAAGAAAAGTAATGCAATTTACTGGACTTAATTATGTTTCTTACACAACATATTTTAATTTTTTGGGGGGAAATTCAGTAAAAAAGTTTAGAACTATAACTTAAAAATTTTAAACTGAAATTCTCAACATATATTACATGAATATATACCTAAGTTGCATCTGTGTGTAATAATTTGTTAGTGAATATGAGCAGGATGAATTTAGCAGTAAGTTATCTTTTCTATATTTTATTAATATAAATATCTTAAATAATTTTTTTTTAAATAATAAATTTTATGTTTTTAAAATGTTTTTTTAAAAAAAATAAGTAATTACTAAAATAAAACGAATCGTTTGGCCTTTTCAAGTTTTATTTTATTATTAGTTTATTGTAAGTTAATAATATTTTTATAAATTTTGTCTTCTATATAATCAATTGTAAAGTTAGTATTAAAAATAATCAAATCATCTATATATATATATATAAATTTTAAAATGAAAAGGGGAATTAATACAAATTGAT
This sequence comes from Thereuonema tuberculata, assembly GCA_023159025.1. Classification (NCBI taxonomy): domain Eukaryota; kingdom Metazoa; phylum Arthropoda; class Chilopoda; order Scutigeromorpha; family Scutigeridae; genus Thereuonema; species Thereuonema tuberculata. The sequence goes on from JAFIDM010009631.1 coordinate 121,052,458, forward strand.
ATTCGTAAGCCAATAAAAATAAATTAGCAAGAATGCTACTATTATATATATATACTATTATATATATATATATAATTTTTTTTATCATGATTTATTACAATTTTTTTTTCTTTTTACTCATTTTAACTACTAACATAAGTTTTGATATGAAAGTAAAAGACTTCGTTTATAATGAGCTAACTATCATAAATCAACGATTTTGACATTAAATAAACATTGTAGATAAGGTTTACAATGATATTACTATAAAGTTCCTTCAAATACAATGAAAAAACAAATTAAACGGAGAACGTCGTTAGCGCTTTGCGCGACTCACGGCAGTGCGTTGTCTCGAAAATGGCGCCGTACGGAGAGATGTCCATACTTGTCTTTGGACACAAAGACCATACAGTGACTTTACTCTCAAGAGGATAGCACGCCATCGAAGATCCATCTTAGACCGACAGGCGGCGCCACTGTCGCCCGACGGGTTTTTTACATAAAATTCAAAATAAAATGTCACGTTTGGCTAATTCCCAAACACACTTGTTGTAAACTAAAAATCACTTTATTCAGGCTGACGAAAAAGCCCTGTGCAAGAGCTTGAAAACCGGTTTCCGCAATGTAATGTATACAAAATTCCTTTCATACTTAAAATGTGTGTTTATTGAATTTTACTTCAACTTGAATTTCAACATAATAATATGCAGAAAAAGAAATGTAGCAGAATGTAGTTAATGTGTAAAATCTTCTGAGGATATTCGAAAGTTAAGATTTCAAAACTAATTGGTCGAAATAAAAAAAAAAAAGCAGTTGCTCAGTGGCAATAAACGAAAAAGAAAAAAAAAAATATGAGGCTACTTCTTGGAAGTTTTAGATTAAGAAGAAAGACAAAATTAAACAGTTCAAAGATCAACTGAAAAGAAAACAAAGAGAATGTATTTAAAGACAAGGGAACTGTATTGTTATTTAACGTATTGGAATGTAATGTACGTATTTTGGTGGGTTTTTGATCACCAAATCCTTA
>JAFIDM010009631.1:121088742-121100049 GCA_023159025.1 Thereuonema tuberculata
TGCAAAGAATTCTACATTAATGTCAAAATTCTACATTAATGTTTGCTATTGATCTATTTTTGTTTTAATCTCTTTATTAAACATCTCCATCAAAGAAAAAGAAATCGAATTGAAAAATTTGCTGAAAGGCAGTTTGATTGACCCTCCCCTCTTTTTTTTTTTTTTTTTTTAAAAAAAAGCTAGAACTCTCTCTTGAAAAAACTCTCTCGTGAAAAACTTCGCCCTTCGAACCCGCCAAAGACCATTCCTGAGGACTGATTTGATTGGATTAAGCAATTTCACATGATCATACGTCATGTGTAGCCAACCATCCAATGGCAGAAGACGTGATAAATGCCAAGACGAAACCTAGTGAGTTTCAAGATCCCAATCTAATTTATGCGCAATTTGATTTCATCTTCTCGTCATTTCGCTTTTGGAAACTGACCCCCATTATTGCAACGTCCACGTGCAACGCAACAGGCGAAAAGACTCAAGAAAATCATTTTATTAAACTAGAAGAACAGAAACAGAAGGAAAAATAAGAAACAAATATCGAAAGAAGAAGAAAAAAAGTTGCGGAAAGACATAAGTCTAATTTTAACAAAAAGAAAAAAGAAAAAAAAAAAGTAAGACAGAAGATAAAAATGAAAGAAAAAGATAGAGTTTGCTGTTTGAGTTGGATCATTTTCGTCTTAATATTAATTAATTGCAACGCTCTTCCTGACAAGATCAGCATTGGTAAGTAAAAGAAAAACAATTATTCTTTCAGAAAAAAAACAAAAAAGAAAGAAAGAAAGAAAGAAAAAAAAACCAAAAAAAAAACTAGTTTTTTTACTTTTATTTATTCGTTTATTTATTAATTAATTAATTAATTAATATATTGAATTGCGAATTAGACTGTTCATGATGAATGAAAAATTTGTCATCTGGTTCCCTAAATTATAGAATTGCTTTGGATTCTGCGTTATTACTTTCTTTCTTTACAACTAATTTCCTTTAAAAGGACATTTTTTGAAATTGTTAATTGTTTTTGCTAAGTGAAAATGCTATAATATTTATAACCAGATTTATTGTATTGTTATATAATGTAAGCATACATATAATTCATATTACTTGTAATATTAAAATGCAATACCCAATTTAACATAGAATTAATTATCATTTCTACATTATTATTTTATATTATTTAATATAAAAACATTCTGATATCCATGTATCATAGTAAAATTGATAATTACATCGCCTATGGATTTTTGGCGCCGTTTTTGCCGTGAAGTGGGATTACTATATACGAGAATGAATCAATGAAAGCTATTACATTGTTAAAAACGGAAAAGACCGTAAATTATCCAATTGGAACTACAATTTAATTGAATAAATGAACAATGTATAATTACTAAATGATTAGTATGATATTATCGATAGTATTTAGTAGAAAACCTTTGTCGACATTAATTAATGATATTACTTTGTCAGTGATTTGTAATTGCTTGAGCGTAATTGAAGTTAAATAAAATAATAATATCGTAATTATATTGAAATTTTCGGGAATTCACTTAAAGAAGGATAAAAAAAGTTGAGAAATTCGTAGATTAGAAATGGATTTATATCGTGGATTGCCGCAAGCTTGGATTTTGACCTCTTGGTTGTAGTTCTCGAAATGCTGATTGGAACTTCACTTGTAGATTTCCAGTAACAAAGGAATATTTATTTATTTATTTGTCACATTAATGGTTTAAATAATAATTTCATTGATCAGAATGATTTCGCTGAAGGATGTTAATTCCTTTTTCAATATGTACTTCAAAATATTTATATATTTTAAAACTATATAAATCCAAATTTTTTTTCAATTGTTTTAGTTTTATTACACGAGAATTATAAAGATGTAGAAAAATTAACCTAATTCGATATAAATTAGGTAGACATTTATTCTAAGTACAGTGATTTTTTTCCATTGCATGTTTGTATTATTTTTATTAAAAATTTTCCAATTACAATGGCCTGTAATTCTTCCTTTATTTACTGATATTTAAATTCAATTGAAGGATTTATTATAGATATTTTCTTGTAAAACCTCAGCCATAAAACAAAAGTTCCAGAATATTATTTTTTTAACAATTATTACTATTGACTTGGCGAAACCATTTGTTATAATATAATTCATAAGTATCTATTTTCCCTTCTTAAATAATTGTTTTTAAGTTTACATTTTACTAGAGTTTTATATCAATTTTTTTTTAAAATCTGAATTTTGATGTAGTTTCTAAATTATCGAAATAGAAGTCTAAAACAAGTTATTTTATTACTTTATTATATTTTTATGATAAAATTTTACAACGTATACGAATGAATTTTTCATTTTATAAATTTTATAAGCAATTTGTATTTATTTATTTATATGCTTGTTGATTTATTTGTTTAATTGAACCCAAAAGATATTTTTTTTTTCATTTTATTATCGATTTAATCGTTTATTTATTTATTACCCAAAAGTTGAGTGGTTTAAGGTATTCAATAATCTATGTTTATGTTCTTTTTTAACGACACTCTTAGTTCATAAGTTCTCTTCAGTTGTAGAATAAACAAACTAAATATTTTATTTATAAACCATCCAAAAAAAAAAAAAAAAGTTCATGCATTATATGACATTTATCTCCTGATATACGTTGAGATAAAGTGAAGGACAGCTCAGAAGTTTTTACATAAATGAAGAAAAAGTGCAATTACTCTATCTTTTCTAATTACAATAGTTGATTAGAGGTAATGAACTCAGATAAACCTAAGAAATAGTCTTTTCTTTCCTCATTCTCAAATGGAAAATGAAAATGAAAATGAAAAAAAATCCAAACCTTCCATTATAACAAAAGTAATTTTCAGTTTTTTTTTTCTTTTTATTAATTACCAAAATATAATTACTAGTTATACAGACAGAACTTTCATTTGATTAAAGTATCTTGAATGATTATTCTTGTTGGATATATATGTTTTTGCATTATTTTATGTTTATTAGTTTTAGTCTAAAATCCTTTAATTTATTCTCAAATAATATTTAGTAAAAAAAAGCGGAAGAGTTGGTTATTAGTTTTAGTCTAAAATCCTTTAATTTATTCTCAAATAATATTTAGTAAAAAAAAGCGGAAGAGTTGGAATTTCTTCGAGGTTTCTTCATGAAGAAGAAAAAAAAAATACGAATGCTTCTATTAAAGAAATTTAATCACAAGAAGAAATTGAAAGATGTGGTGTCAAATGTGCGGAAATGCTTATGAAATAAGTTAGATTTATCTCTACACATGATAAAATTATTAAGTCAATATTTTCTAAAAAAAGAAAAAAAATGGCGAAAAATACATATAACCAGCAACTTAGTCAAAAGAAAAATAATTAGGAATAACGAAGATTCTGAGTATTATTGCAGAAGTAAATAGGGGCCTTGTCAATTATATTTTGTTTGATTAGCGTCATAATGTTCTTAAAAAAAACATAACAATAGCTACAGCACTTTTCACTCATCGAAGTCACTTCTATGGGAAGACCTTGTCACACAGCTGCTGACTGTTGTATCAACGCGCTGATATTCGGTTTCGCTTATTTAAAACTAAAATATATATATTTTTAAAGGAAAGATGGAAAATTTTCAAGAAAAATGAATATTTATTTAATCTAAAATTGTTCTGTTGCTTAAAGGAAAAATTATTTAGAAAAGAAATATGCCAAGCATTAAACTTTTACTTAGTTTTAAAAGTATTTAATTTTATTTTTATATAAACTTGTGGGAAAAAACAAAGAATAGTATACCAAGCATGGAATTACAATTTTTTAATGTTTAATTTATTTTTTACTTTTATTAAAACGCATTTTTATTCAAAATTGTGGGGAATTCAACACCATCGTTTTTTTTTTCTATTTCTTTTCTCAAAAGCTAATTCCATTTTTTTAGAAGGTTGTTGATGCACTTAAATTTAGATTTTAGGACTATTTAATCCAGTTTCCCATTAATGAATGTAATCAATGATAGATTGTATTTTTCTGATTGGCATCTAAATGAACAACTTGTTTCATTTTGTCTTCTTAAAGTTTATCAAACTTCTGTGCATTTTTTGGAAGTAGTGCGTACAGCTATCACTGGTTTAATTTATACATTTGGTTTAATTGTTGAAATTATTGAGAACAAGAATTTTGTCTCATACAGATCATACAAGTCGTTGACGATAGTTCCAAACCTGGAAATGTATTTTTAAGTTTTGTAGTCTTTTCCAGTAGCTGAATTCAAAGAGATTTACTATGGAAAGATCAGAGAATATTCTTTATCCAAATGCTCACTTCTATCGAGGTGAAATAAGATATTATCCCATGTAATTATTTCATGTAATTAGTGATTTATCAAAACAGATCACTTAGTAACGAGCAAATTGGAAGAAAATTACTACTAATCAATTAAAGCAATTCACAATATTTCATATAATGTTAGGCTTATCGGAGACTTACTGAGATTTGCAGATAGCGTTCTTTAATACGAATGGATATATATATATATATATATATATATATATATATAAATAGATCTTATTTAAAGAGATTATATTACAAAAAAAATAATAAAAATAATAATAAAAAAAAACCGTTTTGTTTTGTATTGCAAAATACTTAACTTCCAAAAACTTTTTACTTCCCCCTGTCGGTAGAAATATAGAGGAAGGGTTAAAATATTGATGAAGCTTTGTATAATGGCTGGAAGGTCAATCTTCTAACCTGCGCACCCACCCTCTCCGCAATTAAAATACTACACACATCCGTGGAAGAAAATCCAAATTAAATTTTAAGTATGGAAGCTTGTTTTCATTTTAATTTGACTGGGAATTCCTTTAAGCCGTAGGAGTTGGATGAGATGAATCTTTGTGACTTATTATAAATCTCTTTTAGTGTCAAAAGATTCTTGGAAAATTTCATGATCATTTCAAGCAGTCATGCATTCAACAACTCTAATTCAAAAAATAGATGTCTGTGACTGTAAACCTTATATTGATTGTAAGCATGTATCCTCCACAATAGTCTTTTCACTTAGCAACGTCTTTGATGTGCACAAGTCTTCTTCCAGTGTGTTTCCAAGATTGTATTTCAAGTGTGGGAGGGAGTTTCGTTTCAGAGTGGACGTAAGGGGGAAATTATTTTTATCTCTATGTTCTAAATCATTGTAGGGATTTCAGAAGGAAGATGGGATGATAATAGTAATAATAGTAACTTTATTTCGATTAGGTTCTAACAAAGTCCTATTAGGAAATATTAGCATACATTCCATTAAGCAGGTGCTACAGTTGCGTACAACAGATTGATATAATTCAATTATTAATTACGTTTGATTATATATTAAATATTGATAAAAAGATTTAACAAATGAGATAAAACTTGCCGGTAATATAGTAATTAATAATTTTGGAATTGAAAACTTCTGCAAGTTGTAAGTTGAAAGTTAACTAATTACACTAATTTTCTTGAGTTTTGAAAAAGTTATACATATTTGAAAATCTATAATTAATGTTTACATAAATAAATAGGCTTCAGGACAACTTTATGACAAATCGATAGACAATTTATAAAATTGCAAAACGATTTATAATGAAACATTTTACAAGTAACTTCCATAAGGAAAAGACAGACAGACAGACAGACAGACAGACAAGTATAGAATTTAAATTCAAGGTATTAGGTAAATTCTCTTCAAAAAGAGTTTATGAGATGAATCTTTGCCACTTATTATAAATCTCTTTTAGTGTCCAAAGATTCTTGGAAAATTTCATGATCATTTTAAGCAGTCATGCATTCAACAACTCTAATTCAAAAAATAGATGTCTGTGACTGTAAACCTTATATTGATTGTAAGCATGTATCCTCCACAATAGTCTTTTCACTATTGATATACTATTATTTTGTATTATTTTCACTATTTGTTCCCATTTAACTAAGTGCTCTAGTCTAGACTACATTCTAGCTTTTATATAATCAAAAGTTAAGTACATTTTGTCTCGTTAAAATAATGAAGGTTAAGAAACTTGGTGTGCCCTGGAATTCTAGGAACAAGTAAACAGTGGATTCCTACAAAGAAAACAATGGGTCTGTTTTTGTTTATGAGTTTTGTAATGATAAGTCTTTCTAATATTTTATATACTTATTTTTAATAATTGCATTCAATAGATCTGCATTAAATAAATGAGAGCTAATAAACTCGAAATATCCAAATTAATATCTTAAGTATAAAATATAAATACCCTAATTATAATCATTTTATTCTCTGCAATAATAAGATAAAATTTGGACATTTCTGTATTTTCGATCGTACTTTCTGCTGCAGTATTTGTGGAACAAAGTAATAACTAATTTTCTTTAATAAACATTTTTCAAATAAAATATACCATTTCCTTTATTTGAAAAATAAGTAAATATTGAAGAGGAAAAAAAAAATCTATCCGTTGGATGGGAATAGCATTGAATACTGGAATAATGTAACTTTTAAATAAAGGAAAGAAGAGAGGAAAATTCTGAATAAATAGGAGCAATTGATGGATCAAGTGATTGAATCTAGCAGTAACTAATGAAACATTTTCTAATTTCAATTGATTTTTATAAAACAGTATAAATTACCTTAGCTGAAGCTGTCGCCATTTTGTTTCCAAAACGCCTTCACTGTTTTTAAAAGCTACGAAGGAAAACCTGACACAAGTGAATGTTTAGTGTTAGCAGATTTTGCTGAAAATTACAGTTTCTTGATTCAGGATGAAATTAAAGTTTTCATTGGGTATGCGCATAAGCCACACTTCATCCTTTGGTTTGTTATTTAAATCAAATGGTGTTTTGAAAAACCACATCAACTGCATCAGAAGTCACCATATAAACACTACACACAATACACTTTATGCTTTTCAGAAGCACCTTACAAGCCACAGCAATAAATCAACTCTTCCATCAATAAAAATAAAAAAAAAATCAATAACAAAATATTTCAGTGATCGTCTCTATAAGAACAAAAACAAGTGAATATAATTTTGTGCTAAGCATAAATTTAATGGCGACCCATAATAATAAAAAAAATTAAAAATTAATAATAAAAAAAAGGAAGTATGTTAATATAAGGAAAAATAAAAAAAAAAAAAGTTAGGAAAATAAGAAAGAAAAAACAAAACAAAACAAAAAAAGCAAAAAACAGCACAAAACAGTAGATACACGGATTCAACCGACAACATTCTGCATATCAAAAATTAGCAAACACGTTATAGCTGACAACTGAAATCAGATGGTCTGCTATTCTGACATTTAAGCTAACAGCGGAAATCCAATAAAAACAATGCCAAATATCTCGAAGATTGGTGGGGGGGGGGGGGCGTTAGCCCATAAAAATACCTATTCCTATATTGTTTGGGCCTCTGAACACGATGATGAAATCCATTTGTCGATCCGACCTTCCGTTCGGGAGTTGTTAAAGAGGGTACAATGACAACAATGCCAAATATGGGGGGAGGGGCGATGCCCCCTGAAAATACTTCATTCGTACAGTTTTTGAGCCTCTGAACACGATGATGAAATCCGTTTGTCGATCCGACCTTCCGTTCGGGAGTTGTTAAAGAGGGTACAATGACAACAATGCCAAATATGGAGGGGGGCGTTGCCCCCTGAAAATACTTCATTCATACAGTTTTTGAGCCTCTGAACACGATGGTGAAATTCGTTTGTCGATCCGATCTTCCGTTCGGGAGTTGTTAAAGAGGGTACAATGACAACAATGCCAAATATCGGGGGAGGGGCGATGCCCCCTGAAAATACTTCATTCGTACAGTTTTTGAGCCTCTGAACACGATGATGAAATCCATTGTCGATCCGACCTTCCGTTCCGGAGTTGTTAAAGAGGGTACAATGACAACAATGACAAATATGGGGGGGGGGGCGTTACCCCCTGAAAATACTTCTTGCGTACAGTTTTTGAGCCTCTGAACACGATGATGAAATCCATTTGTCGATCCGACCTTCCGTTCGGGAGTTGTTAAGAGGGTACAATGACAACAATGCCAAATATGGGGGGAGGGGCGTTGCCCCCTGAAAATACTTCATTCGTACAGTTTTTGAGCCTCTGAACACGATGATGAAATCCATTTGTCGATCCAACCTTCCGTTCGGGAGTTGTTAAAGAGGGTACAATAACAACAATGCCAAATATGGGGGGGGGGGGCGTTGCCCCCTGAAAATACTTCATTCGTACAGTTTTTGAGCCTCTGAACACGATGGTGAAATCCGTTTGTCGATCCAACCTTCCGTTCGGGAGTTGTTAGGGGTGGACAGACACGGAGAGGACAAACACAGTAGCTACCGATTTTGGTTGCTATCACAATAGCTCCCAAACGGGTCGCTAAAAATATTATTAACCTAAGCCAACACAAGTCTGACTTTGGTCATCTAGATGCTGAAACTTACTATCCAAAGGGGTTGTTTAGGTATTATGCAGTATAGACAGAACTAATGTAGGTTATTTAGTCACGATTTTGAGGCTTAATAAAGATGAGTGATAGAAATTTTACAGCAAACGTATAAATCCTTGAAATAATTTAGCAAGCTTTTCGAACTTTTTATCACGTCACAGCAATAAAATCAGAAAGCTCTAAAACTCCAAAATATAGCACAGTAACCAATCATACAATACTTTATTCCTTGGAAGTTTCAGATTTTTATCCAGTTTTCCCATGTGAGATATTAGTGCTTGAATATATGTAAATTTAAGTGTGCGACTTGTTTAGGACTTAATCAAGCAAGAAATAGAGCAATGTATGGTAAAAGTTTTGTAGTGGGATACTTTAACTTTTAACTAATTGTAGATCCCTTGCAAAGGGCCAGAACAGACCTAAACAAGAAATAAAACCATTTAAAAACTGAATAAAAAATGCTCTGAAAAATGCAGAGAACATGGTTCGGCTCAATTCGAGAATTATTAGTTTACAGTATATAGGTACCATTTTATGAATAAAAGATTTTTGTGCTTTATAATATGTTTTTTTTTTTAATATTTAATATGAATCTATAATAATATTTCTGCTCTATTTTTTTAATTTTTTAAAATGTTTGTGATCATGATTTATAATTCAAAGCAGGCCTACCTATAAGGATATTTAAAATAAGATTAAAATATTTACATGGAAATTACATCTCACATTTATTTTTGGAATTGTCTATTTCTACAGCAATTAATTAGAAATAATATATGAAAAAGAGAGAGAGAATTCTTGTTAATTTATAAACCACTTTTATGAAAAGAAGAGTTAGTAGAAGAATTTGGTATAAATCTCAAACTAAATTTAACTATCACTATATATTATTTCTCAAAGGTGTATTTTTGTCGGAAGGCCATATTTCCTTTAATACTTCATCAAAATCAATGATTGGGACATCATTTTGAAGATTACGTTCCCCGCTACTGACGAAAAATAAACAAATTGTTTAAAGTTAATGCTTTCGTTAAAAAACTTAATTTTAAAAACCTTTTTATAAAAATGGAGAAACGCTTTAACAGAAGCGGCTTATTTTTCGAAACCGAAAAACTGCAGCTTCGTAATTCAAATATATCCTTTTTTGAATAAAAATGCATTTTAAAATGATTTTCCATCGTTTATTTAATAAGAACACATAAAAAATTTTTTATTTTAATAAAAATTACGATTTATTAGAATAAAAAAACAAAAATTTGTCAATTTCTCATATATTATTTTTTAAAGGTTTTTTTTTTGTTTGTTTGTTTAGTTCCCTTAATACTTCATCAAAATCAAATGATTGAGATATCATTTTGAAGATTACGTTCACCGTTAATGATAAAAAAATAAACAAATTCTTTAAAATTGATGGTTTCGCTAAAAAACTTTATTTAAAAATCTTTTTATAAAAATGTAGAAGGCAATCTGTTCAGTAATGTATTTCTACATTACCATTCGGTGTCTGAATTATGCGAATTATTACAATATACCATGTAAATATTCCAGTATTCTAATATAGCGAATTATTTCAATATACCATACGAATTATTCGCAAGGGTCAACCTTTTTATAAAAATGGAAAAGGCGCCAGCTATTGACAATATGTTTAACTAACGTACGACAGCTGTTGGATTTGTTTATTATTTCTCAAAGGTGGTTTTTTTGGTGCGAATTATTCGCACGGGTCAACTAGTTCATATTATTGTGACAGGATCATTATTCTTCATTACATTACTTAACAGTTTTGTCGATAAATCTGTATTTTCCTTAATAGTTACAGTTTTTTATGATGTATTTAATTCTTCGATTTACAATTGAATCTTATAATAAAAGCGTTATTCTGTCTGTCATTGTCATAAGACTTTACGTTTTTCCAATTTTGTGACCAAACTATAAGAGATAGATTGGTCATGCAAATGGATAAAATGTAGAGCTTTTTAAGACAAACAAAATGCTACAAAAATCTTTCGAAAAAAGTTTTTGGTTTCCAAGATGACGTCTTTTAAAGGGTCAAATTTTGACTTTTTCTTAATTTAAACGAAAAGTATAAAAGTTGGAAGAGAACATTGTATTGAGAAAATGTTAGTATTTGAAAGTTCTATCGAACGATGTATCAATCATTCACAAACGTTTTTGCGTTTGGAAGATACATGCAAAAATGAAGGGTTTGGCTGCAATCCCCCGTATGAGTGCCAACCCGCAATAAACCTGAGTTAAGCGGAGAAGAGCACCTGAGTTAAACAGGCTGGGAAGTCGTATATTCTCAGATCTCGATATTAATTTGCTAAATAAATAAAGTTTTTTTTTTAATGCTCTATATGCAAAAGTTCCGGATTGAAGCGACGGTACCCGGCTATTATATATTGTAATTATTATTATTATTTTGTATATTATAAAAACGTTATTCTGTCAGTCATTCTGTCATAAGACTTTATATATCAGTCATTCACAAACGTCTCTGCGTTTGCAAGATACATGCAAAAATGTGAAACATTTCATGTTGGCTATTGTGAGAAGTTTCTGAAGGCACGTAAAAATGAAAATTCTTAAAATCGTTAAATTTTAGTGCATCAATCAATGATGATGATGCATTCTTTTGATAAACACACCTAAGGTATAATAATAATAATAATTATAATTTTATATATTATAAAAACGTTATTCTGTCTGTCATTGTGTCACAGGACTTTTTCTCAATTTAAACGAAAAGTATAAAAGTTGGAAGAGAACATTATATTGAGAAAATGTTGGTATTTGAAAGTTCTATCGAACGATATATCAGTCATTCACAAACGCTGAACCCCCCCATCCCACCCAA
>JAFIDM010009631.1:121140172-121181221 GCA_023159025.1 Thereuonema tuberculata
GAGGATGTCCTCAGGGGGGGGGGGTTATTTCACCACTGCTTTGGTGTCTTGTAATGGACTCCCTTCTTGAGGAACTACAGGAACTTGGTTTCTACTCTCAAGCATATGCTGATGACCTTACTATCCTTATTTGTGGACTAGATTCTGATACAGTTTTTGAGCTCATGCAAAGGGCTCTTAACTGTGTACAGGCCTGGTGCTGCAGTATCGATCTCAAGATCAATCCTAGCAAAGCTACATTAGTAAACATTACTAGGAAACGAAAGATAGGGAAAACTTTAAATTTAAACCTATTTAATAAACGAATTGATCTCTCCAAAAGCGTCAAATATCTTGGAGTAATCCTTGACTCCAAGTTGACATGGAAAGAATATCTTGATATGAAGATCAAGAAATCTATTGCCACCTTCTGGATGTGCAGAAGGACCTTTGGCTGTTCCTGGGGTCTTAAGCCAAAGGTTATCTATTTGCTTTACGTGACCATGGTCAGAACTGCATTGTGTTATGCAGCTATTGTCTAGTGGACTAGAACAAAGCTGAAGACGGTTTGGATGCTTCTAAGCAGATTTCAACGTCTAGCTTGTCTAGGAATCACCAGATGTTTAAAGACGACACCTACTGCCGCCTTGGAGGCAATCTTGGATTTGCCTCCTCTCCATCTCTTTATAGAGCATCAAGCCAGGAAAACCGCCTTTAGGCTGATAAATCAAGGCAAATGGTGTAATAACACCTCCCATCACTCTAGTATCTGGAGGGAAGCACAGGACTTATGTCCAATGCTTTCTCTCAGAACTACTCTGACCTTCTATACCAACATGACACCTAGCTTTACCACTCACTTTCCTCATAGAGAGGAATGGCTGGCTAAAGGACATGACCTTTTACCCTCCTGGAGTATTGTCTGGTTCACGGATGGATCCAGGATTGGAAACAAGACGGGAGCCGGAATATATGGGCTAAGACCAAGGGCTAGCTTCTTCCAAGCCCTAGGGATCTACTGCACTGTATTTCAGGCTGAGGTATATACTATTCTATTTTGTGCATATGAAAACCTTAATCGTCATTATGTCAATAGGACTATTTATATCTGCTCAGATAGTCAAGCAGCTTTGCACGTTCTGAGCAGCTCTTTCTGCACCTCTCAGCTTGTTGCTGAATGTAGGAAGGCCCTATCCTGCCTAGCTAGTACAAATATGATTTATTTGTACTGGGTTCCTGGGCATTCAGGCATTGATGGAAACGAGAAAGCGGACCTGTTGGCCAGAAGGGGTTCATCTTTGACTCCAATTGGCCCGGAACCCTTTTTAGGTTTCTCATTTGATCTAGGCAAACGATTACTGGGAACTGTCCTCGGAAAACAGTTCCATAAGTATTGGATTGCCTCGCATGGTATGAGGCAGGCCAAGTTGTTTATTAAAAGGCCTGACCATAGCTTTGCAATGTCAATCCTAAATTTAGATAGAAAACATTGCAAAATGATTACAGGAGTTCTTACAGGACACTGTACTCTTAATAGACACCTACATATACTTGGAATTTCCCAAAGTAATGAATGTAGGAAATGTGGAATGGATCAGGAAACTCCTGAACACATTCTATGCCACTGTCCAGCTTTAGCTAGGAACAGATGGGAGATCTTTGGCAAGATTCGTATTACCACTGATTACATCTCCACGCTAAACGTTAAGGTCATCTTGCTATACTGTAATTCTACAGGACTCTTCATGACCACAGAAACTCAATCTCACGTTGAAGAATAATCATTGACTTAAACGATGTCATATGAGGGTACACAATGGACCCATGCATGAGGTCTGAGTGGCTAACGGCTATTAGCCGACCCTCTTTAACCTTATATCCTTATGAAGAGTGTTGTTGCTCTCTGGTGAAAGTGTTCTCCAAGTGTCTGTAGTTGTTTTTCATTTAGGTTGATGAGTCCTCGGCCTCCTTCCTTGTGAGGGAGGTCATCTTTCCGTCGCGGATTTGGGATGGTGCATATTATGTTTCGTAAATGAAGTGCATATTGTGCGTTGTAGTGCTTCAAGTTTGGTATTTGTCCATGGGATTTTTCCGAAGGAGTATGTTAGTGTGGGAACGGCAAAAGTGTTGATGGCTTTAATTTAATATTTTGCGTTGAGTTGTGTTTTGAGGATGTTGTGAACTCGAGCACGGTATGTTTTATTGAGTGCAGTTTTGATGTCTGCGTTGTCCGTGATGCACTCTTGCTGAGATCCCAGGTACTTTTATGTCTCTCCCTCTAAATAGATTGGATGACCAACCCACGGTCGAGTTCAAAACCCTCCGAATTCGAGGTCTTCGCGCGTGTTACATGTAGCTTGCGGCATTTGTCGATTCCAATTCCATTCCTTTGATGAACTGTGTGGTGACTTGTAATGTCTCATAGATTAGTAAGTTGTGTGTTGATTCTGGGGTAAAGTTTAATGGCATCCATGTATAGTAAGTGTGTGATTTTGTATGGTGTCAGAGTGCCTGAGGTAAGCCTATAGCCGTGTTTTGTGTTGTCTAGCATGTGGCTTAATGGATTCAAGGTGAGACGGAACCAAAGGACTCAAGCAAAATACCTACCCTGGAAAATACATCTCCTTTAGAGAAAGGGAGCACAGTGATGGAGGTGTTGTGTTGTGTTGTAGTTCTTTGTCATTGTGGGGGATGGGATTCGACACAGAGACGACCAGTATTCATGTAAAGCCTCAGTAATGGGAGTATTTGTGTTGGGTGAAGAAGATATTAGAGATTTATAGATTTTTTTTCATTGTATTGAAAAGTGTTGTTCTGTTGTTTGCGCAGAGTGCACTGTTTGTATCTTTGTAATCTTTTTCTAGCGCACATTGTAATCTTTTTGCAAGTGTTTTAGTGTGTCGAGATGTTCCTGAACCTGGATATGATGGTTTGAGTGTGAAGGGTAAGTGTTTATGCGTTTGAATATCTTCCTAACCTGGGAAATAAGTTTCTTTGTTTTGTTTCCTGCACAGTATTGTGCGAGCTTGGATATGTCTCCTCTAATGCTAATGCGGCCCTCGAGGCGACGTCTCTAAGGGGGGAATGTATTCTTTTGATCGTGCAGTGGGGTTACGTGGTTTTGTTTGATCACAAGTGCCCGAATGGTTCCTTGTACGGAGCAGTACAGTGTTGTATGTATGTCTTTTAGAGTTGGGATGTTGTCAAGGTGTTGTGGAGATTTGTTTTGATGTGTGAACTCAGAGTGGCGGCCTGAGTGTGAGGTCTGTGGCTGTGTATTGTGCTAGTGCAGTACAAAAATGATCATGTGTGACTTGTAATATGTCAATAGTCGTACTGTCAGGGCGTGTTCTGTGTTTGCCGTACAGATACTGTGTAACTGTGTAGAAGATCCTGGTTCATCTGCGATGACCATTGGATGCGTTGGCGCGGTTTCCCAGTTTTGGTGGTCGCCTGCTCCGACAGAAACGTAAATATATATTTAATATATTTAATTTCTAATTGCAAGAATTTATTTCGAATGTTTTGAAGTAATGTGTTTTAAAGATAGAGGCAGTGGTTTGATTGATCTGCTGGAGATCATTCCAAATTAGAAAAACTCAAATAATAAATTCTAATATTACAGCATTTTACATTAAAAATGGGACATATATTATCATAAAAGTCACAGATAGGATACTTTTGTTCGTTACAGCTTCCTCTCTTTTGTATAATTAGAGATGCACTTGAAAATCTCACGAAATTTAGAAGAAAAAAAAAGTGAGGAAATATTTATTCATTAACGGAAATACACGTATTCTATTTCTATCCTGTCTTTGAAAAGCTTTAACCTTCGTGTTTACATGCATAAAGACTTATTTTTTATCGTGTGAGTAAAACTGACACAGGAAAGAACCATCGTTTCTCCCACAATTTTCTCTTTGGGAACAGACATTTACAAAAGATTTTTTTTTCTACGACACACCGTAAAAAAGAAACAGATTAGGACCAAGTTTTATAGATAAACAGTGTAGATATAGTTTTATAGATAAACAGATGAGAAATAAGAGAAATGATTTTTTTTTTCTGTTATCTTACGAAGACGGATCTTTTTTGTCATAAGCAGTTTCTTGCTGGACATCGTTTTGGAAAAGAAAGACGTAGGATTGAACAAGACGTTGCGAGTCTTTTTCTCGAACTGTCTCCTAAAAACTCTTTTTTTGTTATTACATATTTATTTATTTACGTTATTTTTTTTATTTTTTTTGGTACGACGTATCGTTTGAGAGAAACGAAGGGTCAAAACATGAGGAACAAACGATCATTTGACTTTTATAAGTACAGATTCTTCGATGGCCATTTATACTTCATCAAAGACTGATTTGTGTAACACTGGTTAACATTATTTTCTAGTCTTTGAAATAACTCTGTTTAGAAATCGTCTAAAGTAGGAAATCGTCTAAAAATCCTGATCATTATAGGGAAATAATTTTATGCCAACATTGCAATATTGTCTTTTTGCTTATGGATTATTTCTATAAACGAGACTTTCGAGAAAATAAATGTTAGAAATATCAAAACTTAAATAACGATTAAAAAATATATAAATAAAAATAATAAAAATAAATAAAATAATGAAGAGTCTTGCAAAATAACTAAATCCAACTATACCGTGAGCAATAAAATAACAAATTCTGCAGATTTGGGTGAAAATAAAATAAAATAAAACATTACTTTGAATTTACAAGCAATGTTAGAGGATTGAATTACATTCAACTAGAAAGAAAAGGAATCTTTATAATTTAATAACTGACATTTCAATCTCACAAAATTCCCTCTTCTTATACTAATGAAATTTTATTTATGCAACTAATACTATTAATGTAGAAACCAAAAAAAAATAGGTTCACGATAATAAATTAAAGAGAAACTGGTTACGCCACTAATTGCTCGATGTGGCATTTCAATGACATCCAAACTAAATAAAAATGTTATTTATATTTCAAGAAATAGACTTGTACAAATAAATAAAGTACAATGAGTACGAATATAAGTAAACGCGTTTCGAAACGAGGTGTTGTTTTCTTTGCAATTGATTTATTTAGTTTCCTGTCCAGTAATTAATTTCACTGCGATTTTAGTTATTTGGGCTTTTCATTAAAGACATCGTTTTGTTGCTAATGTTCCTTTTTTTTTTTTCATTGGAATTATCTTTAGTTATGCCTTTTTCTCTTCGAGTCTTGATTTGCGATTAAGTAATGCTTCGTAAGGCAATGCAGAATCGATAAGTAATATATTAAAGTTCTGATGCATCAAAAAGCCACGTAAGCTACAGCCAATGCAAATTCTGACGGAAAGAATGCTATTGAACGCGCTTGCGCAGTGTTGTCGGAAAAACTGTGGCAACGGTTTCGCAATAATAATAAGAATAAATAATTAGTTAAAGTTGCGATCTGGCCCAGAGGACCGCGCAATGCAACTGGAGGGTAGGCTCCAGTGTTCAGAACCTACGGGACAAAATTGAGGACGGGGGGTCGGCCCGTCGCTCGCCCGCCTTTAACTCCCGGGAAAGAAACCCGGTACCCATTCTATAGAGGGCTGGGTAGACCCTAGGGCCCGTTTGGAGGAGAAAGAAGCGTGGCAAAATTCCCGTCCTCCGCCGAGGCCGGGAATCGAACGCGGCACCTCCAACCCGCAGCCAAGCGCCCTTACCCACTCGGCTACCGGGCCCACAATAATAAATAATTACTTATGGCTAATCAAAATTAGAAATAACAGTGGAAATCGAGGGAATTAATAATGTTTTCAATTAAAAATAAAGTCAAAGTTTGTTCATTGTTTTCAAAGGTCGTTCTTTGTTCCAACACGGGACATGCTTTTCTTTTTTGGTGATCTTTCCTCAAGTATAGGCTTGGACTTATCCTTGCCCCAGGTTTCATCTTCCGCTTTTCAACAAGAAAATAATGAAGAAAAAAAGAAAGCTTAAGTTAAATTAATAATCGACTAATAAAAACGAAGAAAGGATGAAATTAAATTTGAGGAGAGGTTTTAGATTAAGGTGCATTACAAGGGGGGGTTTCCGGCTCCTGTAATTGGTATTTTAGCAGATGTGCTACTACATGACGGCCACTTCCGTCTCGGAAGTCAGCTGTTTGGTTGCTTTGACGTCATGAATGATTGCGTTTTGTGGCTTATGTTGTTTTTATGCATGTGCATTGTTCAGATTCTACGTAACTGTTCTTTATTGAGGCAAAATTTCATAGGGTATGAAGTAAGAGGTAATTTTTATCCAAATTCGATTATGACATTTTTCGAAAGCATTTAAGAAAGCATTTTGTCCATCTTCTTAGCTGCTGTATTTATCACATACTTACCAAAAGATTTGGAAGGTAGTCGTTTGAAATGAAGAGGGAGCTAAGATCATAAAATTCCAAATTCTATGTGGGGGTACCAAGTTTTAAACCAAAAACAATATTCGAGTGCAAATAGAGGAAGGAGTTAATTAAAAGGTAGTGAATGAATACTGTGTCTTTTTTTTTTTTTTGGATATCATGGAAGAAAAAAAAAAAAAAAGCATAAAAAAGATAAATGAGGCAGGAACCAAGAAAAGAGAAAAAAGCTCTGAAGAGAGGAGAGGCTGCTCTTTCATGTACTAAAATCACAACTTTCTGTGTGTCATAATCACGGAGTTCAGAAAGCACTGCTACAGCTCCATCTTATGAACAAAATGAAGAAATTATTAATGAATATGTTGAGACTGAGACTTTGGAACTCAACATTGACAATCAAGATCAGAGAAAATGCCATGATATTGTGCAGCAAATGGATGTGTAAAGTTATGAGTAGCAGGGCCCCCACAAGGGGGAGGGGGGTCAGTTGATCCCCAAGCACCGGGGCCCGGCCGTCAAAGGGGTCTGGGCTTGTTGATTAGGAGATTCCCTTTTTTTTTTTTTTGATAACATGCGGGGAGGGGGAATAGGCCCGGTATTGCATTTGGTACCTGGGCCCGGAATTTGATGTGGGGGGCCTGATGACTTGTGTGTGTTAGTACTTAGGTATCTATTGGAAAAAGAAGTGAAAGAGAAAATTATATGATTGAAGTGTATCTAGTTTACTACAGGAGAATGTTTGTTCAACAGTGTGCTGGACATTTTAAGTAGTACAGCCTACAGTAACTGCGAATGCCTTTGATGGTGCTGCAAACATGAGCGGAGGATATAAAAGGGGTCTCAGCCAGATTCAAGGATGTAATACCAAACCACTTTCATACCAGGTGCGTTGCACACGTGTTGAACCTTCCAATGTCAGATACTGCTCAGTGTTTCCATATCATTTTTCACATTACTGCAGTAGACAGAAGTGTTTCTCAAGGACTATAAAAGAGATTAAATGTATATTTACAACAGAATCCAAGAATCCGTCTGGCTTCCACCGGTGCAACTCATTGGAGGTCAAGAAGTGATACAACATCCAAAATCTTTACTGGTTTTAATGGACGCTCTCATTACTGATTTAACAGTAAAGTCAGAGACAACACATCGCAATCCGTACTAGCATATTTACAACTGGTTAATTGTGACACACTGCTTAATTGCAAACTTCCAAGAGTTCAACACAAAAATACACAATGAGGCTAATGAAACTTCTCCAGAAGTTCCTTTCTTTTGAAACCATAGTAGTAGCAATGATACTTCTATTCACATTCAATATCACAACACCTATGTTAAGTTACCTGCAAAGCTAAAATTTCAACTATGCCCAGATCTGCAGGCTTTTATCCACTGCACAAAAATAATTAACGGATGCCAGAAACCAATTCGATGAAGTGGTGAAAGCTTTAAAAAAGTTTGTCTGTAAATGTCTGAAAAATTGCACGAAAAGATTCTCTGGAAGTAGAATGTCTTAGCATCGAATCGGTGCTGCCACAAAAAAGAGTGAGAAAAGTTGTGAAAATGCCTGATGAACTATCAGAAGATCATGAAACTGGCTGCTCAGATGAGGACAATTTTTTCAAAGTTGTTATTGACATTCTGAACCAGAGAATGGAGACCCGATTTGCGGATCAAAAGAATTTAGACAGAAACCTTGTAAGTTTTAATCAGTGGAGGTTCCCTGAACTTAAAGGTTTATCAAAAAACTCCTCGACAAAATGTAATTTACTGTAAATAAAAACAAAGAACGCACATAACTAAACAAAACACAAATTCAGTGAGCTATTTTTTGATATTTATGCTGGAAATCGGAGACAGTACTGTTTCAAGGCTAATTGGCCTCTCATCAGTCCAATGCGTCCAGCGTACCTAGCTCAGTGAAAAGGGACAATATACAAAATGGACAAACATACAAATCAATGACCCCTGAATTACAAAAACATCAAAACAAAATCAAGAATAAAAAAGGGGTGAATAATTAATCCCCACTAGCGTTTAGCTTAGCATCAAGGGTTTAATTTATAACAAGATTAGTAATTAGACAAGGAAATTAACGTGCGTTAGAAACATTTTACTGTAAATAAAAACAAAGAACGCATATAACCAGTGGCAGATTTCCCATTAGGCGCAGGAGGCGCGCGCCACGGGCCTCACATATCGAGGGGGCCTCAAAATTTAAAAATTATTTAGCTTATTTCCTTTTTTTTTTTTTTTTGGTTGTAAAAGCAAGCCTAGGGGGCCTCACCAGTCAGCCTAGGGGCCCATCCACCCAAGTATTTCCTTTTTTTTTTTTTTGGTTGTAAAAAATATTTAGAGGGGGCCTCAAAATTGAATTGCGCCTAGGGCCTCTCAAGTGCTAAATCCGCCACTGCATATAACTAAAGAAAACACAAATTCACTGAGCTATTTTTTGATATTTGTGCTTGAAATCGGAGACAGTACTGTTTCAAGGCTAATTGACCTCTCATCAGTCTAATCCGTCCAGCATACCTAGCTCATTGAAAAGGGACAATATACAAAACGGACAAACATACAAATATTGTCCCTTTTCAATGAGCTAGGTATGCTGGACGGATTGGACTGATGAGAGGCCAATAAGCCTTGAAACAGTACAATCTCCGATTTCCAGCACAAATATCAAAAAATAGCTCAGTGAATTTGTGTTTTCTTTAGTTATATGCGTTCTTTGTTTTTATTTACAGTAAAATGTTTCTAACGCACGTTAATTTCCTTGCCTAAATGTAATTTAGTTCCTATTATTGACAAATGCAAGGTAACGGAGGAAACATAATCTTTTGTTCAAGTATACTGTTCGTTTTGAAAAGGCAGACGATTTTACTCAGCAGAGGGGTGATACGCTGAGATGAGCACTTTTCTAAGAAATTCTTTTGGACATTTTCGCTTTTAAGAAAAAAATAACGAAGGAGCATTTTTGCAATAGTATTTATTCTTTCCATAATTCTTTCCCGAAAAGCGCAAATAGAACGCAACTACTAGTAAACTAACACTATAAAAAGTAAACATCCCCTCTTTATTTCTCTTCGCCCCTATTTTGAAGAAATCGAGGTAGAACTGACGCATGCGCAAAAGCGTTGAAGGCTCTCGTAAACAAAATCGAACAGTAGCCCCAAATTACCTCAATTTTGAGAGAATAATATACTGAAGAGAGGAATTCAGAAACTGAAATATCAGAGGAAGCTGAAGAAATTGGTGAAGTAAATTCATATAGGGAACAAGAACCTTGTAAGATGTGTATCAAGTGTACTTATACAGTGATCTGTGACTACAACATGTATAATCTCTTTTACACAGAAGTAAGTAAAATTTACAGGTATCTGCTCACAATTCCTTTATCTCAAGAAAGTTGTGAGCGAACTTTTTCTAAGCTCATAAAAACAAGACTTTGTTCCAATCTGACAAATGATAACCTCCTCAGGAAGCATTCCTTATCATGCAAACAGAGAGCAACAAGCTTTTTGATTTTGACAATGACACGATTATTGACAGACTGTAAACCAAGTGAAAAAATAAAGCGACCATAATCATCCGTAAAATTATAATCCTCGCAGCGGTTCTTGAGTCCTCTGGAAAATTATCATCGACTACTTTTGCCACTATTAATGATGCCCATTATGCAGGAAAGCAAACGTTCTTGCTGATGAAAACCTATCGTTTCGTTGACTTGAAATTCTTTTTTTTTATAAACGATCAACCTTAAGAATAATCTTCTGGATTGACTGTTGATGGCTTTTCCTTAACGAAGTTTTGAATGTGAAGCATCGGCCGCCATTTTTTTTCAGTCTGTCATACCGAGCAAGTTGCCAGTCAGTTCAATCGACTATATACGTTGCATTCTGGGAGAAATCAAGAACCGCTGCGATGATTATAGACACTTCTGCTTTTTCCATCTATATTTCATCTTTCTGTGCGAAAGATTTCTTCCGGATATAAATTGAAAAGAAATTGTATTCTCCCTCCTCTAAATTCGTTATGAATACATTTGAAATTAACAATTAGATATCGTCATTACCAATAAGGATTCATTTTTAAATCAACCATTAGATATTATCTAGAAATTAAAATTAACGTGTGTAACATAGTATTAACAGCAAAATAATAAGGCCAACACACTAGGTTAAAACTCATGATATATTCAAATATTAAAAATTGCAAGCTTTCCAACCGTCCTGCGGTTCGTTTTCAAGCAAATAAATTTACAAATTAAAATGACAATTATAAGGAGAACAAAAAAAAAAAAAAACTAAAAGGATCATGGTCGAATCCACGTGGAGGACGGGTCCAATAACAGGCTTGGGTTGAAGTCTCAGCAGCCACCTCCAGTCCATTTCCATTGCGCTTGAGGGGTGATATCTTTACTCCTAATGGAAAAACTTACAAAATTTCAATGAGCAATAATGTTACATCAAAAGAAACTGATTACAACTATTTTTTTTTTTTTTTAAACGTAGCATTATATATGAAGCAAATTCCAAAATTAACTAAATAAACTAAAAATTGGAATCAAAAAAGAAAGGAAAAAAATGCAAAAAAAGAAACAATTTTTTTTTTTTTTTTTCCCCTTACAAAAAACTTCTCTATAATTCCAAACTTCTAGCGAACCCATAGTGCGATATAGCTCGAACGGATAACACATCATTGTAACAAAAGGGTTCAGTAAGTCTATGAAATGACTCCTTGCACTTACGAAGGAAATCATTAAGTTCATTACAAATAACAATTGGATTTTCGAAATCTAAAATGTGATTTGAGTCCCTAGCATCTAAAAAAGTAAGGTAATTTCGGTCCTTGTTACGTATAGCACTTTTATGCTGGGAAATGCGTTTCTTTAATGCTTGCCGCGTTTCGCCGATGTACCGGCAGGTGGCATTGATGCACGGCACTGCATAGACAACCCCCCTAGGGTTATCCACCCTCTTAGAATCACATTTATTGATATAGTTTGCAATTGTCATCTGTACAGCAGATGTGATTGTAATATCGAACTTACGGCAAAATTTTTGTTATTACTGGGAAAGAAATTGGATTAAATGGAACCGACACATAGTTATAGCGGGAAACGGTCCTTTGCTTTGGGTTATATATTCTATCAATGAAATATGCTATGTTAACATTAATAAATTGTTGCGGGTAATTATTAACTAACAAGATATCATTAATTTTACATATTTCATTATTGAAACATTCAATAGAATTAGAAATCGTAAATGCTCATCGGCATGGCTGTTAGTAGAGCATATGTTTTGTTTTCGTTTTCCTTATACCTTTTGTTAGTACTATTTGAAAAACTGTGTTAACGTTCTTCGTTACCTTAATTCAAAGTACGTACTTTTGTTTTTGTTTTTTTCGTTATGTAACGTTTTCCTGCGCATGGTTATGCGGACTGGAAAACATTTCGAACATGCATATTGTTCGTGAGCGCTACAAGATCTTATACATCAGTTTAGAAAAAATAAATAAATAAATAAATAAAAACATCGTTGTAAATCATCTTCGCTATTCTATTCTTATTGCGTCAGAAACGAAAAAAAAACACAGTTCCGTCAGTTCGAACAATAGTCATAAGGAAATAGGATAAAATCTGAAATCAGCAAGGAAGGTATTATTATTATTATTATTATTATTATTATTATTACTTAATTGCCAGAACTCGTTGATAGGGATTTGTCTGTCCCTAACGAGACTGTATTTTATTATCATCTTAAATAAAATAATAATAAAAAAATATTACAATTATTATTACTATTTTAATGTAAAATGCAATCTCATTATAACAATATCATAATAATGTAATTTTCAGTATAGTGAAAAAATTTCGAAGAATTAGTCAACTTTATCTTATACATACTTCTTAAATATACTTTTATCTTAAATTGCGAAATTTAAGAATTCTAAACAATTGATTGTAGAACGAATTTATAAATTAGAAAATTACTCGGATTCTAAATTTCTAACAGAAAAAATTAAATGTAGAATCTTCTAATCTTAATGAAATTCGAATGTTAATTTAATATTACTAATAAATATTAAGCAAATATTATTTAATATTAAAAAAAAATAATCGTTTGTATCAATTAGAAAATGAGAAAAAATAATCTATCTATCTGTCTATCGTATTGAATATGATTCTACAATTAGTCCTTACTATTAGCTGAACCTAATCATTTCAATTGAAGGCTCATCAGCCAGGGTTATGCATGTTCCAACGGCTAAAAATCTAATAACGGAATATGACTCCTTCCAAGAAGTATAGAAAATGAATATAAAGAAACCCAAGGAGCGTGAAACAGTGTTCTGAGAAGTCATCTAATAAACACTTGCTTTCATTTATTGATAAAAAAAAAAGTATAACATTTAGTTTATTTTATAGTGTTCAAAAAAATAATTCATGGTCGACATTAATAGCTGGCTTATGAATTTCCCACATGGTTATGCCTTTTTTTTTTTTGTTTATTTATTGGAGGCTCCACATTTGTTCTCACGAAAGAACCTTTTGGAATTCATTTTATATGCTACGATTGAAAGGCATTTGGTTACACACAAAAAAACAAGGATAAAAGTACAATTTTAAATTCATAACAGATTGGGTCATCTGGCGATTGAAAGTCAGGCTTTTGAACTTAAATTGTGCTTAGATCCATTGTTTCTTAATTTATATTTCTTGGTAAGTGCTTTCGATCAGTATAAAAAAGGTAATTCTAGCCCTATTCCCTTCTCTTCATTGTAATCGTGCAATACACAATCATTGTGGTTTTTATTCGTTATATTTGACGATGCAAATAAGAGTGGAAATCTAGTAAACCCAGTTATCTTTGGGACTTGTTCTAAACAAGAAAATGAACAATTTGACATGTTTTTGAAATAAAGGTTTATTGCCATCATAAATAAGTTATTTTTTTTATTAATTGTTAGATTTCTTATTTAAATTACATTTAAAAGAAAAATTTGCAATTATTCGGATTCCTATTGAAATGTCTTTTACCGTATTTACTCGCATAATTTCCCCTTTTTTTTCATCAATATTTTGACAAAAAAAAAGGGGGGTGGGGAAATTATGCGATGTTTTTCAATTTGAGGAAAAAAAATATGGTGAAAGTGTAAGGAAAACCATGTTAAATATTGATTTTTAAAGCAAGAAATGTAATTAACAACAATTTTATTAACACGCAACATTTAAAATATAAGAAATCACATTTCAACATTTGTTTTTTCTTCAAAGTACAGTTAAGCATTAGGCATGCACGGAAGTGTGTGTGCGACTGTGACGTAATTTCGTAACTCACGCAGCGCAGCCCGCCATCTTTATACCTGCTCACTGCATGACGTCAGCATCAGCTGCCTGCTAATAGAGAACTTAACTTTATTCGCGAACTTCACGTTTTCACAAAACACTCGAAATTGTTGTACTGATTCAGAAGGAGTCTGCTCTTGTACTGACTGGGGTGGGGGTGGAATCTTCCCCTAAAGTAGCGTGGGATAGAGAAATGCGGTAGTAACGGTACATTGTCGCGTCGTCGTGAGTTGACCGCCAGTCAAGGTCATGTTGGAAACGCGTTGAAGTAGAGGTGGGGAAATTATGCGATAAAAATAAAAATTGAATTTTGTAATCCACAAAAACTGGGGTGGGGAAAATACGCGATGGGGGAAATTATGCGCGTAAATACGGTATTTTGTTTTGTTTCTTTTCTATTTGTTTTGAAAAAAAAAAATATATATTTCTGAATGAACGGCTCGACGGTTTTGGATGAAACTTGAGATTGAAGGTCTTATAAAAATTTCATTGAATAATATACAGAATTTTGTGTTATTTAAAAAAAAAATACTACAAATGCATTTAAATACTGTTCGGTTTTGTTTGCGAGAGCCTTCAACGCTTTTGCGCATGCGTCAGGTCTCCTTCGATTTCAGCAAAATAGGGGTGAGGAGTAACAAAGAGGGGATGTTTACTTTTTATAGTGTTAGTTTACTAGTAGCTGCGTTATATTTGCGCTTTTGGGGAAAGAATTATGGAAAGAATAAATACTATTGCAAAAATAGCAGGTACTAAAAAAACCCACAGGTCTTAGGAAAGTGCCCATCTCAGCGTATCACCCCTTTGCGGGGTAGAATCGTCCTTCAGTTGTAGTTCTCGCTTTTGAAAACGAACAGTACACAAAATGTCACCAGATCGCTTCATTTCCATTTGTTTGTTTTGCAAGGAACTCTAGTATCCGTTGAAGATGTAACCATCATTGTTTAGATGATTTTTCTCTAAGAATGGACCTGGAACACTTCAAGAAACGTATCTTAACAATACAACTATGTTAATATAGTTTGGTCCTGAAGGAGGAGTGAGACATGATACTGTAGGTCCGTTTTTTTTGAGGGATTTCCTCACTCCGGGATGAGATGTGGTCTCGATATTTCGTCCCGTGCCTCGGGCCTTCTTCGGGAGATGTTTTAAAAGTCAATCACATGAAGGTGAGCGCATAATGAACGACTTTCGTCGTTAGATCCTCGGATGAGTTGTACGACGAAAGTCGTCCATTATGCGCTCACCTTCATGTGATTGACTTTTAAAACATCTCCCGAAGAAGGCCCGAGGCACGGGGCCGAAATATCGAGACCACATCTCATCTCGGAGTGAGGAAATCCCTCAAAAAAAAACGGACCTACAACTATGTTGATTTTTAGAAACAGCAGTATAATAATTCACTAAAAAAGGCCGGATAAGAATGCTGTCAGAGGTGATTATCTGACATATGGTCCTTTCAAATCCACTACAGTTATTTAAAACTTGAAGAAAAGTTGTTTAAAAAAATAATCACTCAATAATGCATCATTTACTTATATTTATTGTTTTAACACAAACGAACTAAAGTTATAAGATAATAAATTAATCTAAAAATTATAACTATGTGAAGCTGAAATGTATAATTACATCTATAGCTAAATATATATCTATGAAATATTGATTGTTATTGTGTGTATTTTGAATTTCGAGATTCCCTCCTTCCATACCTGGCGACCAAAGATCATGACCTGGCTTGTGTCTTTGTATTCGTTGTTTAATGTCTGCTTCATCCAATTCTATTGTAACTTTTTAATTATTTATCCAATCAATCCATTCCTTTTGTTTATCAACTTTATTCAGAATAGAGTTTTGTCTTTGTTTTCACACAATGGAGAAACCTTTTTTTTTTATCCTTGCTCGCATTCAGGATTAGTTGTTGTCTAATAATTTATGATTAAGTCAATGTGGTCGATAAGGAAACATTAAAAATTCAAAAGACAGATTTCAAAAGAGAATTTTCTGGATCAGGAACTTAATAAAGCATTTAATTTTTTATTCTTATCTTTTATCTAAAAAGATCGTATATCCTAAAAATATGTTTCTTCATATATCTTTCAACGAGGTAGTTCAGTAAAATATTCTAATTTAAAACTTTTTTTTTTCTTTTTAATATATTTGATTTGCGCAAAATGATATTAGGCTATCTTATAACTAAAGCTTTACGGATGCCATAAAACCCAGGCGGGCAAAATAACGCCTTAAAAGATCAGAAAAGGCACTTAAATAGGCACTAAAAAGTAGAAAGATAGATATTGAAAAGATTATGGTTAGGCTTAAATAAGAAAGGCCTAAGTCTATGTTTGCAAAGCAAAATGAACATGAAAAATAAAGTATTAAGCAGTTTGTCTTCATCAAAATCTACAACTAAAAATAACAAAACCTACGATCCAGTTCACGAAAGAAAAGCTTTCTATGACGTAATTTGCTTATGGATTGATGTTTCCAGGATGTAACAGCGACATCTATTGCTCAAATTCGTAACTGAATCTTATAAACATAACGAAAACATTCTCTTTTTGTATTTGCTACAGTTACAAATATATTTTTATATTATTGTTATTTAAATAATTTTATAATTTTTTTTTTAATATGTGGCTATGTAATATCGATGTAGAGTTTCCTCCTATTAATTCTTCTATACTTCATTCCCATCTCCATGTGAACAATTCATTGCGAAGATGTTTTGCTTCCGTTGAATTCAATCTTTGACTGAAACTTCGAATGAATGATATCAAGCGTTGTTATTCATTCTAAAACCGAATTATTTCACTGATAGTGACTCTAACCATATAGAAGTCAAAGTGGTCCATATCTAACACTGGCTTTCCACGAATCCGCTTCATGTCGGCAGTGGTGAACGATTTCCCGCGAAAAGACCCTTCGCAGACAATTTTCTTCATCGTCTAAGCCAGGGATTCTCAACTTTTTTTACCCATGAACCCCTTTTCCTTTCTTTTTTTTTTTTGGTGGACCCCCTCTTAGCTAAAACGTAAAGGGATTATATTAATAATCAACGAAATAGTAAATAATTATGCTTTATTTTGAATGAAAACTAATTTAATGCAAATAAATTATTCTACAATGGTAAATAATACATATTCTACACACTGGTAAATAATTCATAATAAACCATTTTAAAATAAGTGTGATTCATTGAGATCCCTGTGGGCCCTGAAGAATATTACATGGACCCCCAGGGAACATGTGGACCCCGGTTGAGAACCCTGGTCTAAGCGGACAAATTTGTTGGCGTAGCCGTTCTATCCAGCGCTTTAGGAATACATAATCCATCACTCTGACTCTTGAAGTTTTGCAAAACGTTCCAAATTATAGATTTAGCTATGTAATGTCTTCTCTCGTGTACTGACATTCACTCGACATTGTAGAGACGCCATTTCTATGTTCGACGTCATGATTTCCAGGAGAAAGTAAGTAATCGAAATTTGCCAAATAAGGAAGTTTTTCTCAAAAGATCTCAACTACAACTTATACAACTCTCACCGACGAATGGTTTCTCTCTATTAGGTGAATACTGATAATTACGATGATGTAACTGAAATGTAGCTTGATCAATATTAGAAGGGATGGGAAGTAATACGTTATTAGTAACGCCATTATTAGGGCCAGTTACATTTAGCGGTAAAGATCGGTAACGCCGTTACTTTTTTAATTGAATAACTGTAACTGTTACTTTTATAGGTAATAGAGTAACTGAATCGCGTTACTTTTTCGTCCTTTTCGTTTTGTTTATTCTCACACCAAACTGAGAATCTACTGAGAAGATTAGTATTAGTAAAGGTCTCACTTAAAAGGGAGCTATACAAAATCGCTCGAGATCTTTTCTAAATCTCTTCTTAGAAACGATATATCGCATCCAGAGTTATCTTTTAGCAAGAATATGGAGGATGTCTGCGAAGGATCCCAGTTTAACTCCTCCGTCTCCTGACGCTCCACTGTATTAATGGATGAAATAGAGACTTTTTTTTATAAAGAATTAAATACTAACCTTGAATTGATTCTTCAATTTGAAAAGGCTGCCTCTCGTCAGCGAAACTGTCGTTATTGTATATATTTATTGTGTGTATAAAATATGTTTTGATATAATCAGGTATATGTGTCTGACGATATGCAGTACACCTAAAATATTAGTTCAAATTCTGCTAGCATTAATATTTTTTCTACTATTATTTGCTGTTAGTAAATACTGAAATTAAACTGAATTCTTTTATATAATTATATACCAGCATTAAATTGGATTAATTATAAATAAACTTATAATTAAATTATAAGAAACTTATAATTAAAAAACGAAAATGAAATATGAATCAGAAATAGGCGTATGCTTGTTTCTGATGAAAAGGAGCCAAAATGGCGCCGTCTGACGTTAACCAATAATCTACTACAGGTCAACACCTTGTAAACTTATATGTAAGACACATAGTAGATGTTGGACAGGTACTTATTGTTTATATCTTTCCTAAATCATGGCTCTAAGTCCCTGTGAGTCATTCTTCCTATGAATTATAGCGAAGAAACATCTGTTTTTTTAGTTTCATTAGTGATTTGCCGCGAAATGTCGAGGAAGATTAAACTTGAGGCTAAGTGCTGCACAACGGCATCTATTAAATAGATATTCAATTTTATTTTCTCCTTCATAACATTGTAATCATTAATTGAGTTTTCGTAAGCCTAAATGGTCAATTGCACGTTTTGAAAGTAAAATAAAATTAATTAATAAATTTATATTACTTGAACACAGGATTAGTAGCATACATCAAAATATCACTTCTGATCAAAGAGAACAAGCCATGATGGCATTTTACAAATGGCTTTTAAAAAGTTAAGTATTAATTATATGTTCTAAAATAGTAAACATATTAATTATATGTTTACTAAAATGCAGAAATTTACAAAAAAAAAAAATGGAGTCGATCAATTTGATCTAAATTAGTTTTCAATGTGTGTTGTATTAACTAATTTTGAAAACTTGATATTGTAATTACAATATAAAGCTTTTAAAAATAAACATTTTAAAGATTAAAATAGAAAAACTGATAAACATTATAACACAGCAACAGGGCCGGAAACAATTAAAACGTTCACATATGTAAATAAAAAATGAAAAAAAAAATTAAGGAAGCAAGATATGTTAAAAAATGTGAGTGGTTCAATAGTTTTTTTTAGAGGGAGGGTCACTTTTTAAGTAACTACAACTGTAACTCATTTACTTTCTAAAAGTAACTTACCCATCTCTGAATATTAACCACATAATAATGTAAATGGTCTGTAGTATCTGAGAACGACTTATAAAAATATCTAAACCTGTGTATAAGCAGATGCTGAGGATGTTCATTCAACATTATCTTTCACCAGTTGTTCTATTATTAACTGCACTACTACAATGATTTTTCTTTATTCTTACTACGTAGAATGGCTCCAGTTAATTTCTCTGCAGTAGATTGTATTTTACACCTGACTGAAATTAAAAATTTATCTAATTTATATTGGCCATTTTGAATTAACCAAAGTTTCCCTCATTTTGTTTAATTATTATTTTTTATCGCCAATGAACAAAATCCTGTTTGCCTGATATTTGCTCACTAGTTTCGTGATCCCTCTACAACATTCCCAAATTTCAGCTTTTTAAATTGTAAGGAAAAATATGGAAAATCAGCTGGACATATATATACACCAGTAACTTTTTATTTATGTAGAAAATTATAAATAAAATACTTTTTTACTCAATAAAAAAATAAGTAAAAAAGTAAAATTTAAAAGTAATTTATTTTGTATGCGTTGGGATGTATTTCTTGATTGAGTCATTTCTGCGCAAAACTTCCCTTTAAAATATCGCTAATTTGAACTTTCTAAATCATCGGAAATTAGTAAAATCGACAGGACATAAGCTCTTGCAATTGCGCTTTGTTCAGTTGCTTTTCAATATCCGTTATCTACTTAACAGTTTCTAGATTCTCCCATCTTTCCAAATTTTCTTTATTTGTCTACATTGGTTCATGTTTGTTATTTATTTTATTTATATATTAGGTTGAGCAGTTGGTATTAAACACTTCAGCGACTTTGTGAGACTTCAATAAGAATACCCTAAAGATGAACCGGAAAAATCACCGAAACTGATGTAAACTGAAAATAAATGAGGAAAAATACATATTAGATATTTTATCATTGGACTTGGATTTGCCAAGGGAATAGAGATACTTTGAGTACTTTCCTCTTCTGGGAATATTCTAAGAATTAAAGAACCAAATAGTGGAAAAGTTAAATGGAGTATCTGTGGTCTCTACTTACTTGAGTCTTCAATATTCTTATTATTAGATTGCATATTTTTAATTAAAAATCATTACGGATTATGGATTGAAATGGTTCACATTATGAAAATAAGTTCTCGTAATAAAAAATTCCTGTAATAAACATGATTAAGTCAATTTTCATAATAATTTTTCTATTATCTCAATAGGAAAAATGATCTAAAACAAATGAAATGTGGAATACATATGTACAGTTTAAGCCTGCATAAACAAAATAAAATAAAATTGTATATACAATAAAATTAAGATGGCCTCTGTACATACTGTGTTTTATTAACTATTTTTTGGAAAAGAATCTGTCTATAAACAGCTTCTTGGACTGCTTTTTTATTTGAAGTAGGCTGCGATATATAAATATAGCTACGGTAAATATAAAGAGAAGAAAATCATTGCAAGCGCAAGAGTAAGCCATTCGAGGTAAAATACAATAGGAAGCAAATAACCATCCTGCGCATATAAAACAAACAAAATCACTATTCAGACTTATATACGACCCAAGAATAAATACTGCGAAGATTCTTAAACGTAATAGGGTCATTCCATGTCAAATCACCTGATGAGTTTACCACACCATCACAGATTTTTATGAAAATTTATTTGCATGTAAAGGGTCATAAGATAACACATTCTGCAAAATATGGGATTTTTTGGTTAAATATTTGCCGAGATATGAATTTTTGATGTTTTTTTGTGTGTGCCACGCCCCTTTTTGACGTATTTTCTTGAACATCTCATCTCCTAATCAATCAAATGGAACCAAATTTGTTTTCCCCAAGCATTTTTTAATGCTGAATCCAAAAATTTCAACCAAATTAGTCTAGGACTAATAGTTTTGTAGTAATCGAAAGCATGTAAGCATTTAGGAAAAAAATTAAATAGCCATGTGGGACAACATTTAAAAATTTGAAACTTTTACCCAAGACTAAAAAAGGTCTAAAGTAAGTGATAAAAAAAAATCAAGATGGTGTTTTGCTCCTGAGCTTGGGAAAAAAATCGCAAAGTTGGTATTCTTTTTGATTCGCGACAATTATCATTCGCAACAATTATTACTGGGTCAATCCATTTCAAATCACCCAGACCATGTTGCTCAACATTTTTGATTTCCCTAATTTTTTTACCAGTTACTCCCCAATACTAGGTGAGTGCAAAATGAGGGTTAAAAAAATTTCTAGGCTCAATGTTTTTTTGGGCGGTCATTTTAAGTTTGCATTGGAACCGCTTTTCGGTTGAAAACAAGTTTTGCGCAAATGTATCTAACTCTGTTAATTTTATAGATATCAAAACAAAATAAAAACCAAAGATATCAA
Source organism: Thereuonema tuberculata (assembly GCA_023159025.1). Classification (NCBI taxonomy): domain Eukaryota; kingdom Metazoa; phylum Arthropoda; class Chilopoda; order Scutigeromorpha; family Scutigeridae; genus Thereuonema; species Thereuonema tuberculata. Next base: position 121,161,546 of record JAFIDM010009631.1, read on the forward strand.
AGTGATATGCTCTAGAGTTTTGTCCTTACATAATATTACCTAAGTAGTGAGGAAAGTGAAGAAAAAAATTCACAACTATAAAGTAAAAATTAACTTAAAACGGGACTTTTAGTGCTGCAAAAGTATTAAAAGGAAGAAAGACTCTCCTTTAATTTTTTTTTCTTTTGTAGGGGTATCATAGGACTACTTGCTGGAGAAGTTTAAAGCTTGAGAACTTTGCTCTTTTTTAATATAATTTTTCAAAAATCCAAAAATCGTATTTTGGCAATATTTAAAGCTGAATATCTCAAAAGGAACCGAGTAAAAAATTATGAAATTAATACAGACAACACCTCTTTATGATATTAACATATGATAAAAATTTGGTGACTCAACTGGTTCCAGAGTTATAGTGCATCAAAGTTGCTCGAAAATTGCGTTATTCGCACATAAAATTTAACGGTAATTAATGGTAAAAATCCATTTTAATTTAAATGAAAGGGACATTTTTTGTCAAGTTAAATTCATCAGAAAATTCAACATAAGAAAATTTATTAATTTTATTACAACTTATTAAACAGAGGCAGTAGGCTTCCCTTGATAAAAAAAAAACATTGTAATTTAAAGTACAAAATTTTATTGAAACCAATTTTGTTTAACAAAAAAGCTGTATTATGTACATTTCATCAGTTAAAGCATGACAATGACAAATTTATAATTTTCTCAAAGTATTGAAGAGTTTTGAAATTTCAGTGCATAGTTTTCTGTTATGTTGTGTGTTCTGCCCGAAACCGTTGTTAGTTCTGTGGGGGTAATCTTCCTCACAATTTTACTTACTGGAATCCACACCATGTCTTTTTTAGATATTTGGAAGGAAGTTTTTGGGCCAGCTGGATGGAAAAAATGAACTAGTAGATCGTTATTTTGGTTGCTCTTGTCTTTGACTATGCCCAACCACCACTGATCATCGTAAATGCATGCAACATAATCCATGTTTGTGAACGAAGAGGTATTAGTAGACACAATTGAAGTTTTGTGATCAACAAATTCTTTACATGTTGATGTGGTGTAATATCTGATTTGATTGTCACTCATAGGAACGAATCGATGATACCCTCTTGTTCCTGTCACAGGCAAGCAAAGTTCAAATCTTTTTGTTAGTTTGGCTTCAGTTTGTTTAATTTCTTCTGCAGACACAAAAATGTATTTTATTCCTGTAATTTTGTCATTGCATTATTTGAACATGTCTTGTGGAGTAATAATTTGGTCATTGTAAGGTCTTGGCAGGCTGGCTTTTAGTTACTTCCCTTTTAGTGGTACCACCGATACCATCACAAGAGCTCTTCCCGTGGGCTGTAGCAAAGAAATTCCATTCAGCTATCAAGCCAAAATCATTCTCATGTTTGCACATATTAATAAAGTTTTTCTTATTTTTGTCCCGGGCGCGTTCTCATTGGATGCTAGAATGCACGTTATAAATACTATTTTATTTTTGGTGTGTTTTGGACATGTGTTTTGTGCATTTCTAATCTCTGAATTGAATTTATTGAATGACAAAAACATTTTGTAACTGTAAAATACTAGGAAAATGGATTTTTACCATTAATTACCGTTAAATTTTATGTGCGAATAACGCAATTTTCGAGCAACTTTGATGCACTATAACTCTGGAACCAGTTGAGTCTCAGTCACCAAATTTTTATCAAATGTTAATATCAGAGAGATGTTATTTGTATTAATTTCATAATTTTTTACTCGGTCCCTTTTGAAATATTCATCTTTAATTATTGCCAAAATACGATTTTTGGATTTTTGAAAAATTATATTAAAAAAAGAACAAAGTTCTCAAGCTTTAAACTTGAAATTAGCTGTTAAGTACAAATATTGGATTTAGTAAATATTGTAGATGTGTAGATCAGTTTATGTTTGCAACAACAAAATGATTTCATGCAATGTTTTTCCTTAGAAAAACAAATAATGAACATTCGTCATAATTCAGAGGGTATTTTTTTTTAAATAAAAAAAAGGAAATAAAAGTCAGGTCAGAGTGATCTTTATTTTTTCAAATTTAAAATAAGATTTAAAGATTGAGATAAATCCGAAAACTAGTAACTAGCAATTTCAGAAATAGATTGTGCATATTTTAATTTCTATTTCTATCGTATTAATAATACAATGCTTGAAATTGAGTTTCATATTCACATTGATACCGAGGATAATTTGTAATGATACAATGATACTCAATGAAATCAGAGTAATACCAAACAGGAGTCCTCACTTTTCAAAAACCCTTGTCTTGGGGAACTATTCTTCTTTTCTTTTGCTGATAATATCTGTTTTATGAAAATCTTTAAATTGATTTCTAAGATTTGATTTATTGCAGAAAAAAAATAAGTCAAAAGTAAATCATTTTAAAATTATTAAAAATAGCCTTATCATTAACTTTCAACTAGACGATGTTTCATAGTTCGAATCCCGGGTGAGAGATGGACGTTTCTTTAGTATAGCTTGTTTCCACTCCAAACTTATCCTAAGATTCACTGAACCTTCTTTTATATTGGTATCAAGTTCTTTCCTGGCTGTAACCAGAATTTTAAAATATCATTGGCAAGATAATCAAAAAATTCTTAGAGAGCTAAGAAATAGGTTGAAATAGGTTTTAGGGAATATTGATTGTGGCAGACGTTTCTTTCCTTCATGACAACAGTATTCAGAGGATTCTCACGATTTCCCAAGGAACAGTAATTTACAGTGGTTTTTACATTAGAATTACATTAAGTTTTATGAGGGATTTAAGAAGCATTCACATTCATCTTTCACTGAGTGGATCTGAACTAATTAACTAATTGAGTGTCTGTAAAATGCATCGATTATAAAATGCATTGTTTGAGACTAAAACCAAAAATGACCAAAATAGACTTGAATAATTTTCAATTAATTATTAACTTCCAAACAAAGATTTAATCTTCTTGGCTTTATCTAAAATAGAAAACTGAACGTTCTTCAATAAACCAATTCTGTGCAAAAGATAACAATTCACTAAATACAAAATATCAATCTAGAATAGATGTAATTAAGGAATTTATTCTAAAATAACCACAATTAATAAACTAACGGAAAGATATCTTTGGAACCTATTCAATGGATTTACAATTTTTCTGTTTTCATAAAAAAAAACTAAACAAATAAACAAAAACAGAAATAATGTCGTTTTGGGACAGAATCTTAAGTTGATCTCTTAAAAATACTACTTAAGAAGAAAAATCTCTGGAGCTGCAATAAAAATCCTTTCAATGAACTGAAGGCTTTCAATAAAAACGTTAAGATCCATCAAAGCAAAAATTCCTCATCAAAAACCCAGGAAAAAAAAATCACTGGATTTATTTGTTAGATTTGTATCTCATAAGGCGATCCCTTAAATGCTTTCAGTCCCGAAAATCAAGAACTGATTTAAGGATTCCACAGACTTTGCATTTATAGCTGTAGGTCTTACGGCAATTGAAGACTCTCCAAGCTCTGTAGGCACCAGGAAAGGCCGCTGAAAGATAAGATCGTTATAGTTCTTTACAATTCTTTTTTGTTTTGTTTTGTTTTTTTTTCATTTTGTTAGTTTTAGAATTATTATGATACAAAGCATGACTCGATCTCATATATTTGCATTGCATTTCAGCAATCAAAGAATTAACTATAAAAGTACATTATACTTATCGTAGGGTGAGGAGAGTTAGTGAGTGAGTTTAGAGTCTGTAGACAGCAAAATCATAAATCCGCATCTAATCTATCAGATTGACGACCTTCCTCAGCCACTAAAATAATATATCTTTAAACTAATTTTACGGATAGAAAATTGCTTCCACAAGAAAAGACAGCCCAAAATCCGGGAATCATTGAAAACGAGATATGGGAATTTAATGAATGGTTCAGTAAATAAAGGGTTAACAATTATCAGTCAGCTGCCATTGATTCTGTTTATTTTTAAATGTATTACACTACTTAAATAAATGTCTTCCAACTCCTTTAGATTGTAAAATTTAAACGATATTACTCCAGAGGGACGTTACTGTAAAATAAGAATACAATGTTTAGACCCGTGAACATCACGGACCCACGATTACCAGAAGCTTACAATTGTCAGGGGTCCGTGAAGCAAGTTACTAACATAGGAATTTGGAAAAAAGAAGGACTATGATGGTCTTAACCGTTCGTTCAAACACTCAAAAAAAAAAAAAAAAAAAAAAAAAAAAAAACTTTCTGTACCAAAAACTGATTAAATTTCTTTCATTTTTAGGATGCAGTAAATGTAGGATGTAGGATGTAGTAAATGTAGGATGTAGGATGTAGTAAAGGGAATTTACAACCTACAATCCCCCTCCCCATCATTACGTCAATGCCCATTAATAAAGTAAAACAAAGAATAAGTGGTTAAAGAAAGCTTTTTTTTTTTCTCCGATGTCCTAATAAGACCTAGAATGTAATAAATTAAAAACAATAAAAGTTTATTAAAAAAAAAAATCCCTAGGCAAATTAGGCTAAATATGCTTACATTTTGAGTTGTCAAATACAAAACAATAGCTTTAGAATAGTTTAGAAGAGATTTTACAGAAACAAGGACCAGAAACAAAACTTGTAAAGTTAGATGTTCTTCAATATTAGGCTTCTGAAAGACGCCTTATATCCCCGGTTTGTCTGTCTGTGGATACATATCCTAAAATGCTTCTCAACGGCTTCTCTTAGCTCAGTTATAGGTGGCCTGCTAGCTCAGTTGGCTAGAGCGCGTGCTAATAACGCGAAGGTCGGGGGTTCGATCACCTCATTGGCAATTCTTATTCTTCATTTTTTTCTCCCCATTTTAAATCTTGTAACAGTTTCTCAACTTAAGTTGTTGTTTTTTTTTAATCATTATTAGGAATTCAGTGTATTAACAAGGTTTGAGTTAAGAATGACGATTATTCCATATAAATAGGGGTGGGTAAGATAGCATGGGGTCGCAAACAGACTCGCACGAGCATTTTCTAGACCACCTCTGCGCAGTCTATTCTAAAGTAAAGGTGACTTAAGCCGTTGCGAAGCACTGTGATTGGTTTACTAATCACTATCCCTATCTTGTTTCTTTCAATATGATGTGTTTTCGTAGGCGTACCGAGGATTTTGGAATAGGAGGGCTTAGGATCGTTCAATCAAAAAAAAAAATCTCATATCCTTTTCCGGATGGTTACAGATAAACCGATGAACTTTCCACCCAAAAACAGGTCCTAAAAAAAAAAAAAAAACCAGATTTCTTCCATTTTGCGATGCAAAAGAGGAGGTTCTAATCCCTAATAACCCCCTACCCCCACCCTCAGTATACTAATATGTGTTTTAAATAAGTTTTGAAACGTAAATTTTGTAATTGTAGTACTTAATTTAAAGCTCAATTGTGAGTTATTAAAAATTAAAGGAGAGAGACGTCATTGATAAGACCTCAGAGCTAAACCAATGATCAACAGTATCTTTACTACATTCATTTTCCTCTGCGTGACCTTCCTTCTCTCAGTCAATGTGGTTTCACATGAGTTAAAAATCGGAATAAATTAAAAGAGTGAAAGAGCTATCGATCAAAATTGAAGTTTCCGTCTTCAATGTGTAAAGTTATCATACGTCCCCTTTGTCTGTGTAAAAATACGTGGCAACGATGACATAAAATTAGAAAACTAATTATATAGTATCATATGAAAATACAAAATATTTCTTAGCAATGAAGAATTTAAACATAACTCAATCAGAGGTGCCCCCCCCCCCCAAACTTTTTTTATATTTTTTTCACCCCCCCCCCCCCCCCAAAATTGAAATGACAACCAAAAAAAAAACCACTTTTACACTCTATTTGCTTTTTTTGAACCCCCCCCCCCAAATTTTAATGGCGCAGTTTGCGCCGTGACTCCCCGGCGTGGGCACCCGTGACTCAATAAAGCTGATTCAATCTGATTGATGTAATATCTTTCTTAAATTGATCTTATCATTTTTATATTTAGACAGGGATAACAAGGAGATGTAATGTATTTGTAATTCTAGTCAAAATGTTTCTCAACAATAGATTACAGTAAAACCTCGTTAAGTCGTCACTCAAGGGACCAAACATTTTTGACGACTTAAGCGGAGTGACGACTTAGGCGGAGTGGGAATTTCTGAAAAAAAAACAAAAAAAAAAACACTGAAATACAGTATTTTCATGAATTGCTGTAGAATTCGGTGAGAAAAACAAGATTTTCAGAAATCAATACATGCAAATGAATGAGTGGAAAATAATAAATAAATAATAATAAAAAAAAAACACTTTTTATAGGTATCACATTTTAATTGTTTTAAAAGAAAGGCAACGTCTGTCTTTGAAACGTTCCAGCCAACCATTGCTGCAGCCGAAATCTTCAATGTTCAACTCCTTAGCAATTTCCATGGCTTTTTCTTTGAGAATCACAGCAGAAATCGGCACATTTTGCGATATGGCATGTTTTAGCCATCGAACTAAAACCTCCTCGATCTCATCAAACTTCGATTTCCTCATTCTCTTTAGTTTGTCTTTGCAGTCAGCTTCTTCAATTATTTGTTTCTATGAAAGAATATTGTTTAATGTAGTCCTGGGAATACGATGTTCTTTGGCAAAAGCTGTTTTCGAAACATTTGATTTTTCAAAAAGTGCAATTAAGTCTTTTTTTTCTTTAAAAGATAACGAGGTAAGTTTTCGTTTCCCTGACATGTTAAAAACGTAATCGAACCACGAAATTGCAAGGGAAAAAATAGTCCTTTCAGCGGGGCTTACTCGCTTTAAAATGAAGTCACACTCAGGAGCGGTCAAGAAAAACGTCTGCACTCGACAGAGTCGCAGCGAGAAGTATGCTTTGAATAATTAGCAGCGAGATTCCAAGAACCCAAATCCTCCGAAGGGGTAGGAAAGGAATGAAGTGACAGGCATGGTCGAAAATTCCCCGTAAAGGCTTGGCTTTCTTAAAGTGAAGAGCGGGGCTGAAAAGACAACACGATGGCATGAAAAATGGGGACGAAAGATGCTTTTGTCCATTTTTGAGAGTGACGAGTTATCCGGAGTAGAAGTAAATTTGGTGACGGGTAAAAGAGGGTTATTTTACATTACTGTGTATGAGACCTTGTCAGGACCAAAGGAAAACGACGACTTAAACGGAGTGACGACTTATCCGGCTGACGACTTAACGAGGTTTTACTGTATTTATATTTACAGAAATTTTCTATTTTTTTGTTGAAAGATTTGTTTTCTTGATTTGATGATATTTAAAAATTAATTTGATAACGAAGAGGACTCTAATGTTGATATGTCTTGTATTACAATTGGAACAAAAACACATTATCAAAAAATCAAGTTTAAAGGATTATTAGCCTTATTTGTTCTGATAGCAGCTCTTTAAGGATATTTCTATTTTGGATGACTTTGGTCCTAAACATTAAGTAAAGGTGAATTTGTGCATTCGAATTGATCTCATGGGACAGACTTTGCAATTAATGTGTTTTAAGGTTCTTGCAAAGTTGGTTTATTTTTATTGATTTAGCCATTCAAATACGAAATATAATCGAAATGCATTCAGGAGGAAAAAAAAAATCCACTGAATTTAAGAATATTTTCAGAAAATGATCTGATAAACTATACTTTTTATTGAACGTTTCATTATTTAAAAAATAACTAGTAGTAGCATTGAATTATTTCAGTTTATGTGTAGTTCGCTAATTTTGCTTTGTCTTGTAGCGGCCAGTAAGTCTCTTATACCTCATTATTATCCTTGAAGAGTTTGATACCCACTGCTGTAATTAAAACTCAATGAAATGGTCGGTCCTTTCCACTTAACCGAATTTTGTTGATTATTTTTGCCTTATTGTGTTTTCTTTCGTGAATGTTAGACTTCGTTTACAAGTAACACTACTATTTCTATACAAACACATCAACCCATGCACACACACACACACACACACATATTATGCACTCATTGCCAAAAAATTAGCGCACTAAGAAACAGAAGGCGAAATGGAAAGTCACTAAACAATGAGAATGATGATGCAAATAATAGATTATAATACCAAAGCAAATGGATGTTTATTCGGGCAAAACATTACAGATTATTCTCTCTTTAGTACTGCGTCAAACAGCCGCTAGCGTGGATACTTGCGACGATGTGGAGTCATACAGACGTTCAATGCAGAAGATCCTCCCATAGCTGTTACAATTGCCGCTTCAGATCGCTCTTAAGGGCGTTTCACGTGGATCCGAAAATCGTATGGTCGGATCCACGAATCGGACGTATTCTCTTTCACATGGCCGCGAAACGTCGTCTATACGAACTTTTTGAATGTTACATGTGATATAGACAATGTCGGAGAGAGTTTCGTGGCCATGTGAAAGAGAATACGTCCGATTCGTGGATCCGACCATCCGATTTTCGGATCCATGTGAAACGCCCTTTACTCGTTGATGGCTCGAGCTGCCGTCGCAGCTCGTCCCACACACGTAATGGAGACCGGGGCCAAGGAGGGTGTCGACAGCACGAGGCAATCCAGGGAAACCCGTTGATTATCTTGTTGGAAAATGGAGAGCTGTAGCTGCTCCATAAAGGGAAGCACATCAGGCCGCAGAATCTTCTGAACCTATCCCTGAGCCGTCAATTTTCCCTTGATCATTAGCGGAGACCGAGAATCTTTAGAGATGGCTTCCCAGACCATGACGCCACCAATCCTGGCGACATGTCATTAAGTCCTGCATTTGTGCTCTGTCCAGTGTTTCAAAATATTCGAGTACGGATAGTATCAAGACAAAACCTGGATTCGTTGCAAGTTCAAAGCCATCTATGCCACCAGCTCACTGCACCACTGCAAATAAAGCCGCTGATAGTGGATTAGTAATGGCAGACAGCGTAAGGGGTGCAGACAATGCAAACCTTCTTCTGAAAGTTCCCTCGCAATCATGCGGATAGAAACATGGGTTTCTAGTGATGCCACTACATGTCTCTTAATGGTGGACAAGGACACCCTGGATCAGTTCACACCTGACAGACACTATCCTCTCTTCTGGTAGTCTGCCTAGGTCTCCCAGTACCTTCCCTGCACATGTGTTGGCTTAAGTCTCCACTCCTCCGAACACCGTCACATAGTACAGTCGGAAGGGTCCAGGTGGCGACCATTTCGACGAAATGACCAACTTGCCTCTTGCAGTCCAACGCTCTCTCTCTCAAACTCAGTCAATTGTTCCAAACTGAGTCAAATATGTCTCGATGCATGCTAAGGATTCAGAGACCAACACTCCACAACCCAACTGACTATAAAGCACTCAGCGGTCGTACGACGATCACATGATCACAGCTGTAGCGATACTAACGACCCTGGTGGCAGTTCTCAGCGGTAAATCGCAGCCCAAGTGCAGTCAGTGGCACTACTATCTGAGACGGTGCCGTGTATCGAGTTTCGTCGTTCTTGGATTCTGGGTGCGCTATTTTTTTTTGACAATGAGTGTACATATATTGTATGTGCTTGTATTATATATACAGTATTGAGTAAACAAACACTAGTTAAAAATTCCACATTCCCACGCGATAATAGGGCGTGTCCGAATGGTCTATTTGAATAAAAACTGTATAATAATTGGTATTAGGTTTTGAATCAGTCGAGGCAAAAGTGGTTCTGAGCACAAAAGAAAAGGTATTTTTAGTAGAATATTACAACCGCTCATATCGCTCATATTTCAATTGTGAAGTAGGGCTTTGAGCATACGGAAACATGCCCCAAATGACAAGTATTATTATAAAAAATTGTAAGTGTGTTACTAAAGTTGTAATGATTAAAAAGATTACACACATTAAAATAATATTAAAAGGTTTAAAAAGAAACATGTTTCATCCACGTACGGGACGGCCACGAACCGTAACAACAAAACAAGAATCACTGCCGTCTTTTGGAACAGATGTTTATCTTTCATACAGCTTTTGGGTATTGGCAGATTCTTCATGAAAACTTTCCTTGCCGTGTCATCTCAAGGTAGAAAATTTGCACGAATTGTATGAATTGTGTGTCCGCCCTAACCGCGAACATTTAATGCTTGAATAGATAATGCTAAGTTAGAATATTCCTGTACTACTTATGTAACTGATATTTAATTATATTTACTACTCCCACTCCTCGTTTCTGTTTTACTACTGTTTGTTTTGCCCAATACTGTATATATGTTATAATTTATATACAGTATAAGCTGTATATAGAGTGATTCGAAATTCCTGTACAAACTTTAAAGGTAGGTCAGGACTACAAAAACAAACCGTATTGATAGTGGAACGTATGTTCACAAACACCACCTGAATGTGCTAAAAGATACAGTAAGGTTCAGTAATAAAAGACAACAAGTAACGTAGACAACATGTTTATTAGCCCTATCTTTACAATACGACAGTAAGGTCTACACTTACAGGTTCACAGTAGGTGCTCAAAGTTCCTTCCACCAACAGTAGCACATGCCTCACAATGTCGATATACGCAACGATCCTCACAACGTCGATTGCCGAACATGTGCAAAAATGCGAGGCCTTTCGCGGACACATGCAGCTGCCACAGTGACTCTTGCGACGAGGTCAGCATCGAGGCAATGGGGGTCTCGTAGACGATGCCTTTGAGTTAACTCTAGAGGAAGAAATCAATGCAGGACAAGTCAGGTGATCGTGGTGGCCAAGTGAGAGGTCCGCCCCGGCCAATCCATCGCGCCGAAAAAGTGCTGTTGAGATACTCCCACATATCAATGCTGAAATGTGCGGGAGCCCCGTCATGCTGAAACCACAAGCGACGATGACTCACATTGCCCATCTAATGGGCTGCCAAACAATGCCCTCTAGCACATTCGGGTGGCGTTTGCGGACATACGTTCCACTATGAATACGGTCTGTTTTTGTATTCCTGACCTATCTTTAATGTTTATATAGGGAATTTTGAATCACCCTGTATAATTTATTATTATTTTTAATAATAATAAAAATTGGTGGACATTTTTTCAAATTGTCTTAGTTGGAGAAATTATAGATATTTTGAAACTAACATTCCCTCTTTTTTTGTATATTTGTTTAAAACTTAGGTTTCGAGTTTCATTCTGGTCAATTCCAGTGAGCTTATTGAAATATTTTTCTGAATCAGACAACATTTTAGTTTAATGTTGTTAATGTCTGTTTTTCTTCACCTTTTTATATATTTATGCTGAAGAAATTATATAAATAAAATAACGAAGAAGTTCAACATTGCTCAAAGGCTTCACAATTCACCTAAGCTCTCCTAGTCTTAAAATTAACAAAGAAATTAACAAATCTTAAAATTGACAAACCACAAAGTGGTTTTATATTCTTAAATTGTTTGTTGTATTTCTTTCTTTTACGGGGGTGTTTGTTTAATTCAAAAGTACGCTTTTTTTTAGTGAGAATTCAAGAATAAATAACTGCTTTAAAAAAACTTATGAAGCCAAGTGGCTTATACTCTATATAAACTATGCAATCATTAGTTTTGGAATAGTGAAACTGGTTGCTTTCAATACCTGGAATTTATTTAACAAATTGAAAAAAAAAAGGTAAATAGAAAAGTAGAAATAATAGAACTATAAATTTGGAAATTGATCAACAGTAATTAAAAAATACAGTAAAGGTAATAACTGTTTGATAAAATATTCTAATTCCTTAATAAAAATTCTTTTGTGTCTTTATATTCTCTAATAATTAAACATTACTTTACATTATAAGTAAAAAATAAAAATAGTTCTGCTGAAAACTTAAGAAAATTAGAAGACTTTAAACATTATAAATGAAGGAGTCATAGTAATCTTCGAAAAGTTAATTTCAAAAAAAAAGAATGAAAAATATTCAAGATTAAAATCTCAGCTGCTTTAAAAACTTATGGAGCCAAGTGATCTCTAAACATTCAGAATTGTGATGTAGTTTGATAAAGTTATTTAATTTCGGGTATTAGGAAAGTGTTCAGTGTTGATAAAAGTTGCAAAGTCATATGCATGACAGATCGTTCTAACTGCTTTACGTTCTCGAATGATCTTCTGTTTTCATTCGCTGTGTGGGGCTCCTATACAGCCATTACATTACCGTGTTGTCGAGCAATCATATTGAAAGATAATCATGTTTGTGCAGCTGATTCTTTCGATATTCAGTTGATAAACTTAGCTAATAGTATCGAGTTTTCTTGTCAAAACGCTCTTCAAACACCGTTTTCCATGTTTACGATTGAGAGTTTTTAAAAAACAATAATATTAAATTGAATTTACAACTGACAATTTGCAGTTGTAAAATTAAGCCTGTCACTTGTAGAACAATCCAGACGAATTTAAAACCAGATGACCAGAGTGCATTATCTGACTGGCGACGCCATTGTGGTTCACGGAGAGTTAGCCAGGCTACACAAGAGCTGATAACAGTTAATAAACGAAAAAATAAAGTTGATTTACTTTTTATACATGTTTTACTTTACAAAATTGATGTTAATTTATTTCTCTGTCTTATCTCATCATTGTTTTCACAAGCTTAGTTTCATGTATTTTTTTCCGTTTTTCTTTTAAATTTATTTATGTACTCGTAAACACTTTTCTTGTTTAATTATAAAGTTTTTTTTTTTTTTTTTTTAATTATACTGTGTTTTGTAAAAGTTTCAAAATATTAGATACTCTTAAAATTTCTATTGATTATATTGTTAAAACTGTAATATTATCTACATTTTTTTTCCTTTCCTTCTTCTTTTATTTTCGCTTTTTAAGTTGTTTTCTCTAAAAGGAAATTGTTAGGGAAAAAAATAAGTAGTCTGATGTTTTCCTTGTTATATTACAAATAGTGCGCTTTTACAGCAAATATATAAAAAAGGAATGATTTTAAATATATGGGGATCTATTTGGAACGTTTTAGTGAAACAAATGAAAGAAGATGATAAGGGAGATTAAAACGAGACCTCGAGATCCATGATGTCAAGTGACGAAAATGGTTGCCTTAAAGTACAGATGCTTATTTTCTTTTAATTCCTCAATAAAATAACATAACATTAAATAGATTTCACTTTTTTAAAATTATGCAATAAATAGTCAATAAAAAAATCAATATGAAAAACAAAAATCTTTTTATTTTAAATGCGGTCAATCAATAACTTCATCGTGTAGCATTTTCTTAAGGAATAAAGATAGTGGTAACTTCTCGAAACCTCTAACAGAGACTATATTAACACAGGTTGTAAGTCTCGCTGGCTTGTTTAAATCTCGTCGTTGGCTTTCGCTCATCTGCCAGATTATATTGCTCCTAATTTCGCAGATGAAGAAATAGGAAATTGTTATTATTATTATGTTTGTATGTTTCAAACCTTGGGTTTCCCCAGCAAAGACAATATGGCGGGTGAAGGACCAAAGCACATATTGCCAAGCGTAAAGACGTGTGCAAGAATGATTAGGGATGTGTGGTTGTGTCCATAAATTTTCTAACTATGCGTGTTGTGTTGAGTACTATAGCCTTCTGCAGTTGTGCATAAGTGTTTTTGTTAAGTCCTAGTGTGCTGAGACTGTGGTGCAAAGTGTTAGGTACCAGACCAGTGGCGGACAAGACGATGGGTACAACACGTACTCGATCCTGCCTCCACTGCTTCTGGAGCTCGTGTGCTAGGTCTGTATATTTACTGATCTTGTCTGCGTGAGTTTTCTGCATGTTCTTGCTGATAGGCACTGCAATATCAATGAGATAGGTCTGTTTGTTGACCTTATCAATAAGTGTGATGTCAGGTCTGTTGTGATGTATGGTTTTGTCTGTGTGAATGGGACGATCCCAGTACAGCTTATGTGAGGATGATTCTAATACACTTTGGGGTATGTACTTGTAGTACGGAACCGTGTTCTTAATAAGTGAATGTTTGTGTGCTAGCTGTTGATGAACAATCGACGCTACCTGATTGTGTCGGTCGAGGTAATCTGTCTGGGAGAGAAGGGGACAGCCAGATATTATGTGGTCGATCGTCTCATGCGTAGTGTGGCATTTCCTGCATTTGTCGTCATGTGTGTTTGCGTCGTGTAGGATGTGTTTCTTGTAGTTGCGTGTGGGGATGACTTGGTCCTGTATCGCGATCATGAACACTTCGGTCTCCCCAAACAGCTCGCCACTTGTCAGCCATCTGTTCGACGCTTCCACGTCGACATGAGGCTGGCTGAGTTCATAGTGATGTCTGCCATGGAGTTCCTTACGAGCCCATGATTCACGCAGCTGCTGAGAGTGGGTGTTAGGGGTGGTGAGTGTTGGAGAAAGGTTTTCGAGGTCCAGAGGTGTGAGGTGTGTGTAAGCCTTGACAATGGCTGAGTGGAGTGAGGAGTCTTGTGCTCTTTGGTGGAAGTGTTCCCTAAGTGTATGTACTTGTTTTGCATGTAGGGTGATGAGGTTGACGAGTCCTCGACCTCCCTCCTTGCGGGGAAGAGTCATCCTTTCTGTAGCGGACTTGGGATGGTGCATGTTGTGTTTCGTGAATGTAGTGCATGTTGTACGTTGTAGTGCTTCGAGTTCGGTGTTTGTCCAAGGAATTATACCGAACGAATATGTTAGTGTGTTGATGGCAAAAGTGTTGATGGCTTTAATTTTATTTCTGGCGTTGAGTTGTGTTTTGAGGATGTTTTGAATGCGAGCACGATATGTGTTCTTGAGTGCATTTTTGATGTTTGTGTTGTCAATGACGCGCGCTTGCTGGAAGCCCAGATACTTGTAGGTCTCTCCCTCTTCCATGGATTGGGTGGCCAACCCATGGTCCAGTTCAAAACCTTCCAAATTCGTAGTCTTCCCGCGTGTTATATGTAGCTTGCGGCATTTGTCGATTCCAAATTCCAACCCAATGTCTTTGGTGAACTGTGTGGTGACTTGTAGTAAATTAATAAGTTGTGCGTTGTTTGTGGCGTAGAGTTTAATATCATCCATGTAGAGTAAGTGTGTGATTTTATATGGTGTCAGAGTGCCTGAGGTGAGCTTATAACCGTGTTTTGTGTTATCTAGTATGTGGCTCAGTGGATTCAAGGCTAGGCAAAACCAAAGAGGACTCAAGGAGTCTCCCTGGAAAATACCTCTCCTTATGGGAATGGGATCTGTAGTGATGGAGGTGTTGGAGGTGCGTAGGTGTAATGTTGTGTTCCAACTCTTCATTGTGGCATCTAAGAATGCCGTGATCTTGGGGTGTATTTTGTAGATGTTAAGAGTGTGTAGGAGCCAGGAATGAGGGACAGAATCAAATGCCTTCTTGTAGTCGATGTATGCAATATGTAAGTTCCTACTCTTCGCGCGCGCCTGGCGCAGGATTACAGAGTCAATAAGGAGTTGCTCCTTACAACCCTGGGAATTCCTGCGACAGCCCTTCTGCTGTTCGGAAAGAATGTTATGTGTCTCGATATGTGTGTAAATCTTGTCTGCGAGACAGGAGGTGAAGAGTTTGTAAAGTGTGGGGAGACAAGTGATTGGACGGTAGTTAGCAGGGTGTGCTGTTTCAGTGTTCTTGCTCTGTAGGTATGTGACACCCTGTGTGAGGAAACGAGGCATATATTCTGGGTGTTGGATTATGTCAGTGAGTGTAAGGGCTAGCTTCCCCTGCAGGGACGTGAACCTCTTGATCCAGAAGTTATGGACGCCGTCTGCACCAGGAGCCTTCCAGTTGTGTGCATGTTTTAGTGCTGTCTGTATGTCTGCGAGAGTAATCTCATAGAAGGACATGAAGGGTAAGTGTTCAGTAAGTTTTTGTTCCTCTATGATCCATGGTACTTTATCATTGTGGGGGATAGGATTAGACCACAGAGACGACCAGTATTCGTGTAATGCCTCGCTGGTGGGAGTGTTTGTGTTAGTTGTAGTAGAGGAAGATTTAAGTGATCTGTAGAATTTTTTCTCATTGTATTGGAAAGTATTGTTCTGTTGTTTGCGCTGAGTGCACTGTTTGTATCTTTGTAATCTTTTTGCAAGTGCACTGAGTTTTTGTTTTAGTGTATCGAGATGTTCCTGAACCTGGTTATGATGGTTTGAATGTGAAGGGCGAGTATTTATGTGCTTGAATATCTTTCTAACCTGGGACATAAGTTTCTTTGTTTTGTTTCCTGCACAGTATTGTGTGAGCCTGGCTATGTCTCCTCTAAGGTCGCTGATGCGGCCCTCAAGACGGCGTCTCCAAGGGGGGGATGTATTCTTGTGACCGTGCAGTGGGAGGTATATGGTGTTGATTGATTCCAAGTGCTTGAATGGTTCCCTGTGCGGCGCAATAGAGTGTTGTGTGTATGTCTTCTAATGTTTGGATATTGTCAAGGTGTTGTGGGATAGTGTGTGTGTTGAGATGGTATATGACTGTGGCGAGTTGTTTTGATGTGTGTACTTTGGGGAGTGGAGGCCTGAGTGACGGGTCTGTGCCTGTGTATTGTGCCAGTGCAGTGTAAAAATGATCATGTGCTGCACGTAATATGTCATTAGTTGTATTAATGGGGCATGTGTACTGAGAGGTAGAGATTGTTTCTGTGTTTTCCATA
Source organism: Thereuonema tuberculata (assembly GCA_023159025.1). NCBI lineage: Eukaryota > Metazoa > Arthropoda > Chilopoda > Scutigeromorpha > Scutigeridae > Thereuonema > Thereuonema tuberculata. The sequence continues at coordinate 121,178,062 of JAFIDM010009631.1, forward strand.
ATGGTGTCTTCTGGTGGGGTGTGGTGTGGTGTCCTTTGGTTGGATTCAGCAACTTCTTCCCTAATTTGTGCAAGTATGCATGGGAGGATAAGAATGTTTACCACTAAGGAACGTCGCTGATCCGCTACCCGCTGTTCGCTAAGCCCTAACGATGGATATCGTGTGGTGAATGCGTGGTGTAATGCCTGTCTGTATCCTGTGAGTCCCTAACTTTGTAACAGTGAAGAAGTCGCGCATAAGATCCTGGTTCATCTGTGATGACCATTGGATGCGCTGGCGTGGTTTCCCAGTCTTGGTGGTCGCCTGCTATGACACAGACGAAACACTTCCGACTGTTCGGGCTGGATGGTGTTGCCCGGGCATTGTGGTAGCCATACTACAGGATGGGGTGCCACTTTCTCCACCACCTCCTGCGGGAGACTGTAGTATATTTTTCGAACGGAGGTCTCTGCCTAACCCCCGCACGCGAGTGACTTTATCCTGCGCCACACACGATGCAGCATATTCTTTATTAGAACGAGTTCTCATCATGGATGGTTGGACCCTTCAGCCTACCCTAAAGCTAGTGTAGTTCCCGCCCCCACCGCGAGGAGGTAGGGTCCAATAATAAGGTAGTAATAAGGTAGGGGGCTTATTATTATTATTATTATTATTAATATTCGACTGTGCATCTATTATCCATTTTTATCTATTTCTTTGTTCTTCTGATTCGCTGTATATTTCTATTCTATTCTATCTGCTTTACATCCCTACCATTCTTTTTTCACTTGGAATGATCGTCTCTTCTGTATTTCCTTCTCTCATTCTATTATTGATATCAATATTGCTTCAGATGACCTTATGACCTACAAGACCTTTTTTCCATTTCCTCCTTCTTTGCCTATTGCTGTATTCTTCTTCTATTCTTTTTTCTTCTTCTATTCTTTTTTCTTCTTCTATTCTTTTTTCTTCTTCTATTCTTTTTTCTTCCTTTTCATTTCTCTGTTCAGTTTTTATTTTGGCATTCTTTTTGATGTAGTTTACCTTTTTTATCAACATCGTTAGGAATATCCATATCCAATATCAACGTTGAAAATTACATTCAGCAAATCAATGTATTTCTATTTCCAAATTAATATTCATGTCTCTACTCAAAAGTCGCTTGTTATTCCAGGAAGATATAATTTTTGTCATTTCATTAGTTTTTTTTTAGGTGAAATTGAAATGAGATGTACAGAGAATCAATGAAGAAGATAGTCAAGGCTTTAAGTATATTGGTGTAAAATAAAAATAGTTTCATTTTCTTCATATTTTTTCAGGTCCTCAAAAAAAGGTTTATTCTTTGGCCGCAAGGAACTTAGATGCTGTCTTCAATGCTGTACTAAGCTGAGAAAAAGAAAAGCTGTTCTCGAGTATCATTAGATCCAATGAGACTCTTTCCACTGCTTCTAATTGGGCAAACAATGACCAGGAAATAAAACGCAACAGGGATAAATGTCGCAGTTTTGGTTGGAATGACGATAACGTCAATCATTGGTCTGGATCTTCTGATCAACAGAATGAATACCAGAGTCTGATTAGCACATGTCAATACTGGAGAAGGTGGTTAGTGATCTCCCAGCGTCTAACTTAGCTTTCACTGTCCGCCAGTGGCTGGACAATACATTTTTAGTCGTCCTAGTTCTGGTAAAAGCCCACATCTCACGTCCGAAATCTTGAAACATCGACACATTATTACAAAAGCTAATGAAGAACTTTTCTCATAGATGTAATGTTTTTATAAAGCATTGCTAATTATTAAATGTAATGTTAATTTATTGTCAGAGGAGGTTATATTAAATTACTAAACTCAATACAATACAATAAGAGAAAGGAGTGCACTATAAATGAAAAACTCAATACAATCGGGTTTTCAATGCAATGGTATATAGCAATGGGAAAAAGTTAATTTGCAATAAGAGAAAGGAGTGCACTAAAAATGAAAAACTCAATACAATCGGGGTTTTCAATGCAATGTACATAACAATAGAAAAAAGTTAATTTGCAATAGGAGAAAGGAGTGCACTATAAATGAAAAACTCAATACAATCGGGTTTTCAATGCAATGGTATATAGCAATGGGAAAAAGTTAATTTGCAATAAGAGAAAGGAGTGCACTAAAAATGAAAAACTCAATACAATCGGGTTTTCAATGCAATGGTATATAGCAATGGGAAAAAGTTAATTTGCAATGAGAGAAAGGAGTGCACTAAAAATGAAAAACTCAATACAATCTGGGTTTCAATGCAATGGTATATAGCAATGGGAAAAAGTTAATTTACAATAAGAGAAAGGAGTGCACTAAAAATGAACAACTCAATACAATCGGGGTTTTCAATGCAATGCACATAACAATAGGAAAAAGTTAATTTGCAATAGGAGAAAGGAGTGAGAAAGGAGTGCACTAAAAATGAAAAACTCAATTCAATCTGGATTTTTAATGCAATGGTATATAGCAATGGGAAAAAGTTAATTTGCAATGAGAGAAAGGAGTACACTAAAAATGAAAAACTCAATTCAATCTGGATTTTCAATGCAATGGTATATAGCAATGGGAAAAAGTTAATTTGCAATGAGAGAAAGGAGTGCACTAAAAATGAAAAACTCAATTCAATCAGGGTTTTCAATGCAATGTACATACCAATAGGAAAAAGTTAATTTGCAATAGGGAAGAAAGGAGTGCACTAAAAATGAAAAACTCAATACAATCGGGGTTTTCAATGCAATTTGTATATAGCAATGGGAAAAAGTTAATTTGCAATGAGATAAAGGAGTGCACTAAAAATGAAAAACTCAATACAATCTGGGTTTTCAATGCAATGGTATATAGCAATGGGAAAAAGTTAATTTGCAATGAGAGAAAGGAGTGCACTAAAAATGAAAAACTCAATACAATCGGGGTTTTCAATGCAATGTACATAACAATAGGAAAAAGTTGATTTGAAATAGAAGAAAGGAGTGCACTAAAAATGAAAAACTCAATACAATCGGGTTTTCAATGCAATGTACATAACAATAGAAAAAAGTTAATTTGCAATAGGAGAAAGGAGTGAGAAAGGAGTGCACTAAAAATGAAAAACTCAATTCAATCTGGATTTTCAATGCAATGGTATATAGCAATGGGAAAAAGTTAATTTGCAAT
>JAFIDM010009631.1:121197331-121247158 GCA_023159025.1 Thereuonema tuberculata
TAAGAACTATGTTGTTAACTTAAGCAAGAAATGTTTGTTTTCTTAAAACTCTTTTAGTTTCAGGGACGTAGCCAGGATCTTACTTGGGGGGGGGGGGGTCAAAAAATTAACTTGAATCATTTTACAAAATAGAAAATTTATTGCATTGTAAGTATTTTAACACACGAAGAAAAAGAAAAGTGTAATGAGTTTGACATCAGTTTTGATTAATATGCCTATGGCCTGTTTCACTAGTTCTACGTAAGCGATACCTAGAAGATAAATTTGAAAATAGAATAATTTTCATATGAATTTACCTAGCAAATAGTTTACCTTTAGTAGTTCTGTAGGAACAAGATAAATAGTTAAGTCGTACAATAGAGAATGGAAGCTCCAAGAAATTAAGGAAAAAAAAGAAAAAAATCACTACAAAAATGAGGCAATTAATTCATGTTCCCAACATTCGCGTCGGCCACAAACTAATTAAATGGGCGCATAATTTGTAAACACAAGATCTGCATTCGTTAAATATATTAAATAGTTAATTATCTTTTTCGAGAATGTTGTGGTTCTAAGGATAGTAGACTTTACGTGCAATGTTCTTAAACTTAATCTAAGAATGTGTATTTTTGGAAAAACAACTAAATGATTTACAACTGAAATAGACTTAGGTACTTCTTACCTGCACTTTTACGTCATATATAATCTGCCTCAGATTTCTTAGACAATTGTTAGATGGATATCAAGAATATTAGCAGTGTTTCCCACCCTTTTTTGTGCTATGCCCCACCTAAAGTATCTAAAGTATGCTATGCCCCACCAAATTAGCTATAACTTTCAAAAAGAAAAAAAAAAACAACAACATTCCTCCATTTTTGAATTGCCCCCCTCAACAATTGCGCCCCACGTTGGGATACAGGGGCATAGGCCTTCTTTCTATTAGAACAATGAATAAGCAAAAACGAAAAATTTTTTCCTTAATAATAATTTCCTTAATAAGCTTATAATTCATTGTTGAGGTATCAATTAGAAAGAAAACTAGAGTTACATGTGGTCTACATAAATCAGAAAGATATTATATAGTTAAATAGTAGACCATTGTTAAAGATTGGTACTGATATTTGAATTCTTTCTTTAGATAATGAATTTTAATATCATTAATAAAGCTACAAAGAAAGATTCCAATAATGCTATTGTTACCTCATTGTTAGAAAAGGAGCGTTGTTCTAGTTGAATTGTAAGCCTATATGTAATGGGTTTTATATTTTCATTATTGAAGTAGAGGTTCTGATTTTCTCATTTGCTTTCTTTAATTTTTTAGCTTTAATGAATGAATCCTGACAGATTTCACTTAAAAAATCATATATTTAGAAGCCTTTCAATCCAGTACTAATATAGCAATGTTTTTATAAAGATACAATGTTGTGGTTTATTTTCTGAATGTTATGTCCCGAGTGTTTCTATTTGTTGATTCCGTAGATTTCTGATATCCGTGCGATTTCCCTGCTTTCATGTTGTGTAAGATAAGCCCTTCTGTGGTTGCTTTGAAGAGCTAAAATCCCTTCTGTTCTTAGGGGGATGTATATCTTCTTTGAAGATACTCTGGAAAGCAGATCACTGTCCAACTGAAATTTGACACTCCTGAGGGATCCCTGAGAGAATTTGTTACAGCGCCACCAAGAAGGAAGAGAAGATAACTTCGAAAAATCTATTTCTCAATGGACTTAAAGCTTGAAAGAGTAATGCGATCTGTATGATAACAAAGAGAAATTAGGGTAAAACTAGAAGCAGTAGGCTTAATAGGTATTTGCGGTGTTCCATATAAGTTGCTTTGGAAGTGTAAATTCTAGTTCAAAAAGATGAATTATGAATGAGATCGAGCAAAAAAAGTAATAATAATAATAATAATAATAATAATAATAATAATAACAATAAAATGCACTGATTTTATTTTTTCAGAAAAGTATCTGCTAAGTATTAAAATAATTTTACTGGATTATTATTATTATTATTATTATTTGTTGGATATCGTTTTCTTTTTCATCACTATTTCTTGAACTAAAGAGCAATCAGAATTCAGTTTTTTTAACTAAATTTTAAGAAAGTATTATAAATTAAATAACTTATAAATTACTAGGGCAAGGCGTTTAATGACCTATAATTTGCTAATAAATGACAAATAAAAAATGCATTTATGACCTAAAAATAGTAAAAAAATGACAGAAAAATAAAACATTTGAATTTATTACATTAACCTTTTTTTTTTACCTTTTTTAACTTTGACAACCAAAAAACAAAGGTCTACTTGTTTTCTGGAAAAATTTGTTGGCTTAAATAAGGACAAGCAAAGATACTGCATAACAAATAAAATCTCAATGTATAAAAAAAATGACATTGCCTTCCAAAAAGCTACTAAAAATGCTCAAAATGACCTAAAAATTGCCAAAAAATGAGCTATCCCTAAAAAATGCCGAAAAATGCAAAAAAATGCCCTAACGAATTGCCTTTATTTAACTAATTATTTAATGTTACATATTTTCATTTGGCGCAGCTTAGCCGCAGCTGCTTTTGCGCCATTAAACACCAACCAACCAACCAACCACATTTTCATACATGAGAGCCATGTTTCAACCTTCATAGAAAAAAGATGCAAAATCATCAAATTCCTCGCCCTATAAATTACGTATGCTCGTACTAGATGAAAATAAAACAATGATTTTAATTATTATATTATCAATAAAAAAAATCTGGGGTTCATTTTGACCTGCAGAATGAAATGAATTTTGGACTACTTATCTTGCCGCTGTAGTAGGAATTGTCAATCTACTGCTCGCGATTACTTAGCTCTTGAATCACAGATATCACAATATTATTAACATTAGTTAATATTTTTTCCTCAATATGCCTTCATTTCTCAAAGTAATAAACCGTTTTAAGATTTTAAGTTTACAACTTTATTATTTCATTTACTCACAATACAAAATGATTGAATATTTTCACAAACAATGAATTATTAATTCAATTCATTTAAATGATTTAGGTGTTGATTATTAGAGTAAATGAATAATTTACGTGATAATGAAGTCAACTTTATATAATGAAATTGCATTAATGCATTGTTGATATCAAGTTAAGCTTATTTCAAAATTACAAACAAACAAAAACAGAAAAAGAAGTTATTCTTGAGTTACTTTAACAATTATTTTGAATGGTTGTTTAGAAAAAATGAAAACAAACAAAATTAGTCTTTTTTTTTTATTTTGCTCCTCGTGATTTGTTTTAATGCTTTAATCTTTTATTTTTGTATGATTCCTTTGTTAATTACCCCGGTCGACAAAATTTTACTTTTTAATAACAAGAAATAAAGGCGTGTTTTGTTTATTTATGTGCAGTCTTTGGTTTTCATTTTTAAAATTTCACTTTACTTAGCTGATTGGATGTTAAATTGAGCTGATTGGATGATTCTTACAGTATTTTTTGGGCTAATTTCAAATCTGTTTGCAAAAATTAGGAGTCAGGCACGGTTTTGAGTAAAATGCATTTAAAAAAATTAAATTGATATTTTCCGATGAAAATATACAAAATATAATACGTATATGTACAGTTAATTCACTTAAAATGCACTTTTAGTTGATTTTTCTACTGTATTTGGCTTGAGAAACGTCTGTATTTAGTGCTCAGCAGTAATCTGCAAGCATTTTTAGGTTCCATTTGCTTGGTACAGAGTTTCCAACATTGATATCCTGATGGAAGCGTTCACAATGTTGGCCATTTACATGTCCAGGATTTTGTGGAGAAAGTCCAAATTTGAATCCAAAAAAATGGATTTTCAGAAACAAATTGCATCCCAGGGCTTTTCCTAACAGCATTTCCTAAGAGCTCAACCTGCTTGTTTCCCAGGAAGTTTCTCGCTTTTTTAATGATCCCTAAGCAGCTGCCTCAGATTCATTCAAGCTTTGCTCAAAATCTGGATCCTTCATGCCTTATTTCTGGATCAACAAATATACCCTCTTTGATTTTTGCATTACTGATTCTAGGAAATTTACTCTTTAGGAAAAGAAAACCTTGGCCATTACGATTCATCGCTTTGACGGATTTCTTCATCAAACCAAGGTTGATATGCAATGGTGGAAGGTACACTTTCTCAGGGCTCACAAGATTCTGACAAACGACATTTTTCTTTCCAGATTTTAGGTTTTTTCTCTGTGGCCATTGCTTCTGATAAAGTGTTTTTCCTGTCCCTACTGTCCCACTCATATAAAAAGCAACAGAACTTTATCTATCCAAGTCCTAATACAAGAGCTATCACTTTTAGTCAAGAATATTTCTGATACTGTAACATTATCAGTAGAAAATTTCATATTGTCATAGGTTTCCTTCATGTCTGATGCATAAGCAAAGGGGATTGATGGATTCTCTTTTCCATTATGAAGAAGGATGGCTTTTAAACTTTTTTTGAAGAAGCTAAAAAAAGTCTCCATTCGTCAAGATTGTGTTGCTGTCTTAATGCATCTAATAAAGAGCCCACATCACTGCGGTACATTAGGCCATCTTGCATGGAGAACAGGTGTTCTAATTACTGCTGCTTTTGACGGAAATAACTTTAGTTCCTTTTTCAAGAAGATTCCAGCCTTTCAGTCTTGAAGCCAACAATTCTGCTTCATAAATACCTCATGTAAAACCGTAGTTCTCAAACTATTTTTTTTATTATCTCAGCACAGTGGCCGTTTAAATTGGTAAGGGCCATGCGCATGCGCAGTTTACCTTCAAAAAAGAGCAACAATTTTGTTGAGTTCTTTACAAGTTCAAGGTCTGAAGTGTTTTGAGGATAATGTGGATAAGTGAAACGTACTAACAAACAGAAAGAACAAGAAACATTTCTCAGGAAATATAGATGTCTTTCGTATTTGCAAATAGGACTTTTGTTTTAAAAAGTGATAAATGGTTTCTAAGTTAATTACTCTTATTTCTCATTAAAGTTAGTTAAATCTTTTTGAAGTAATTAATTTTCTACTTAAACTAGCGAAAAAGAATATTGAACGCTGTCTGTTATTTCCGAAAAATAATCGGAGAATGAACTTGACTTCACTATCCGGTGGACCCAGTTACATCCCAAACTTATTCTATTCACGGCGCACTTTTATTTGATAAAATCCCACTGCATACCAAAGTTTTTCATTGCTTTTATTGCGTATATTATAGTTCTTTTGAAAAATACCTAAAATTTACAAATGAATATAACAATAAAATTTAAACATTAAAAAAATACCACGAAACATTTTTTAAGAGGATTTGAAAAGTGAATTAATATTTAATTAACCTTCATTGTTAAAATCAAATAGAAATTTGTGGTTTCCCAGACTATTTTGATGCTATAATTTAGTCTAGATTTGAGCATTTAGCTTAATGTAGATGTATAGATGCACTCCAGAATTTTCATGCAGCAAACCAACTGCGTCCTCGCGGCACATGGTTGCGAAGCACTGCCATAGAAGAGTATCAGGCCCATACAAACCTTATTCATATCTATCTATGTATCTACCTATCTATCTATCTATCTATCTACCTACAAACACACACACACATACATATATACTGTATACATATCAGTGGCGAATATAGAATACATTTTCGGGGGAGGCCTAAGATTAATCTAAGGTTAAGTTAAGTACCGTAATTTTAAGTAGACACCCCATAGAAACCTATCTGTTCAACCAAAAAAAAAACGATGGAAACCTATCCATTCAACCAAAAAAAAAACGTTGGGAGGACTTACCTTCATTATTTCGGGGGGGGGGGGCCCCCCCGCCCCCCCCCCCTTCCTTATATACTCCCCTGATATATATATATAAAGCTCGAGTACTAAAATAAAAAATCTTAATTTTTTTATTCAAATCACTGTTTTAAAATTGTTTTTTTTTTAATATCTTGATGAAAGCCCAGGCTGTGGATAGGAATCTCTTTCTTAAGCTTTGCATACTACGAAATTAGTGTCTTCTATTTACGAACAGCAAAAGATTTTTCCATAAACATATTGAAATTATTGTTATTGAAATGCACAGTTGCAAGAGCGCTGGAATGATGAAATTAAAATACTGTATATTTATTGGGAAGAGTCGTAAAAATGAATCGTCGCAAAACGAAGCATCGTAAAACTGTACTTTACTGCATTTTCTCCACTCTCGTAGACTGGGATCAAATAATGTATATTAAATAATGTTAATAATAAGTATTCTTATAAATTAAATCTCCTACAGTATCTCAAAAAATTTCACGGCAAATTCTTTGAGAACCCTTGCATTAAAGCAGTGCATCTCAACCTCTTTTTTTTTTTTTACTCGCGAACCTCTTCCGGCACTATCTTTTCTTAAGGCAATGACAAGAAAATTGTATTGGCACAAGAACTAACAGTTAAATAAAGAATTTATTTCAAATTACGATTACATAAGCAAATTGTAATTTTAAATATTAAAATGTTTTTCTTAAGAACAAATCAATTCTTAGCTGTTAAACTAAAAATAAATATGATAATTCGCGATCCTTTATATTTTACTCCATCTGTTTTCAAAAAATGAAATGGGAAAATGGATGTCCATTACAAAATCTGATAACGCAATAACGGTTGTGATTGTTTTTTGTTTTCTATTTTGTGGTTGGTTGGTAATCCTGTTTGCTTAGTATTTATAGATTTGAAAGTTCGCAGAGCGTTCATCAAATATTATTTAGGCTTATATTTCTGCATTGCTATTGTAAGGAAATTACAATCTTTTGATCTTTTAAGATATTAAATAAATATAAATATTTATATTCTATAAATTATTAAAATGACGGTCCTTAACATTGCTTCCTGCTTTATGGGAGTCTTGTGTCTTCGTATCTTTAACTAAGTTTATATCATTTTGAAATAAAAACTTTTATTTGGATCGAATCTTCACAGTCTCTACCAGTTCGAATTTGAAAATAAAAGAAGAAGTTTTTGAAAGAACTTTGAATCTTGATAAATGGGAAGCCTTTTTAGTCAAGCTGAGACCCTAGGACTGCTGTTTCGAGTTTATTAGGCTCTCCTCAGCCAGGGCTACCTAACAAACAAAATTCCAAAAGGCGTACGAGGGAAAGAATAATATATTCCTAATGGGACAACTGACCCCTAAAAACCTTTGATAGCCTTACTTGTCCCATCATAGATATATTATTCTTCCCTTCGTATGCGTTTCACTTTTGCTTGCTGAGTAGCCCTGGCTGAGAAGAGCCTAATAAGCTCGAAACAGCAGTCCCAGAGTCTTAGCTTGATTCAAAAGGGTTCACATTTATTATGATTATGATTTGGTTCCTTATGCATTTGAAGGTTTTCCTTCCTTTATCGACTTTGACCAACTAGGGACCACGGAACTAGCTCAACCTGACAACGTCAGGACGAAGCTAGTGATATTCAAAAAGGGGGACGACATTCACATCCCGTCCAGGAGAACCCTGAGATAGTAAGTCCCAGGGAGAAACGGACGAAACACAAGAAGAAAGAAACAGCCATGCCAACACCGGGATTCGAACTCAGGTTCCGACACACCGCCATGCCGGAACGGGTGTTTGAGGGTTTTATTATTATTATTTCATTCTTTGTGGCCAAATACCTTTTGAGGGAGGTTTAAGTTTTGAATTCCACATTTGGTTGTTATTTTTTATTTTGCTATTTTTTTTTTTTGAGGGTTCACTTGTCTCATCATGAACTGGCCAGTCTTGTTTCTTTAATATGTTCCATTTTTTATTTTGTTTTTTTCAAATTATTAATTAAAATTAATATAAAGAAAAAGCCCTTCTTAATTGTAAATTCCTTACAAATGTAAAGAAATTTGTAAACCTACCAAATAAACACAATATCTTCAAATTTCTATATTTTTTAATTAATTTAATCCATAAATACTTATTTAAGTTAGCTAAAATCCAATTAATTTTAATTCTATCCAATCAAACGCAGATAACACTGGATAAGGCAACGACAGAACTTTGTTTCGCTTCTGTAGTTTTCTATAAAATGACACCTTCCACGTGCAAATCCTCAACAGGCATTCCTACGGAACAATTCAATAATTAATTAAGATCGTTTCTGACCGTGAATATGCAAGTCAAGTTTCAAAGCGATTCATTCACGGGCTATTGAAGGGCAATAGTGGGGGTGGGGGCACACATAGGGGGAATGATTTATCAGCCTTGGAAAGCAGATTAAAAAGAATAATTTAAGGGAATTTTAGGTTATGAAACAATTGTACTGTATCAAATAATGAAATTTAGCCCCTTTGACTTAAAGCTGAGTTTGTGGATTCTCCTTTTCTCGCCTAAAAAAAAAAAGCAACATAAAAACAATGATTTCTTGGTGTGATAACAATGAACACAAACACACAAATAACAAATTTAAAAAAAAAAGTGATTATTTTGTAAACCGAGATAAGATACCAATATTAATAAGTGAGTTAAGAATAAGCACTTTTCGAGTAACCCTTTTTCTTTTACTTATTTTGATGGAAATTCAAGTTCTATTGTATTTAGTGGCAACGAAATCTCTTGATCTTGATTTATTATTTGCCGTTAAAATGCCACAAATTTGATTTCTGTTGTAAAAAGCTGAGTCTTGGAGAACCAACCTTTGCTTTTTTTGGCTAGTGGAAATAATTTTGTTTGTTAATGTTTAATCAACATCAATTAATGTAGTGATTAATTATTAAGAGGAAGAGAACATCGGGCAAACCACAGAGAAATCGATTGCCCGGTTGTTATGCCAAATGTTATTTCAGGGGAATTAGTCAACTCAAACGTGTGTCAAGTTTATTGTAGCAATTCAATAACTAAACGATGTAATTGGCTAAACTAACTCAGTAAATGACTTTCACAGCAGCCACAAAAATGATTGGAACTTTTTAAGTTTTACCTTTGTAAAACTGATTTTTACTGCTGAAACCCACTTTTCTCAATATTTTTAATGGATAATTTCCAATGTTCTTAATGGAGACTAATGTATTTGGTGGAGGAGGGGTCCTGTGATTTAGGCGCTGGACTACGGATTGGAGGAGCCCAGGTTTATTTCGCGGCGGTAGTCGGAGATTTTTCCCCGGTTATTCAGACGGACCCTAGAGTTCACCCAGCTCTCTGTCAAATGGGTTCCGGATTTCTTATTCGGGTGTTAAATGCGGGCAGCCATCGCTGCTGATCTCAACTTGTCCTGTTGGTCGAGAATAGCTGAGAGCCTAAACTCCCACTCACTCCAAGACCTGATTACAATAAAGATTGTGGTACAGATTTAGCCTTGTAGAGTTACATGTTGAGATTATTATTTGGTTGGATGGCGGGATTCATTATTTATTTTTAATTTGGTTGTTTAGACTTCCGATGTTTGACAAGGCTTTTAACAAGGCTTTCCATTCAAAACTACTGCTATTCAGTTTTATAGTGTAATAAGCATGAGCACTGCCTGTACAGTCATTAGATTAGATTAGATTGTGGTGATTGTGGGTTACAGGAAAGCCAAGTACAGCGATCTCAGGTTTATTGTGCTATCCCCACGGAAAAAAAAAAAGGACAGACGGAGAAAATGATGGAAATAGTGAAGAAAGAATGGGAGAATCCCGAGAAAACCAGTCCTGATCATCCACCACCACGAAACCCACATGAGAACCGAACATGAGAATACTCAGAAATGAGAGGCTAATGTCTTACTGACAACGCCATCCACGCGTCATCTATACAGTCATAACCAGGGATAGGATTCTGATGACATGTCATCTTTTAAATGGTTCACCACAGACATTGCTAACTTATATACAAACCCATATTACAGAAATGCATATTTATTAAGTCCTTTTTTCGTCATTTTTCTAAGTATTTTATTTTGGGGTCATTTTCTCGCTTTTCGCGTCATTATTATAAATATGTCATTTTATGGAATTTATTAGAATATTTTATATGTTTTGAGTCATTTTCTCACATTCTCAATGGTTTATGATGCATTTTTTTGCGTGTGGTACTGGATATTAACGGAACTGAAAGTGAGGATGAATACGAAGACGAGAATCTTCACAACTTTGTTCAACCCTTATTTCTTGGAATTTCTTGGAACTTTGAGTGCCAAACAATAGACTGAAATAATAACCAGTATTTGTGTGCAAATAATTCATATTTGTCAAATAATGATGAAATTATATTAGGTACCTATTAAAATCATTTCAACATACAATGACGTAGTCTGTTTGCATTTTTTTTGTGATGAAGTTATGTCAGTTTCATTCAAATTTTTAGGTCATTTTTTTAAGTTTTCGGGTCATTTTATGGGAAATTTGCAGTCATTTTATAGGTCATTTTTTAAACATTTTTAGGTCATCAAAATCCGAGCCCTGGTCATAACCCTACTTTGCGTCAATTTGTTTTCCGACGCTTTGTTTATACGACAGTTTTCAATTGCCACCATTTCCCAATTTTGGGGCAGCTGATCCAGTATCACAGTTTTGTGATATGATATTTCGGTAGTACAAGGTATCACTCTGAATGTTAAACTGTTCATCACTTTCTTTATCTTTTTTTTTTTTTTTTTTCATTACCCTTTTTCAGAAAAGAAGTGAAGATGAATTTTAAGATAAAATATGGAATAATTATACGCATATAGTGTTTGTTTTAGTTATAACTAGGCCATCCCCCTGTCTCCCCTTGCTAAGTATGAGATAATCCAAGAAGAATCGATTCCAAGCGGTTACGGCAAAAAGTGAAATTTAAATTTTAAAATTAATGAGTTTTTTTTTTCTCTGGCTCGTCTCTCACTGCGCCACACACACACAAAGGGGGTGATAAGAAACAATAATTTGAATGTAGTCCCGTGGCCTAATGGATAAGACATCTGACTTCGGATCAAAAGGTTGCAGGTTCGATTCCAGTCGCGAACGTTTATTTCTATTTTTCACAGGAAATTAACAATTGCGCCGGACAGACAGAGAAATAAAAGATTTTAGTAATATAGATTTTATTTACGTCAGTTATGCACATATTTGACGATTGCTGTGCATGAATCAATAAATGAAAAGGAAGATACGCTTTGCAATTTATTTTCGCTGTACGACATCGGTCTAAAACCTAGCATATCCTAAAACGCCTGTATTATTCGGACCACAGTACGAGTAAGGAAAGAGGAGGGGACATTTGCTCTCCCTCCGCTAGAATTTTTTAATTTTAATATAATTAATTTAACTTCTTTCTCGCAAGGAGACTAACAGACACAAAAAGTGGTAAGTTTTTATTTATTTTACTTTATTATTTCTGTTTAATTAAATAGTTTATTTAAGTAAACAGATTTTTTTTTCTGCATTGCCAAGAAATCCTTTTCCCTCCCGGGAAAACTTCTTTGAGTTGTTTTGACTGGGATTACATCGATCGAGATCCTTAGTAGTTGAATCTAGATAATCATAGATCTACAGGAATCAATCCGTCGATATGGTACAGCATATGTCCTGCAGAGTTTAAAGATCTTACACAGTCCATATGACGCCATGCAGCGGTTGTTCTACAGTAAGGGTGGGGAAGGAAGAATATGAATCATTAAGATGGACATAATTTAATTGGACACCATACATACATAAGAAAACAATTTTCTTTTATTCCTTGAGAAAAAATCTTAGTGGATTGCTAGCTGTTTTTCCCCCTTGTTTGCAGTGAAGCAATTAAACTTGTAAACCATCAGCTTAATAACCCATTATAAACAATATACTATTTCAGCAGAACCTTAAATTGGAAATCGGGATTAGAATTGTAATAATGGGAATGAAAAAAAGTAAATACAATAAATATAAACTTTTGTATTATTTTTCTGAATACAATCCTTCTCATTAATTAGATCTCACGATAATAAAGCCAAATTGATGATAAACATATGTCACCTACGAATCAATAACACAAGGAGACCATGAAAACGCCACAGAGAACGTTACTTTTCAAATTATATTTGCTGTATAATCTTTTTGTCTAGAACAATTTGAAGATGTTATTCGGGATATTTAATTATTTTACGAATATATTTTATATAGGCCTATTCGTAAAAAAATATTTAGTAAAATTAATTACCAAAACTACCATCTTTTAGAAAAAATGGCGAAACAGGAATATTGAATAATGTTATTTTAGAAATTATAGCATGCCGTAGGGTACTAAAATTTCATAATATTAAAAGTTATTTTATATTATACTTTGCTAATATATTATTTACATTATATATATATATATATATATATATATATTATGTCAAATTTCAATTTTGAACAATTCCATATTACGGTTTTTGTTTATTTACTTATTTATTTAATATAAAAACTATTCTTAAATGCTGCAATATTTATAGTTATAGTACGTAAAACTATTGATTCAAAGGACCAGCTAACATCAGACAAAGTACGGAAAACAATTTAAAAATATTGAAACAAATATAAATGAAAATAAGAAATATTTAATGCAATTCCTTTACAATTTACTTGTTAAGATTAATAGCGGGATTAATTTCTTGGTCGGATTATAATATAGAGAGTAATCTGTTAAATTTTTCTTTTTAAGATTTCTAATTTTATTATAAATACTATTTAGTATTAGATAATAATAAAAATAATAATAATAATAATAATAATAATAATAATAATAATAATAATAATAAACAAAATTTAAATTTATGGAAAACACAATCTACTTAAAATATTAAAAAAAAAAATGAAAATAAAGAGTATGTAAATGTTGTTATTTTTTTTTCTTGTGCAATTTTATTTGTCTATCATGTGGTTCGTTTTTTTTTTTTTTTTTTTGAGTAGGGTAGTTTCTAATGATTGCTGTAGAGGGCGCTAATACTGGCTGACAAACCAATTCCACTTTCACAGGCTTCTAATGGCGGCGGGTGAAGTGCGATGCCACCTAGCGAGGAGGAGTCTCGGCTGCCGCCGCAACATCTGCCTCTGCAGTGAGTTGGTCGAGCGTCCATGTGAGCAACTGCTGCATGGTTGAGGCGTACAGTGCGTCTAAGCATGGTGGTTGCAGCTTTGCAGTAACGGGTCCCACCGGACAGAGACCACTGTAAAAGTGCAACGGACAGTCGCCTCTTTAGATCGCACGTTCGCCAACCCCGAATCGCATTGTTTCGCGGCAACCGTTCGATAAAGCAGCGGTGGTGCCGGCGGCCGAATACGGCGCACAGAATACCCGAGACCGCACTTTGGCAGGTGATTTTAAGCCCCCCCAAAAAAGAAGAAAAAGACGGCCACTATTTTTCTAGCCGAGGGTAGCCCTTCTATATCGCGAATCCGTAATTTATTCAGTTTTTTTTTGTCTATCGTGACGTGAACCAAACAAACGACAGTGGCAACCTAGATAATCGGCACTGGCTTTTCATTCCCCCGATCAGGAGATGTTAGCGGACGGTATTATACTCGCACAATTTACACACTGACAAGGTAAGCTTTTCTTCGAAATTCACCTTCGGGAAAAATATATTTCATTTAATATTTATGGTGACCAGGCTTCTAAAATATCCTGTATAACGTTTATCAATATTTTTCTTAATGTCAATGGAGAGGGGAAAAAAAAAACCCGAACATATGATTAATAGTGCATTCCATTGTCAATCGTAAGCAAAA
Organism: Thereuonema tuberculata; assembly: GCA_023159025.1. Lineage (NCBI taxonomy): Eukaryota > Metazoa > Arthropoda > Chilopoda > Scutigeromorpha > Scutigeridae > Thereuonema > Thereuonema tuberculata. The sequence goes on from JAFIDM010009631.1 coordinate 121,210,954, forward strand.
TATTTATGAAATTCTTTTAAAAAACAAAATATATGCAAAGGTAGATCAATCTTTGAGAATTCCTTTTCTTCCTCCTCTCTTTTTTTTTCCTAATCGTAAGATTCATTATCTTTTCAATCTAATCTGAATAATTACTTCGTCTTTTTTTTTTTGCTTATGTTATTGAATATAACCAATATTGGAAAGGACTTATTTTCGTTGTAAGTGATTTTTGGAGTGGGTTTCCTGGCTTCACCAATTAAATATTTTAATAATAATTAAAATATGTCGCTTCTTATATTTTATTTTTCCTTTAAAAACAGTTTTTTTTAACCTTTAGAAAGAATAGAATGGGTTCTGAAGTAGATATTGTAAAGCTAATTCTAAAACAATCTAATTTACTTTTAATAAGAAAACTGATTCAGATTTGATGGAAATTTAGCAAATAACGTCTGTGTTTGTTAGCTTTTATTTAGGTTAGGCATATCTATATCTGTTCATTAGATAAGACGCTTGTTACAGACACGGGAGATTACTACTCGCATTTCGCAATTGGTGTGAGGCAAAGAACAGGCGTAATCTATTACCTAATGATAGAATTGTTAAACTTAAGTTACCGTAAGCAATTTTTTACAATTTATTTCATATTTCTATTATTTTTAGGTGCTTTTTTTTCTTATGTTTTTATTTTTTAAGAACAAGAATCTATTGATGTAAATGAAATACAGTTTTTGTATATTCTATAACAGAATTCAGAATTTTAAGTAGAAAATTCCTCTGTTACAGATTTAGGTATTGGGTTCTAAAATTTATTATAATGGTAGTGACAGTATTTAAAATTGTTGACAAGGATACTTCTGTATCAGTTTCGGTGATTGTATACATAAATTCTTATAAAATCTAAATTAGGATATTCAGAATAATCAGTTAATTAGTGTTCAATTAGCAGACAATTTTGTCTTTTGTTCCTTCTAGATTGGTTTGGGGAGTGGTTTATCATGATTAATAGTGTACATTATCAGGTAAATATATTTTAAAAGGACGAATTGATTTTAGGTTAAGCAACGTCGGTTAAATGTATTTTATGTATAACATTTTTAAACTCTATATTTTTCATTCATAAATTATTGTCTGCGGATTCATTTTTTAATTTTCCGCATGGAAAATAAAAAAAAAAAAAAAAGGTTAGGACCATTTGGAAATAGGCTCAATAATAACTTCTTTTTTTTTTTTTGTTATTTTACTTAAAGAAGTATGTATTATTGCTGTACTGAGGCATACATTTTATCAGTATTGTTGATCTGTGAGCTAAACTATGGATTTTCTGTAGATTAAAAAACAAAAAACAAAAAACAAAAAAAACCTAGCTTTTTTAAAAAAAAAAATACATAGCGTGGATTGGATTTGAGATAAGTGTTTGACCTTTACTCGCCTGTCGATCAGACGAAAACCATCCATTAAAGACACATAAGGAAAATAAAACTACAGGTAAAGTATTGGAAAAGCTTAATTCTGCCTCTGCTGATACAACTCAGCAACATCTCTTTAGGAAAAGGTTTTGTTAGACTTAAAATTAGAAAACAAAAAAAGAACTCTTCAAGACAATTGCAAATTGTTTCAGATAGGAAAATAACTAAATAAGACATACTAAGCCCGTAGATGAAAGAGTCGGGAACATTGTCTTTCTGAAATTGGAGAGAGGAAAGCCTTCTTCAAAAAAAAAAAAGGAAAAAAACCCTACCGATTCGGGCGAAGAGTACTGTCTCATAAAGGCAATCGATGTGCCACCGTATTGGGAAGATGTGAGACTGATACTTACTATACAACTTTTTTTTTTTAAGTCCTTGTAATTTAGGTAAATATGTACTTCACAAACATTATATTTTTATTCACCAAAGTCTTTAAATTTTATGAGCAGATAAACTGGAATTTGGGTTTGTAACGATCTGTAGTCTAGATGGCAACTTAGTCACTTAATGTTTGGAATCAAGATTAATTTTGATCATTCTGAATTGTTGATATACCTTTTCTTTTAATTTTTTTTTGAGGGTAGAGGTTAATTGATTAGTTTATAACCAAACTGTAGATTTAAGCAAAAGGAAGGGTTAACGTGCTGACAAATTCATTGAAAAATGTCTGTTAAGCCCGTTTTAACCATATTAATGTTTAATGAAATCCTAATATTAATAAAAAGTTAGAACTTTAATTTTGATGTTATTATTATTATTATGATAATTCCTTAATTAAATAGGGATGGGGAAAGTACTTTCTAAAGTCTAAGAAGCAATAAAGGGAAGCATTAATGACCTGTGACAAAGAAACTGGTCGAAACTTTGACACTTTTGATTTTCATATTTTTTTTGATATGGGAAAAATTAGCCTTTCCTTAAGGGCAGTACAATGGCACCTGTAAGTGGAATACTTCTCTTCAATTTGAATTATATAAAATTACGATGAATATTACAAATCTTTTGTATGGGGAAAAAATAAATATGTCCTTCATTTTTGTTAAGATGTGTTGTCTCCCTGTTTTATCTATTATTGCTACAGATTTATATTATTAATATTTTTTAATTTAAAATGACTAATAATTACAATGAAATACCAATTTCAAAAACAGGAATATCAAAAGATGGTTTAATGAAGTTTCTGAATTAAAAGTAGTTTTATTTTTAATTACTCCTTTTCAATGTTATTGTAAGGGTAATATATTAAATCTATTCTGAATGGATGCATAAGTCACCAATTGTATCTAGGTAGTAAAATCCTAATTTGTGGAAAGAAAATAAAATGCTAATTTTTGTTAAAGAAGTTTTTTTATAGGAAATAAACTCTTTAAAATATTGATAATAAGAAAAAGTTTGAGATACAAAACACATTAAAACAAAGTCTGATATTGTACACAAATTACTCAATAGTTTGACTTGAATAACATGTTTGTAGCATTATATTGCAATTACAATATATGCTTAATGTTGTTATTATTGTGGGCTTTTATTACCTCAATTTTTGTTTTTATTCATTTTTATTATTAATCGTGATTTTATAAATCTTTTGCACATAAATAAAATTGATGATAATGATTTCTCCATAATAGCTATGCAATACGTTCGAACAGTGAAATAATGGATCTTAAACTGGAATCGAAATACTATTACTTTTCCAAGTATTGCTTTTCTTAAAACGTAAATTCAAACTGTGTAAATAATTATTCCTATCATTGAATCAATTTTCTTCTTGGAGACATTTGTTTTTAAGTTTCCACAATTAATTAATGTTTTTACAAACTGTACAGTAATCTTAGTTTATTACTGAGGTTTTATTTATATGGGAATTTTAACAAGGAAAGCAGGTTTTTACCCAGTTCTACCATTTCCCGAAATCCACTATTCTTTTATTTCGTCACGGCACCCTTCATCGTTATTACCCCCCTCTTCGCCCTTTTCTTCTTCCAATCCTCTTATTCAACTGAAAGGGACTGAAATTCAGAGCGAAGCTTTCATCAGAAAGAACACAATAAATTATGTAATGCTGAATCTTTTGATCTACTATATGTATATGAAGGAAGCTTTCTTGAATGTTGATTTAATTACTATAAGAAACTGTACTTAAGCTTGGGTCGTAGAAATGAAAATAGCAGCTATTGATTGAGAGAGAATAGTGCAAAGCATTGGATGTGGTGAAGAACTGCTGGCAGACCTTTTAAGCCTTCGATCAAAGAAGGTTAATCTGAATGTACGTTGATGATGTGGTTGAGTGCTACATCACAATCACTCTTTCAATTAAGCTTACGTATATTTAGCCCACGAGATAATTCCCCATGCCTTACCACCGAGTTATAAATAATAAATAGAAAAGAGCAGTGGCCAACTTCGTGTATCATGTCTTAAGTGTAGCTTTTTGAAATCTTATCTGTAGGAACCAAAGCTGTCAGTTTTTGTTTGCTTTTTTTAAGCAAAGCCGAGAGTAAACAACTTCAAGAAGCGTGTTTTTTACTTTAGATACTTGAAGACAAATTTCCTGAGGTTTCAGAAAAACAGATCTTTATGAATTTAGTCTTTGTAAGGTAACTGCTTTAAAAATACACACCAGTGTAATCTGAATATTCGGGAATTGAAAATGACTTTCAATGAATCGAAGAAAAAAAAATTAAAAAGTTTACCAGTAATTAAAAATACTTGGTAAGAAAGCTTACCCAAGGCATAGTACCTGAACATTTTAAATCGAAAACTTAAATTTATTGATTTAAAGTGTAAATTTACAAATGCAATATTGATCTTACTATGGACATATGTATATTACTGGTTTATTTTCACTTGAGCTGTTCCTAGTGATGTTCTGATATTCTATGAACAGAGAATTCTTTCTTTATTTCTTTCTGTATTTTTATTATTTTAGCTTTCGATAACCATGTAAAAGTATATGTATACACATGCATAATATCCATAAACCTTCCAATAGAATTAATAGGAACTCCATTCTTCAAAATAGGGATATCCCATCTATTCAGATAGGAATAAGATTCTATATTTTTCATTTTTTTTTTTTTTTTTTTTTTATATTTTCCCCCATTTAAATTTCGCAAAGCAAAATTTCAATGAAATACATTTGTACATTGCGTTATTAGTTTTTCAGCTTTGCGTCTATTAGACATTAAAACCAAAAAAAGTGTTAAATATTAAGAGAGCAGTGAGTTTTAGCAGCTGAGACGATTTGTTTGTTCTCTTCGATTTTTAAACTTCCACTGTATATTTTCAATACCTTTTAAGTCAAGCTCAGAGAAAGAAAAATAAATAACGAGTAAATGCAGTCATTAGTAAAATTCTCTTCCTAATATTTTCAACAGTAGATTTACGATTTAAAAAAAAACAAATCCCGTGCCGAGACTTGCCTAAGCAGGTTGTAAGAGTAGCCAGTAGTTTAATTTCATCGATAGCAAGAAATGGATGAAGAATAACACGTTATCTCCTTTATGATAAGACAAAATGGATCTCGTTTAACGCGAAGCAACCCTGCAAAAAGTAATTGTCGACTTCCGCGTGCCTAGTTGTAAAATATGAAGGAGAAGAAGGTAGGTAGGTATGTTGACCACTCAAAGTGAACGGGCCGGAAGAGACTATTTCTCTTAACATACAGCGCTGATTTATTTCTGTTTGTTTGAGCGAGAGGCGCGCAATTTTTTTCTTTTCTTTTTCTTTCTTTCTTTTTCCAACCCTTCACGTTGAGGTAGAACTGGCCTTCACCTTAAAAGACCACAAAAAAACCATGACATCACGATTTTGTGAGGTCATTAACATATTGGATGTTGTTGAGCCACTATACTAGTTACGAACAAGTTCTGTTAGTCATAGTTTAATTAATAATTAGTTACTATAAAAGTTAATTTTATTAGCTTTTATACTCTAAAAAAGTATCAGTTCAATTATCATTTCAAAAGCTAACTTGTTAAAACAAAAATTATAATATATATTAAAAACAAGATTTATCTATTTCAGTCAAAATTTTATTTAAATTGACGAAAATGAGTACATTTATACGAATATTTAAGTGTAATAAAATAATAAGAATATCCTAGCCGATATTTAAAAATAGTTATTATATAAATATAGCGTATTGTTTGAACAATTATTTCTAAACTGATATATTTAGTAATTCTTCTTAATTGCTGAAAAACTGTATTATATTATTATTATTTGATGCTTTTATGAAATCTCTTGACCAATTATTCTGAAACTTTTCGTATTTCATTGGACAATCACAGTCATAGTTAGATCGTGATTAGTAGAATCCACAGTAAAAAACCAAAACAAAAGTTGTTTTAAACTTCATTTTCACAGACAAATTCTTATATATTATGAATGAACAATACGTTTCATTGCCTCTCTTGAAATTGGATCATTACTTGAGGCATGATATTAAGGTGGAATGTTTTTCAGCTGTAAGTGATACGAATTGAAGAAAAAGCATCAATTACAGTACCTAACAAAAAACAAAACAACGATGATGGTTGCTTCTGTTGCTGCCGCTGATCAAGTGGCTTCAGGTTGGAGTCCTCTGGGTAGCAATTTTATCATAACTGTGCTGGCCCACAATAGTTATCCACTAGAATGGGCTAAACGGGGACGGAGCAGTTTTCGCCTTAGGTGATTAACGATTAAGAGTTTAAAATTCCTCCCCATTATAAAGACTTTGTTTAAATTTTCAGATGGCTTTGTTTCGTGTGGATTCAGTTCATTTTGAAAATTTACCAAATCAAGTTCTGACATTATTACAGATTTTTAGAATCATTTTCTTTTTCTAATATTTTAATTTTTTTTTTTATTAACATAATTCTCTTAAAAACCAGTTTAAGGATTTTTGTAGATTCATTTCTCAAAATCCCAGGTATTCTTTAATGCTCAGAGGTCAAATTAATATTTTAGCGCGGAACTTGTTTAGACATTGAAATTCCGGTTTGTCACTAACTTTGCTTTTAGTCCAACTCATATTTATTTTAAAACTAGTCTTGGTTGTGCTTTGAAAGCCAAATATTTCCAAATGGTAGCATCATGGTTGAGACCAGTCAGTCAGTTCATAGTCATCTGAGTGAAATAACTATTCTTACATATCTCATGATAGCAGCTAAACTTGCAGATACAATAAAGACCTTGTCATTTACATATTAATTAAATAACTTTACTATTGATAATATCTTTATATCTTTGGCAAGAAAGACAATCTTTCGTTTAAATAATACACAACGTTGTAATGATTTTTAATATGCATTTATATTATTGTAATAATTTCATTTGTTTTATTTGCAAAAGAAAAAAAAAAAGAAAGTAAGGTGTGAGAATCCTTATTTACTAGGTGCATTTTTTTTTTTCTTTTGTTAATACTTGTCAATGCACGTTAAGCTTTATTTCTACATTAATTGTTTTATTTTCCTTTACAATTATTGTGGTTGTATTTCTCGTTAATGCTATGTCTTATTTGTTGTATATTCTTAGGTTTTCTTCTGGTTTTGGCATTTTTATTTTGAATTTTTGGCTTGATAAAGAAGTCGCCGTAAAGACTTCGAATATTTGCCTTTGTAATATTACGTTATTTGATGAAGTAAAGTTATTTAATTTACACTTGCAGATGTCTATAAATTTATATACTAACAAAAGGTGAACGAATAGACAAGATATTTGAAGAAAAACAAACAAACAAGAACAACATTAAACTCCTTTCTAAAAATAATTCGAATAACTTCCAAATAAATCGGAGGGATTCCACAAATTTTAATATTTAGGTAAACAGAAACAATTACTGTTAATGTATATTAATCGAACGAATGCACATAATACTTGTAATACGGGAAAAAGCTATAATTGAGAAGAAAAGTAGCAACTGCATTCATTCCAGTTGATGTTTACATTATAGATAAGTCAGCGATAAAAGAACAAGCAAAGGTAAAAGTACCCAATGTTCAAGATACGGTTGTTGCTAAGTTCTGTTATTTTTGGTCATTGGACAAAAAAAAAAAAAGAAAAAATAGTAGATTGAGTTTTTAGGCTCTTAAAAACAATTACATTCATAGGAAACAGTAGTTATTAAGAAGTAATATAAAATTATTTTAGAATTTTAAAGGGAATTTTAATTTTATTGAGATACTTTTGTTTAACGTTTTCTTTTTCGTTTAATTTTTGAAAATCGAATTTTAATAAAAATAACTTTAATGCTAATTGGGTTTTATTATTATTATTATTATTATTATTTGTTTCTATTCATTTTATAAAGTGTTGCATATATTAAGTGTGTCAAATATCTTTTTTTTTTTCGTAATTTATTTAGTTTTGTTTGTATTGTAATAAAATTTGCTAGCAACTTAATGAATTTCCAATACGAGTAAGTAATAATAATAAGTCTCAATATTATTGTCTGTAAATTATATTTTTTATTAAAACCCTAGTTTGGCTACATGTTAATGCTACTTCAAGTGGTATAATAATGAATAATATGAGTTGTAAATAGATGCCCCAAACTGACCTTGCTTTGTGAACAGAGATCAATAACGCAAATGAATAAATAAGGATTGAGCCCAAGTGAATACTTAGTTTTCTCTAGGCCTGCTTTCTTCTGTTGCTGACATTGGTTGGCCCTGACTGGGGTGGGGGGCAGGTGGTCTTTCATTGTCCATTGGGCCGAGTCCAATTGTGATCGTCGGGAGAGGGAAGATTAACCAAAGCTGTCTGTGAAATGTGGGCCAAGCCAAGCCAAGCCTAAATGATTGTGTACCTATCGATGTCTGCAATTGCTTCAGTTTTGGTTTGGTTGTCTAGCTGTACTTTTACTCATTGAACCCAGTCGTAATGTTTATAATTGGTTTTATACAATAACCGCCCATATAACTCTTATTGTGATTGTGCACGTTTGGCTTCAGGTCGTAGATAAGAATTAGGTTAAAATAATTTCTTCAAAATTGTTACTTAGGAATTTTCTGTGTTTACTAGTACAACTCGGAAGGAAATAGCGGTTACGGAAAATTATGAATTTCTGCTAATAATGTTTAAAAGAGTATTGCTTAAATCTGCTACCATTTCAATATCTAATTAATAAATTAACGATTTCCTATGTATTGTATTAATTTAGTTAGGCTTTTATAAAGTTCAACGCGATTATTTTTTATGGGAATGATATTTATAAAATAATTTATCTAAATAGCTTTTTTTTGTTTTGTTTATTGGTTGGAGAAAGGTTCTCGAAAATTTAATCGCCTATGTTAAAAAAAATGTCAAAAGATAAGTGCTAGTTGTATTTTAATTAATATGCAAAGGGTACTTAAGTATTTAACAAACCATAAAATAACAAAAAAAATAAAATAGTAATGCAATAATGTTGAAATGACTATTACTATTTTCTTCTATTATAAATATTATTGTAAACATGCTTACTGTTTTGCACAGTCAGTTCCCCTGAGTAATGTAGCCCCCCCCCCCCCTCCCATTTCATTCAAATCTTAATTAAAATGTCCAGTTATTTAGTGTTGATAAAATCCATCAGTTTTAAATTTAGATGCGTTTTTTGTTTTTATTTATTTATTTATTTATTTATTTTAATAATTACTAATAAAACTTGTGTAAAAGTCGGACGTGGAAGTCGAGTGTTTCTGCTTTCCCAGAAATTGAAGCCATTAGCGTTGTTGATGCGCTGAGACATTGATTCTTTTTCTGATGCCTTTCTCTATTATTCGTAGCATAATCTGCGCTCTGCTGTGTCTTGCTTATCTCAGTTGAGCAGACGGTGAATTTGCTTGAGATACTGAATAAAAGCTAAGGTGTGCTTTTACATCAACTGCAGATTTCCTAACGGAATGTAGCCATGCGAAATCCGACGATAACTTTGAGTCGTACGTCTAATTGTCACCTCAGCTTCAACTCTTAACTGGTTTCATCCGGAGGTGTCTCGGCGAAATAAAATATAAACGAAACCGGAAATTTTCTCCAAAGAAAGCCTTTATTTTCGCTTTGCAAATTCGTTATCTGGGATTTACATTTTTTCTTTTTTTTTAATTAAAATATTGTGTTACATTTGTTCCAGAATGATAGTTTTCTTGATATTGCCTCAACAAAATGTGTTTATTTACTGATGCTGCTTAATAATAAGAATAAAAACGTTTTAAGAAGAAAATTGTTCAAGAATATATATACATACATACACAGGGCGATTCAATATTTCCTGACAATTTTAAAGGTCAGGAATACAAAAACATACTTCGTAGTGGAACTTATGTCCACCAACACCACCCGAATGTGCTAGAAGGTGCACTAAGGTTCAGTAATAAAAGACAAGTAACGTAGACAACATGTTTATTAGCCCTATCTTTACAATATGACAGTAAGATGTTCACGTACAGATTCACAATAGGTGCTCAAAGTTCCTTCCACAGTCAGTAATATACGCTTCACAACGTCGATGCATGAATTGCCGAATATGTGCAAAAATATGGGGTCTTTCGCGGACACATCCAGCTGCCACAGCAACGCTTGCGACGAGGTCAGCGTCAGAGGCAATGCCTTTGATGTACAAAGTCAACGTCTCAAATGACAATGGCTCACACTGCCCAACTAATGTGCTGCCAAATAGCGCCCTTAAGCACATTCGGGTGGCGTTTGCGGACATACATTCCACTATGAATACGGTTTTGTTTTTGTATTCCTGACCTACCTTTACAGTTTGTGTAGGGAATTTTGAATCGCCCTGTATAAGCAAATGCTTTCCATGAAAGGATGTAAACTTTAACAGCCATAAAACTGAATCAATAAAGTCACTGGGAAATAATGTTTTATTTTAGTTTAAAAAATTTTGTTCCTTTATCTTAATGCTACAATTTTTTATTTCTAAGCAGTACCATAAAAAGTTGTTTTTTTTTTTTAATGTATCAAGAATTAATCACTTTGTTACGTACAAACGATTTATTTGGGAAAGCAGGGTCATCCTAAGTTAACTTTGCTTGCCCTTATTAAAATACTTTGTGATTTCTAAACTTCTGAAATTGCTTTAATTTTTTCTTTAAAATTATTATTTTGACAGATATGCTCATTTGTTTATTGTTCTCGAAGTTTTATAAACTTGAACCAGAGGCCCGAAAAGTTTCAGTTGAGCCCTGGTTGTCTGAAGCTGGGGTAATTCAGTGAAATACTGTAGATAGTTTAGTTATCTTAAGACAGGTAACAATAAATTCATGTAAAATCCAAAATTATTCCAATAAAAATTGGTTTAAAAAAAGATTAAAATTTGATTAAAAAAACAAAACAAACCCCACACATGCCCACCGCCGAGTTTTAGCATTATTAAGCTATCACAAATTCCCGAATCTTTTATTTTGAAGTTATTTACAATGTATCTTCAAAAGTAAAATGATTAATTAAAAAAAAATCTGATTAAAGAAAGTGAATTTAAGAAAGATATCAATCGCAAGGCACAAAGCTAAAGTTAGGATTCGCACTTTGAGTTGTCATCGGGAAGAGACTGGGACGGACCGTTTCGTTGTTTGCCTGAATGATTATAACAAACGAATATCAGAATGCTGTGTGATGCTTAACTTTGCTGATATTTTTAATAAACTTTACAGAACATTACATTGTTTACAACATGAAATATTATTATAGGAACTAAAATAAGTTGTTAAATATTAAAATTAAAAATTATAAAAAAATATAAGAATATCATTAAATAACAATAAATCAGGTAAAATTTAATAAAATAAAAATTGGCTTATTAATGATATCTAATTGTACACAATTTTAAAATAATATAAAATGATCAAATGTCACGCTTCTGAAAAAAATAACAAAATACAAAAAAACAAAAAACAAAAAATTCTAATCAGTGAATTAAATTATTGCAAATTTATTAAAACTTAATAATGATAATTAAAAAAAAAATACATCCAACAGCGAAATTCATTCATTATTCTTCTAATGGCATTAGGAGAAATAATTACGTAAGTTATTTAGGAATTTCTAAAAAGTAATTACAGCTTTTTAGATTAATTAGGTAAGTCATTTAATTGTTAGTTTCAGTTTCGTTCAGTTAGCTTTTGAGTTTCATAGATGATAGACGAGACTGACTGTGGGACTTCATTGTAAAGAGAATATTGCGATATACGTCCAATTTGCTATCCTGTAAGTCTTTAAAACAAATACATCTACTATAGTATTTCGGTTTTTAATCACGTTGAGTTTATTTATTTTGTGTATATTTTAGAATTATTAATTCTCGAGAGATTTTTACTAAAAACTGTCGTGGAATGTACTATTGAAATTAGTTTTTTAAAAAAAAAAAGTGTTTAAGTTTTGTTATATTGGAAACTGAAAGCTTTTATTATAAATAAGTAAATCATTTACAATATTTATTAATTAATAAAACAGTAGCATAAGAAAGTTTGTTTCTCCTCTGACCAAATGTACAATAAATTTCAAAACCACTAACTATTCAAAAAAATAAAATAAGCTGAGTGTTGTAGGGGGTGAACCGTTGACTTTTCGAGGAAAAGACCTAGCATGCAGAGAGCCTCCTCACCCCCTCCCTTAAAGCTGAAGAAAAATCCATTATCTTTTTTTTTTATTTGGGTAACTCCCCTCTTCTAGAATGAAATCTTGGGGCACGCCCTTGCAAAAGTTGGACAGGTTTCTTTATTTATTATTTTTGGCATCATTTTGTATTAGTTTATATACGATATCTTTAGATATTTATTTAATATTTTTTTTCTTTCTTTTTAAATAACATTTTTTTTTTTTTATATATAAACAAGACAGTACTTTAAGGCAAATTCTGTCTGTAACACTTACTTGGAACGGATTTCACATATTTTACCGTGTATGGATCAGTCCAAATTTTAAAGTTGTGTATTGAGTGACTGATGAGGGGTTTGTGAAATAGGGTTATAGCTAGGGGAGGGATTTGGCTGCCGTGGGCGTCTCTAATCAGACGACACCGAAATGATCGACAGACAAAACACATTTTTTCAATAGTGCTTCAGCAACAAATGAAAAAATATCTATAGAATACAAACATGTTCTCAACTTCTGGTAATGTTTGATTTTTACTTGATCTTGTTTTATTGGATTCAAAAACAAAATAAAAACGAACAATAAGCTACCTTTCTAGTTTTCGTCCAGGAGAATTATTGTTTTTCATAAAAAGAATCGTGTGTTTTTTCCCGAATTATCTTTGTTTGTTCGTTGAACTTAATTTGATATTTACAATATTTACGGACAGATCAGTGAAATGAAGTATCAAGTCCAGTTTATCGAGACTTGGACCCTCGCAATTAGACTGTTGTCCATCTCGTATTAATTTGATTAATTAGATGAATCATAAGTCAACTGTCGAGGATTAGAATGTGTAATAACTCCATGGCACGCTGTTTAATTTGCATCAATATATCTATTTCAATCTAAATCTATGATGATAAAAAACTGAAATGTCAAGCTGAGCGTCGTAGGATGTAGTTCTCGAACTCGAAGGTCACAGAAGTCTTCCAATGATGATGTTACCTGTTAATTTTTTAAGACACACATTTTTCTGGATCTCCTAGTTATTGTCTGCAGGTGAAAGTTTTGATTTTTTGTACCGAAAGGTTAGTTGAATGCAATCCGAGTGGAACAAAAGCATTTCTATTAGGGTAATTGTATATGATAATTAGAGAATTTATAAAAGTAGTCTTTGCTTGATATCTGACCTAAAGGGAAGCATTTAATTTTTACGATGCTAAGAAGAGACGTCCTCCTGTAAAATTGAACGTAACAAGTTTGAAGTTAATGAACGCTTGTCTAATGCACATCATTATAATGGGCAGAAGTTCCTCAACAAAAGGCTACAAGGAACCCCTTGTCTTTACGCAGCTCGGCCGATTTGCAGCTACTAGTGGCGACAGAGCGCCTTCAGCCTGGCTCCCAGTTCAAAAGAAAGCTTTCTTAGAATTCAAGATCGGGACAGCAAGTTCTAAGAAGGAAAGAAGCCAGGAGTGGCCACTTAGGTTGAAGAGGGGTGGTGGGAAAGAAAAGTAATTCCTCATCAACAATGCAGTTGACATTTCCAAGATGAAATGATATAAATGAAATGTGTGTATTTAGATTGCATTCTTTTTATATTCTCCTTCTTTATCATTTTTTTTCATCTCCTGCTCAGTGCTATAGTTTTCTATACATATTTTATATTTGTAGCTCATATCTTTGTTATGACAAATAAAAGCAATTCAAATGTGTCAACGTAGAGAAGAAAATATCGCATTTTCGCTTTATGTACTTAAAGCGAAAATGTTAAGTACACTTTATGTACTTATAGTATTTTATAGTTAACTTTATGTACTTATAGTTAAGTATATCACTATATTAACTATAAAAAGAAAATATATCAGTTTTCCTTTATTACTTTTATTCTTCATTTGAGTATTGAAATTAATTAAAATAATCAAATTAAAACGGGAAAAAATTCAATTCAATTTGTTCAACAAATATCAAAAATTTGAATTGTCTTATGAAAATTAGTTATTTATTTACTCATTTATTTATTACAGTCATATAAAACACCAACTCAAATTATTTAGTATTTCTTTTCGAAATAAATTTATTCATGAAAGGAATTAGAGTATTAAACTTTTTTTTTCTTTAATTTTTCTGTCGATTCCAAGGCAGGAACCATTGTTTTTTCTTTTCCTATTTGCATACGTACATTTTATTAAGAAGAAATAAGAAACCTTGAGGCAAATCCCAGTACAACTGAATCTTCGTCATGCCTTTTTTTTTTTTAATTTGTTTCCCCATTTCCATAATCATCGTGGCGTTAAATTAGGAAAATTTCTGACTGGGCCTGATATCATGATTCAGGTCAAGTTCAAATTTGACTTAATTAGATGAATGTAAATATGTTAATCTTTTTTCTCGTTGGCGTCTTTTAATCAAGCAGATATAATGGAAAAAAAAAAATTTTTTTTTTTTTTGATTAGCGTGTTGGAAACTCCTCGGGCTGTTAACCCAAGATGGTTGATAGCTGGGGAAACTAAGCAGTAATATTTAGGAGAAATCGATTGGAATTTAAAGATTTAAATATGGAAAGTAAAAAGAAATGACTTGAAGAGATTCGTTTAAAATTAAAATTTGTAATTGAGTTTAAAATTAGGAAACGGAAAGTCTGTAATTGTGAGACTTAACATGGATAATGAATGATTTCGTATAGAATGAAAGGAAAAATTGATTCACTTACTTTTCCACCTCCTTAAAGCCCCAACCTCCCCCAAATTTATAAGGAAATCTCTGGAAAAAAAAAAATATTGGCGTTAAGTCACGAATACTCATATTTTATTATGAAAAGGTTTTTGTCGTTCCGCAGTACATTCTACAGAAATGCGACTTTCGTATATTAGGGTGGTGAGAAGTTTCAGGTGGATACAGTGTTTGAGATCTGTATTACTTGGAGAGAAGGCTTTTTAACCAGTAGAAAACGTCGTAGACCCATAGATAACAAGCGAAGAGATTTCAATCTGTTTCCCTTTTTTTTAACAGAAATCCAGCTTTGTATTAGAAGTAAAATCAACGTGAATGAACAACACGAAAGGCTTCGATGGTTTGTTTGTCCCGTCAGTATTTCGTACTAATATACACTTTTTGTTTCGCCTTCTAAAGTGAATTTGTTTGTTAATTAGTTGATGTTAATGTATTTGAATAAAATAAGCAAAATGTAAACAAAAACCTAATTCTAATAAGACAATTAACATACATTTCAATTCCACTGTGTTTGCTTCATGAAATAATTGACGGTTAATTGTAGTTATCGAAAGTGTTAATGTTTTTTCCCCCCTTTCAATTTGTTTAATTAAGTTCTTTTTATTGAAAGTTATTTAAAAAATGGACTTGCTTGATTCGGGCATCAGGATGATATCATTATCATAAACAAAAAAAGCATTAATTATAATTATACATTAACAACTGAATTTTAGTAATATGTATTTTGAAATACTTTAAATAACACCATATTTACAAGTGGTAATTAATTGACAGCTATTTAATTTATCGGAACTACTAAACTGTTTTGAAATTATATAACTCGTGTGATTACAGATAGAAAATTCAAAATATTTCTACCTTTTTATTATTACTATACCGTACTCTTCATTGTAATAACTATAATCAACTGATAACACTTTAAGGTGACCTTTTGAAACAAACCAGATAGCCTTGAGTTTAATGAATTGCAGTTAGAAACATCTCTTTATAATTGTTACGTAATATCCTCATATAGCACATCTCCAAATTACAACTTAACCCATTTCAATTCTTATTATATTTTTGTCATTAATAAGTTCAATAAAAATTTGATATTACCTTTTCTCCTGCATCAATAATTTACTTCTTTTTACACCAAGCTCCATACTTTTGACTGTCACACTTTTCCTTACATTAGTCCACCATATTTTCCCGTGTATGTATATACCTAGATATATACTGTGCATTTTGTCATGTGTACCTATTTATAACAGCAATAGTTGAGTCATTGTAATTAAAAAAAAAAATAACAATTAAAATGAAATCATATGTATCGCCATTACAAAATAGTTATTTAACATAAAAACATGTAATTGTAAAGAATATATTATGGAAATCTACGATTACATACTAAAAGAAAATACTCTTTATTGTATAAAGAGTTGTAAAACAAAGGCATTGAATAATGGTAATAAAAGTTGGTGTAAGTTTTATCTTATGTTTCGTAATTTTTAAGTTTTTATTTAAGGTTATTTATTTTGTGCTAAAAAAGAAATTATGATAGAAATCGTTCCTTGATGCCCTTTTCGATATGTCGCTCCTGACAGTTGAGAACAATTGTCATGTTTGGTTGTTCATTAAACGTTTTCTTTGAATAAAACAATATTGCACTGTGTAAATAATAATTTTAAATCCAGGAATTTATTAAATTACATTCATATTTAATATTTGTTGATTTGTCATTATATAAAAGACTATCTCCTCTGTCGGTTTATTAACACAATAATGAATGTTACGTATTTACTAATTTTGTCTTTGTTGTATTCGAAAAGTAAAAACACGTTCTTTACTATGAAAGTAACTTTTTCCTTTTTATAAATAACTTGTTGTCTACTTAACTAGAAATGACTTAGTACCTTTTTATTTTTTCTCTTAGATATTATCATCTTTTATTCATCTTTTCAAAGCTTTAGTGAATTTATTAATTTTATCTTTCGGTAATGTAGTCAACCCGTATTCAATGAGGAAACGATTCGATGTTAAGGCTTGTCCTTCATCCCCTTTTGTATATTTATAAGTTAAAGATCTAGATTTTGTATTACTTTACACTAGCACAGCATTAAAAATTAGATCATTTTCAAAAGAAACAAAACCTTTCATGATGTCTTTTAAGTCAAACCAAATTACATAGTGCTGACCATCCACAGGAGAGCCCGGAATTGTAGGAGGACTCGGATCATTTGAACATAAGCTTAGATTATCTGATCAGGGCTAGGTGGGGAACACTTTTTCTACCGCGCTTTGGGACAACCGATTTTTCCCTATACACTGCCATCCAACTCAAATAATACTGTCCACCGTGCTTTATCCAGAGACCGTTATGGCCAGTCCGTGTCTGTAGCTAACTCAAGGAGTGTCTCATTTTGAATGAACGTTATTATTTAAAACCTACCACTTATTGAGCGCACGATATATATTTTTTACTATAAAAGGGCAACCTTATTTAGTTGCAATTCCGCTGTTAATAAAATTAACCTCAAGATTTATATTGATTCTATATTGGTTCTATATTCTTATATTGGTTCTATAGTGATTTCTTCGTATGATCTGGTCATACGCTTTTATTAAAGTTTTTAGAAGTCCTCAGACTCGAAGTGTTGCTTATTTTTATTCATTACCAATTCTAGAGACTAACCTCTCCAATTTCAATACATTTAAACCAGTCTAGAATCCCAAGAAATTCCGCCCAACAATTACACAAAAGCGATTCAGTTGCTTAGATTGTTTTTAAGATTTCTATGCGATTTTTTTTTAACTTCTAATATCCCAACATAACTCTCCAAATATTTATTTTATTAAGTAAAATATTTATTTTAGAATGATGAAACTTGTTACTCGTCTTGTTAAACTAATTCATAGTTATCTTCACAGATAGAGCAGTAATTCATCTGGTAATAATTTACTTTCATTAATCCTTGAACTCTGAAATAATTTGTATCAGTACTAGAACCTCAATCTATTTTTAAAGACGCGAAATTAATATTGCAGCCATTAAATCTGTTCTAAACCACAGTATTACTTTTCACAACAATAACATTTAAAAAGTTTCATTAAGTAAAAAAATTGATCTTTAAATGTAAGCAGACATTTTGAAATTATATAGGGTAGTTATGTGTACATTTCAAATTTCTTAAGTCAGTTTGAGCATTAAATGCATTCAACGCATAAAAGAATTGATGGTTTCTAATTGGTGTTTTGCATTTGTAGCATTCTGTCACATGTTCAGTTGCTGTAGAATCACTACCATTATAGCTTGACTATTTTTATTTCCTTATCACAGACATCTTATTCAAATATTACTGACAAATAGATAGGGTGTCGAATACAGAAGTAGTATTTAATTATGACAATCACTTTTTCCTTATGGCCGGATTGTACAAAAGTTTTATTACATTGATTGTTTAGGAATGAATTTTCCTCGTTCAATTCACTTACATTTCGCGAGGTTACAAAACTGATATATCTAATCGCTAATGTAATAAACAATTAAAAATATACAGATAACGCAAATAAATATGAAGTACTACATGTAAAGGCTGAAGTTTACCTATTTTTTCCCTTTTACTAAAAGACAAAATATATGCATATTTAAATTACAATGTTGCCTGAACTTTTTCCCTTTATCTCATATTGCCGTAGTAGAAAATCCTTTACTATTTGATTGGATAAATTTACGTTGATTTGCAAGAATAGAGAAACATGGAACGTTTAGGAAAGCAAAAAAGAAGAAAAAAATACTATTGTCCTGTCTTAACTTTTATCATCAAGAAACAAAGAATATGTCTTGTTTGAACGAAATGATATAACAATGAAGATTGATTTTTTAAAAAAAAAACTTTGGTTTGATAAGCCGCTTTTTTTTTTTTTTATTTCAGTCTCCTTTCCAGAGAGAAAAGCTTATTAAATTGTGGTCTGTGTAGATTCCCATTAAATAAAAGAAAGAAAGAATCTTTTGAACCAATGAAATCATGTTGAAACATCTTGTCTATATTAAGTCTGCGTCCCCCCCCCCCCTAATAAGGGCTGCAAAATAAAATCGTGATTTTTTTTTTTTTGTCTGACAGCAGACGATAACTGTACACTGCCGTAACAATGGAATTGATCAATAAAGAAGCATAGGTTTATTAAAGGACAGCTGATTGGCTTCATTAAAAGATCTCGAAATCCATTTATGACAAAGTAAATCTACAAGGTGGTTCTATTAATAGTTTTCTTAGCACTTGGGATTTTCTATATTAATAATAATAAAAAGTAAAACTGTAAATAGAGTGATGTAACTGAATAAAGAAAGTAGATTCCGAGTTCATATTACATTGCAGTCCATTACATTGTCGTGTTCTTAGTCTTACTTTACGATGATTTGGTTAATTTTGGACGCGTCTAATGTATGGTTATATTTAGTTTGTAATATCAAACTGAACATAAAGCAATATGGTTTTTATTTTAGAGAATAAAATTTCATACTGAATTTTGGCATTTTCTTTTTATTTTATGTTTTGGTTAGCAGTTTCCAATAAGCTTTATTATGGGTTACAGCCTTCAGAAGAGTTAACATAGGTTTTGTAAGGGCAAAACGGTTTAGCATTACACATTTAGAAAGTACAAAGAATCTTATTGCAATTTAAAAGAGCAGAAAAGTTACAGGAGAAAAATGTGCTCATTAAAGACTGATAAAAACTCCACAAGAAAAACATTGGAAATGATAGTTACATTTTATTGACGTGTAATAATTAATTCGTATTAATGATTAATAGTAAATAGCTGACATATTGCTCTTAATGCATATTATTTCAATTAAGAATAAAAAATTGATTGAGGCAATTTTAAAGTAAGTATTTGCAAACTTAATCTGGTTTTTACTCTTTTCTTAGCGTTCTTGCAAATATGGAAATCTTAGCTGATGAGCTGAATCAAGGCAAGGTTTTAAAAATTCTAATTTACAAATGAATCGATTCCCTTTTCGTTTTTTATTTTATTTATTTATTTTTTTCAATTTTTTTTTATTATGTTAATGTATAACGATCTGATCAATTACTAAACTTAACGTAGTAGATTTGTAATGATGCTTTTCCCAGAATTCCATTGTTCGAATCTATTCGATGTCCTACTAGTTTTATGTAAACAGGAAGGGGACAGAATCATTCCATTCCAATGGAACTACAAAGGGAAGTGACATAGTCTATTACGAATTGAGGGAGATGCAACTTAAAAAAAAGAGACAGTAATGAGCAGGTAATTGGGAAAGAGGAATAGAAAAAGGCTTAGTCTCTCTCTAGAAAATATGTCTATAACTAAATACACAGGAATAACTTTCCCAGTGGTGAAAGACGTCTACCAAACGATACTTGAATGAAATTGATTACTTAGAGATTGGTTTCACAGATGTTGCAGAAATAAAAAGGTTTCAGAAACACATAATATATATACTGCTACTACTCGCGAATGGACCCCAACGGACCAGGAGCTAGTCCCCCTGACAACGTCAGGACAAGGCTAGGAAATCAGAGACGAGAATTCACTTCTCATCGAGGATACACCTGAGAGAGTAAGTCCTAGGGGGAAACGGACAAAGCACAGAAGAAGAAAGAAACAGCCATGCCACGACCGCTCGGCCGAGCCGGCACGGCTTATATATATATATATATAATATATACACACACACACACACACACACCTCCTATAGTTCTCACACAGCTAGAGCGGCGCTACTGTTGACCGTTCTGGAATGACAGTGATTATATACATGATTAAGGAAGTACACTACAACCTCGTTTATCCGGACTAACTGGGACCAAAGGCAATCCGGAAAATCGATAATCCGGGTAATAAGCAATATGGTAATATGAACATTAAATAAAAAAAAATGTCTACAAATCTGATCCGGAGATCTGGATCAACGAGGGCCGGATAAACGAGGTTGTAGTATAATTAAGGAAAGGACTGCTGCTACAATTCGCTTTTATCCTTGTGCTTACCCGTATATATCAAAATTGACTTTTATGAAACATGCAGTTCCTGCATAGGTTTACGATCTTTTGACATGAACAGAGAAAAGATTCAAATGATGTATGGAGATGGTGATATAGAGCAATATTCGCCTGAATACTGACTAAACTTAAGAAAAAGAATGAAAAAAAAAAATCTATGTGAAAATGTGTACTTAAAATTTAAGTTCTATCAATAGAATAAATATTAAAATATAATTAAGAAATTATTGTAGTTGTTATATCAATCATTCAGAACTCAAGAATCTTGAATTTTTATTTTCAGAATTTGTTTTAACTTGGATAGTTTTGTAGAATAAATATAAGAGGATCAAATTGTTTTGATTTGAACTTTGTGTGTTTTTCTGTGCAAATTCCTTTTTTTAATTTTACAAAAAATTTTCTGTTTGCTGAATACTTAAAATAGAAGTTTTGATAAAAAGTTCAATATTTGCACATCCATTTGCCAAGTTATGATGTTTTGAGCAAACAACGAAAATAGGCTTATATTCACGAAATTTTTTCAGCATTCTGAATTTCTTTTTTTTATTTAATCTGGAACTTGGAACTTATAATTAATTTAAGATTGTCGCAAAGTCATTTAATTTCTATTTGTTTTTGTTAATGAAATGAAATTATTTCAGAAACTCTTAAAATTGAGGTTTGGTTCTTATGATTTTAATTAGGCTGAGTATTTCATTGAAGACCTGCTACATATTGAAAAAGATCTTTTGATCGATCTTCGGTGGAAAGAAGATTATTTCAGTCTCCATTTCCCTTGATTGCCCAAAGTATATTCATCTCACTCTAAAAGTACCTTAAATCTATCGTGGGATTGAAGCAGTTTGAACCTAAATCTTCTCAATCCATTCTGGAATGGTTCTTGAGAAATGAGAGAAACTTCACTCTCTTACAGAGTTCGTGACTGAAGTTTAGGTACCAAGTAAGACTAGGAATCGTTGAAGTTAAGTACATTTACGACTGCATTAAAAAAAAAAAATCAAGATGGCGTAACTTTGAAGCTCCGGGGGGAGGGGGGGGGATAAAAAATATAATAGTCCTTAAGGTCGGTTTACAAGCTGAAAATACATGGTGAATTTCTTCTGTTGAAGTTCCAAGATTGGGAGACGATTCTTAGAAGTTCAAGATTGGGAGTCACTGTTATATTTCTTCTATTTCATTATTGAGAAAGTATGGCGCTGCTTTTTTTTTTTTTTTTTTTTTAGAAGATTCAAAATAAATGAAGATTATTTTTTTTTTTTATGATGAATTTTGTCTTTCTACTGAGAACAAGCGGCTTAAAAGCAGCCAAATTAGGAACTATCTAACAATAAAAACCATTTACTAAAGGCGAAAATGTTTAATATTTGAAAATATCAATGAATTATTCTTATGTAACACGTTTTGGCCGATATTTGCAGTGAAAGAATTCCGAAACCCTAGGCGGCCATTTACTGCAAGCGTATTTTACAGTTATTTTTAACTTTCCACATTAGACATTTTGTGAAATCAGCTTTTCTTGAGATTGGATTTAGTTAAGGGATATAATTTCATTGAATAATTTTGTAATTAAATTATTTCGAATGTTTTCTTTATTTAAAAAGTGCAATCAAACTGAGGGGGAATTCTTTTCGATTATATAAAATCTATTGGAATTCTTTAACCTTTCTCTTTTTATTTATCGGTAGTTTATTATTTATGTAAGATATTACGAAATCAAAGGTCAGCGCAATGCTGTTCTAGGAACTTAGGCGTTGCTGTATAAACATTATCAGTTTGAATTTAGTTCGTTTCGTTGTAGATAAACCGAGCAAATAGAGAAATAGTTTCATTATAGATTAAGCGGAAACATAGTATTTATTCTTTATTAAAATGTTTGCTGTCTTTATTACAAAGTTTTATTCAAGATTAAACTGTTTTGTTTTGTAATTTAAAAACCTTAATATAATAAGAGGTCTAGGAAATTAAATCTCTCCTATAATAATTTTGAATTCACTTAACAAGGGCTAATATATATAATATCCTTCTGACTCGTGAACTCAATCTAAACGACAGCTTCTACATGGGGATTTTGGTTTTCAGCAACAAAGACGTAGGACGTTTGTATTTAAAAATTTGGTATGAAATTTCATTGATTACTTAAAAGATTGTGGTAAATTGTATGAAGGAGTGAAAGAAAATTTTCATGCACTATATATTCCATATCCTTGTGTCTAATGTTAGAAAAATTGTAGTTACCTGAAATTTTACTTACAACAAGAGCTTAAGAAATAGCCTAACATTTCTGAGCATAATGTAGACCAGTGTTTCTCAAAATTGGATAACTGATTATTATCAGTATCATTTGTATTCTTTTAATCGGTGATGAAGTTTTTAACTCGTTTCTAATAAAACTTTTCTCCATCTACATTGTTGACCTGTTTCTTAGTGGAAGAATTTCCTAGACAACATATCAAATTCCTTAGAAACTGTTTCATGTAGTTTTTCATACATTGCATATTTACACTTGGAGATTTGTATTTAATCTCCAAAAAGATAGACTACAGAGAGCAGTTATTCCAGTATTGAATCCATTGAGGTTTTTGGAACTTTGTATACAAATTTGTAAACATTTCGCGTAATGATATTTGTGAGTTGAAACGATCAGTCCCATCAGTTTCCCAGTTTATGGTAGACGTATATATTCTCCAATTATCAGTTAACTATAGTTAAAAAAAAAAAATCGGTCAGCTTTAGTTAGCCTGTTTATTAACATACTATTTCATGTAATTCACAGTAATGAAATTCACATAATGCTGCAGAGCAAAAACTTATACATCAGTTTTTCAAAGATATTTTACCCATAAACAGTTTTTCGTATGATTGTATAAAATATGCATTTTATTAAGTTTCTACAAATACAAAGAACTCAACAAAAGCATTTTTTGTTTTCATCCACCTTCTATTTGATGCTTATTCAATAGGAAAGAAAATTAAAAGAAACTTTATATTTGATTGATAAGAAGTCCGTGCTTAAAAGAAAAGGTTCTTTTAGACACGATTTTCCTATCAGCCAAACTTCATTAATACACTTATAAAGATGCCAGAACTAGTATAACATTAATATGTCCCTCTGTTTGTTGTAGAAACAAGCTAAAAATTGCTTAATAAATCTAGATTTTATTCTGAATTTTGGATAGATGATAATAAATAGCTATTGTTTTTTCCAACCCAATTATAATCTTATGAATCCTATTAAGAGAATCGTAGATGATTTATGCAATATTTCGTCTTCATAAAATTAATAAAACATAGTATTCTCTATTAGTATGTAGGGGAAAGTTGTACAAAACGGGGACGGCGGGTCAAACGGGGACATTCAAGTTCTCCTTGCTTAGTGCTGGTATCGGCGAGAAACTACAGTGCTACTGTTACTGGATGCCGTACCAATAGTTTGAGTTGAGTAGTGAAGGTTGGATGACGCTGGCTTGAGTTTTAGTGTGATTTTTAGTTTTGAAGTGAAAAGTTTTCAATTTTTGCAAACTTTTTTGATGTGTTAGTTTCGCATATAGCTGATTATAAGTATTGGGCGAGTACATATTTCATTTCCTTATCTATTGGTCAGTGTTTTGGCATGTCCTTTAATCTGCTGAGTCGTTTATGTGACGAGAAAAGCGATATTTTGTTAGTTTACGGTCGGGTCAAACGGGGACACTCGTGGTGGTTCAAAATGGGGACGAAAATCGAATATTGGAACGCTGAGGAAGATGATCAAACATTCATTTCTGATTACTGTGCTTAGGTCAGTTTAATGATCAATTACAACATTCCTAATGTTATTTAATGTCATTAAAGTATAAACAAACAAAGTATTATGTTAACACAATATTTTACATTGTTTCCTATGGGTACCCCATTTTGGACAACCGGTTATCCAAAATGGGGTATTACGCAATAAAACACTTAGAATTAAAATACACATGTAAAAAAGGAATTTGTTTACTTTTCTGCACCATTTTATTGTAGCTAAAGGACCTAAGTAAATGACTAATGGCTTATAATACTGTTTTATTTGCTAGATTTCGTTAAATTAAAGTTAAAGAAGATGCGTCCCCATTTTGGACAACTTTCCCCTAAATATACATTAGAACAACCTCTCCTAAAGTTAATGTTATAAATTTCCAAACAATAGAAATATGAATCCCAAATGGAAATTGTGATTAGTAACCTCTTAGTTACTAACAGACGAGTCTCCATTAAAGTAAAGTTAAAATCGTAATAACTTAATGGATAATTTTCTGAAACGTTAAACCCTCCGAACGAATTCTAACGACATTTGTTGTAATCTTTACAATTTAGTGATTAACAAATTGAATAATTTGAAAGCATTAATTTCGTATAATTTGTACAACAATGAAATTTGATAAGTACTGCTGTTTTCAAGTAAAGGCAGCAAAGTAGGTCAAGCATTCGAATTTGTTAACTGAGAATGGAAACTGTAAAGCAGATAAGGTGCAACCTAATGATATCACTAACGGATAAGTTGCTTGGCAAAAGCGGAAAGTTTACTACCTTGTTGTTTGCAATTCCGTTATAATAAGAATTGAGACAAATTTAACATTTATATTAAAAATCAATCAATGAATAAATGAAATCACAGGTCTCTTTAAGATTCATACAAAAATTAACCCCATTAAGTTGAATCGATTGAAATACATTCAGTTTAATCTATTAAGTTAGTGGTAATACAATTGAAGGGTTGGTAACGGACCTTTGAATGAACCTGACATTCTTTGAACTTATATTCTAATAATAATCTGCCATTTTTAGCAGAGTTTCGTGAAAGCACTTATAGATTGATCGTAAGTCTCTGGATTATTAAGAAAACCCACTTGTAAAACTTGAAAATTGCAGATATTAAATAATGTATTAAAGAATATCAAGTAGCAATTGACATTTGAATCCCATTTGCCGCCGAGTTAACGATTTTCCTTAATGTTGGAAATGCATGTATACATCAAAATTAACAAATATAATAAAATTGTTAATTACCTTCAATTTTCAATAACTAAACTTCCTAATTGATTTTACTTCGCGAGAGTAGTAAAACTCTTTAAAAACAAAAGTGTTCCTTTTTTTCTTTCTTTCTTTTTAAAAATTGGTCGCAGTTGTTGGTATTTTGAATAAGATTTATGTAAAATACTTATTTCTAGCAAAAAAAAATCAATTTTTTGGGAAATATATTTCAAAAAGGGTGAAAAATCTATATTTGTTATCGATTTTTTTTCTTCTTAAATTCTTTCCTGAGATGTTGATAAACTTGTTGATTGACCAAATTTCCTTACTAGGAGAAAAACT
This sequence comes from Thereuonema tuberculata, assembly GCA_023159025.1. Classification (NCBI taxonomy): domain Eukaryota; kingdom Metazoa; phylum Arthropoda; class Chilopoda; order Scutigeromorpha; family Scutigeridae; genus Thereuonema; species Thereuonema tuberculata. The sequence goes on from JAFIDM010009631.1 coordinate 121,237,046, forward strand.
TAGTAAAAGAAAGTTAAAACACTGTTTTTGAATATACTTACTTCTGAGTGTCTATTAAGCCATGATATAACTCTACTTCCTGTGTACTGATTTTTTTTAATATACATTTTCGTAAAGCAAGCACCAAATTTTATTCTGAAATTCCAAAATTTCCTGGAGACCACGAAAAAAATAGAGACTTTTGCCATTTATATTGTCTTTTTAGTTGTAAGCATCACCTTGTCTGGATGGATTTTGTAGTCAGTTTTCAGGTTTTGCCTAAAAACTATCTGCAATTTTTTTCCAATCCTTAAATAGACATTAACAAAAAATGTAGAATAGCAAGTACGTATCGTCAGCTGATGTAGATGCAAATGAGTTAAAAATGCAATGGATGCATTGTATCCATATATTTTCGAAAATGTATCAAGAAAATCCCTAAGATAATGAGTCTTTTAGTTTTATATGTAATACAGTAAAATTCCACTACGTTAATGTTCTGTTGCTTTCAGTGAATGTAATGATTCTCATTTCCTTAATGTTATGCTAACATTTCCCGGTAGGAGCCGCCTTGATCTGTATATGGTACTACAGAATTAATAAAAGATGTAAAATTACTTCTTTAAACATAACAGTAAGGTGACCAACCGTCCTCCTTTTTGAAGCTCTGTCCTCCCTTGAGAAGTGTCCTCCTAAATATCCACCTTTTGTAAATTCTGTCCTCTTGTTTAAGATGTGAAGTTTAAAACCTTTTTTTTTTGGTTGAACAGATAGGTTTATACCCCTGAAACACTGATAACATTTTTTTTTTCTTCAAATTATTTGCGTCCTCCTTTTCATTTTAGAAAAATAGTCACCTTAATAACAGCAATTAAGCAATTTGCATTTAGCATTTAATTATCATAATGAACTTTGAATGCTTAAACTGTATTTAATAATTAAATTCTTAAATATTAAATATTTAAGCTTCTTAAACCTTAGATGAAACATTTTCGAAATGGCCGTCATTTATTTTACATTGAATAAATTTTCCGAGGGAATATTTTGAAATTTATTTAGAAAAAACTAAGTTCAAACAGCCTTTGACAATAATTAGGTACTGGGGGGAAAAAATGCGAAAAAAATTAATAATATTCTTGAGATCTGAGATAATTCTGTCTAGATAGGTAAAGTTCTTTAAGGTTGTAGTCCCAAACATTTGTAATTTAGTTGCTTATTATTTTTCTTTATATCCTTTCTCATTTTCTTTGTGGTTACTATTTTCTGAAGTGGGATTTATTCATACAAAGAAGGTATTGAAAGAGCCAACAGGTTTTTCTTGTTGTAGTTCTCAGTATATTCACCTAATCTGTCGTTAACCAATTACTCAGATTATATTAATCATTTTTAATACGCTTTCATTTTAAAGTTTAATGTTTATGTAAACATTGAATGGAAGATAATTACAACTACCGATACATGTCGGTGTCAGTTATACAAAGTATCAGATTCTATCCCCTGTTAACTATTTCTATAACAATCATCTCTCAGCTTAACGATATTTTATTTTGATACTTGATTATCAAAGACTAAAAGCAACAGCAAACTATAAGAAGACATCAATTAGATAAATAAGAAGTATGAAAATGAAAGCAATTGAGTTCCAGAAAAAAAATGATTCATCATCTGGATAAAATCTTCAGCATTTTATTGGGACATTTCTTACCAAATTCTTAAAATCCTAATGCAATTTATTTTTTTTAGTCTGTTTGGATGTAATTCTTGACATTGCAAATGCTAATATTTTTTTAAAAATAGTATTGATTTGTTTTAGTGTCTTTTTTTTTCTTCCACTTTTTTTCTTCCACCTTTTCAAAATGTTAGCTTTTTACTTTTCTTATTTCAAGCCTTCCTTCTTTCTTTAATCATGGCTGTATACATTTATTGTTGTTGCTAATGAAGTTCAGTAATTTTCTCTTATTAGCCGATACTTCCCTAAGGTTAAATATTCCTTGCATCATTGGAAGAACAAATCTCTTGCAAAGGTTGTTTGACAGGCTGGCAGCCGCCCTCGACAAAATTTGACGATTGCCTTAAGTGGATTGCCAAGACTCCGATGGATGGATTGGGAAACTTCCCTCATTTCAAAAAAAAAAAAAAACCCTCAAGATTTTGGAGTAGTTTATTTTTATAGTGGCTGTCAATTACAGATTCAAAATACGGAGGTCCAAAGTCTTTGAACTGTTTATTTTTATTATCTTTATTTATTTATTTACTTTTCTTCAATTGCAGACATTTGTTTCGATATTTTAATCTGCTATTAGTAAATAAGCTACATCTTAGGTTTCCTAACTTCAATAACCGTTAATTTCATTGATTCTAAAATGCAGTTTACAGACATTGGAACTAAAACAGTAATTAACATGTTAACTTTAACATTAGCTTTTATTTACATGTAATGTATTTGCTGGAAATCATTCTCCATTGACCCCTACCTTCCAACCACTTATGATAGAACTATAACATGGACTTTTTGCAAATGACTTTTATCAAGCAAATGATAATCGTTGTGTTTTTAATTATTTAGGAAATTTGTTCTTAATTAATTAAAGAAAAATTGAAGCGGAGCGCAGAAATTAATTAAGTCACTTTTTTCCTAAATGCATTCACAAAGCGTTGTACAAAATACAGAGAACGATGTAGTTTAGAAAATAAATGTAGATTTTTTTTTTTTTTTTCAGGATTGGAATTAGTAGTTTGCTTTTAAAATGAATGTGGGAACATATCCAACCATAATGGAATCCAACCATAATGGAACCTCATCTTTCCTTGCAAATATTACTAGCATTTTTTTGAATAGGAATTACAATTTAAGGTGTTTTTGCATTGGAGGCATTCCAATCGCAATTTTTATGTAGAGGAATCGATTTTGTGGGATTGCAAGGATCAAACTGCACATGTAGGAAGGAATGCCATTGATTTCTGTGATCTGAGCGCCATCTACAACTGGAACTTGCCAAGACGCTTCACCTCTTGTTTGTTATTGTTTAAAAAAAAAGAACTAAACAAACTGCTTCGGAATGATTCATTTCGTGAAAGATGAGAAATGGCTGATTTTTGGATAAATTCCAAGGAAAAAACAGAAAATGTAATTAGTGTTATTTCGAACAAAAATAAATAAATGTTTGGTTAATTAGAAAGAAAACTATTTTTTTTCTTTTTAGGAAATGTCTGATTTGTGATTTTTATTGTACATTTCAAAATATGAGCAGAAGCCACATAATAAGAGTTATTAATAAATTCTGATTTTGAAATGTTGAAAAGAGAAAAACAAAAGATTCAGCAAAGCAAAATATCAACGTGAAAAACCAAGAAAAAAAAAAAACCCCTGAAAACATTTGGTGTGTGGCTAAAATAACAGAAATGAAGATGTTTTTCAGAAGCCAAAGGATGTTTATGAGGAAGATAAGTAAATAACTGCACTGTTGAACAGTCACTGAAGTGGGAAAGAAATTTATCATTAATATGCAAACTTCCTCTTTGTAGTTTTACTTAAAAACATCCGCTGTGATCTCGGGGCTTCTCTTCAAGCCATTATTATTATTAATCGAAAGCCAAGATCAATAAATGACGAGAAACCATATCAGAACTGATGTTCTATCCTTAGATAGTTCTATGGTAAGTCCATTACGAGATGCAACAAGTGAATGCAAGGGAATTGCTTGAGGAATTTTGATAATTACATTTTCTCTTCAACTTTTTTATACTTGTAAGAAAATTGCTGAGATTAACAAGTATGCAGCTTTAAACGGGAATTATAAATAATAGAAGGGGCTACAAATGAAGAAGATTAAGAGGAAGGTTTTCAGGAAAAATACAATTTAAAAATATTTATAAACAACAACAACAAACAAAAAATGTTTCTTTTAAAACATATTCAGTTTTAAACAGGCTATTTTACTATTTCATAAATCTTTAAAATCAGTAAGGGGGCATCCATTAATTACGTGAGGTGTTTAAAACATTTGGACCCCCTCCCCCTTGGTAAGATGTGGTGGGACCCCCCTCCCCTCACGTGAGATTTCACCTATAATTTTAAAATAATTAAATTTATTTGATATGTTCATGATTTTGCTTCAAATCATTAAATACCTAAAGCGTTTCTGATGTCTTGTATGAAATATATTTTTTCTGTGAAAGAAGAGGAGAAAAATGATACTACGTTTAAGGTGCACTATAAAGAATTCAATTAAATTTAGTAAAAGTAAAAAAATGGGCTGCGACACCACCTTCCCTAATTCTTCACTCGGGGAATCCCGGGCATAGACAATATTACAAAATGTTATAATCTGTTATAATACAGTATGTATATTCTCTGAATTAAAAAGTTGACGTGAGATTTTCATTGACCCCCTCCCCCTTCCTTTAAATGAGATTTGGTGAGATTTTGCCGGACCCCTCCCCCCATTTTGAGCCCCATAAAGTATTAGATATGAAAATGAATATATTACTTGAAGTCTGTTAAAACAATGAATATGTAAATGTAGCCATAAGAAATAGGAATTAAAAACTGCTATGATTTTCTCTTTTCGTTAAAAGAAAAAGGAAGAAAGGAAAGTTGAAGCTTAAAATGAAATATACCAGGAACAAAGAAAAGCTTTTAAAGAAACGGATACGATATTGAAATAAGAAAAACTACGGAAGAAAAGACGACGGCACAACTGAATAGGAAAAAATGGAAAGACATTGCTGATAAAATATCGGAGAGTTACAACAACTGAATTAAATTTTATCTTCTAAAACTCTTCACTATACTTGGATTTCACCATTTTAATAATTAAATAACCATTAGGAATAGTTAAATTCAAATGAAAGTTGTAGATGGAAACCCATTAGAATATAAAGTTCTTAGGAGAAGGGGGAGGACAAACAGATAATAAAAATCCGAATAAAATACATAGAAAGATAATAGACCTATGTTGGAATATTACTGATATATTTACATAAGAGAAAAGGAGTGAATTTTCGATCTTAAAAAAAGAATAGAAATTCAAAGAATGCGGATTGCTAAACAGATTCGATGTTCAAACAGTTTCTTTTAAAAAAAAATCTTCTTTTTAGATAAAGCAAAAGAATGTAAGTGGATTTTTTATTTTATTTTATTTTGAAACTAGAGATAATTATGAAAGTAATAAGTCAAAGCTCAATGTTTTTTTAAAACTGAATTTTTCTTAAAAAAAAATAATAATAAAAAAAAAAATCACACTTTTTTTTTTTTTTTTTATTGCATCTTTAGCCAGTATCAGAACATCAGGGAATACGAAAAGAAGGAAAAATTTAAATATTATTTTTTTTTCTTTTGAAAATAAAATGTGCCATTTCCGGTCGATATTTTTGATCATCTACAAATTTAACAAATTACGTTGAAGTACTAAGAAACGGAGTCATTTTCAGTCAGTTTTCAAATTCAGTTCAGTTTTCAAATTTCAAATGCAGTTCAAAAAGAAATTTCAATCGAATTTCCTAGATCTATTAGTTGAAATTTTTGTAAAAGGAGAAAAGGAAAGTAATTATTGTAATATAATTATATAATTATTCAGTGATTTTTTTTTATTTTTTTTTTTTTTTAAAGCCAATAATTTCCCACTGAAAAAAAAAATAAAAATAACGAGTAGTAGTTAGAAAAACTAAGTCCTCCATCATTTATTAATAGAATGCCAAGGTTGTTCCTCAAGTGCTGTAATATTTGAATAACTCAAAACTTCTGAATCAATATTAACACTCGTTCAGCATTTTTATGTTTACTTATGTTTCTGAGAATAAATATAATAGAATTAATTATCTCTCTTGCCAAGATATTACAAACATCTTTGAAACCTTATTACAAAAGAATTTCCCATGTTTTTATTCTCACTGGGGTATCACTTCAGTTCTGATACATAATCTTTAAATAAAATAAATTCTACTTCAAAATATTGACTCACGAAGCAATTTCATTACTGTTTAAAAACAAACTCCACAGGCAAAACACAGTCATGTTTATTTATCGTCCAAACGAGAAGATAGTGAATATTTGCATTGCAGAAAGATACGTATATCCAAAGTTAAAAAAAAAGAAAATGCTGTTTTTATTGTAGTTTTTTTTTTTTTTTCTAAATTTCGTAAACAAATAATTCAATATCTTACGTTAAGGACATAACAAATAAGTCATTCATTTTGAAATAATGTATTGTTTAATATCAACCAAGAAAAATCGTGTAAAAAGTAGACTAACTTTGAAGTTTTATTTTTCAGATCATTTCCAGTAATATTTTGTAGATTTATCTTTTGCTGGTCAATTTAGAATATGACTTTATTATTTTTTAACTATTTTTCTTTCTATAGTTTTTTCTATGAAGATTTCTAAATCTTTGCAGTTCTTTTGTTCCAGTTGTATTGAGTCGAATTCAACAATGGGTTTATTTTGTTCAACAATCTACCACGTAGACGTTTTCGTGGCATTTTCTCTTTTGTGTGAATTCATTTTATCCAAGCATCACTGCTACATTTCAGCTCCATTTCAGTGTTTTTATGACGAATATGATGCGAACACCTTTACTTCACTTTCTGACTTGAGTATTTCCCTTGCAGTATCATTTTGCGATTTCCCTAACATAGTTTTCTTTTTCTTTTATGATTTGTAATCTGCGAAGAAATAAAACTGAGGTTTTTAACCTTGTTCCAAACATCTTGATGTAGTGATGGATTGTTGATGGCTTTACTGAATTTCTTCAGAATGTCATCTAGCACCTTGGAAATTGATATGGCTTAACTATATACTGCTTCTTGTCTTGCCAATGGTTTACTCAAAAATTGCTGTAATTTGACTTTTTTTTTTTATCGTATATCATTAAGTATGAATGGACATTGTATGGACCTATCTTAGATGTCGTCTAAAGGCGTTATTTCCGAAGAGCGTTGTAACTGCGGAATTAGATTGTCCCAACCTATTCTCTAAGAAATAGATAGCATTGGGACAAACTGCCTTTCAGGTAAAATGTTCAGTAACACCATTTTCCTTAAATTAACCTGAAATCTAATGCCAAACGCCCAATTTTAGGCTTTCATACAAGATATGTTCAGATAAAATTGTTGGTCAGTCAGTCGCAGATACAGAATATGAAATCCGATCAAATATCTGCTCAAAAAATTGAATCCCCTCACAAAGTTTAGTGATGTGATTGTAGTTAAACAAAAATTATAGTTATTCAGATAATCGTCTTAGATCTGAAGCAGCTGTTTCGCAATAATAAGTGCTTATCGCTTAAGATTAGTTCATTAATGCTTGAGGCGTCTCCAAGTCGTCTCTTTGTAACATCTCGATCAATTGTGGTTCTCCAAAAGCAAAGACCACAGATAATAAAAAATAAAATAAAATAAAATAGCCTTGAACGAAAATTCCTCAGACATCTCAGGAATTGATAAAACCTGAACTTAGGCTAATTTGGAAAAATACTTACTTGAATCTTTGTGGTTCCTTCATTATACAGTAACAATAGTTAAGATCGGTAAAATAATTGCAATAGTTTATTTTTCTTGAGTAATTTAATTTAATTTTTAGTAGATATGCTGTATTTTACAAGTAATCATTCAAATCACAATCTGTTTAGATAAATGTATTATATTAGGTTTAAAAGAATTCTGGCGAAGTATTTTGGTTTACTATTGCGCGTCAGAAAGTAATCCTTAATTCTAATTCAAGTTTAATGCAATCCAGTGATAAGGTTGTCGATTATATCAGAAGTAATATTTGTAGCATCATCTTGCATTTGAATTATGTCAGATAATGGTTGAGAAAATGTCAAGAATCAATTGATAATAATGAAATATTCGTTTTCTTATTTGCGTTGAAGGTTTTTATTTTTACTATTTGGGGAAGAAGTGCAAATGGACATTGAGATAATTTTTGTTTAATAAAAATTTTAAGATGTAGATAAATTTCTGATTATACTGTGTTAATATTAAATGAAACATTACCGTTAGGTGAATGTTAAGTATTTGATTTTAGTTTTCTTATTAGATTCCAAGTACTGTCTGTCTTATTAACCAAGGATAAAATTCAGTGTATATTCGCAGATCATTTTTTTTAATGATTTTTCAGTAACACATTCCAATTAGAAAATCATTAATTATCCTTTACTCGTGTATTTCTGTCCAGTTAAGTTGTTTGTTTTTTCAGTATATCACAATTTCTGGTTAAAAAGCAAGAAATAAATTGTTGTTGTAATATCTATAGATAGTTTTCTTCCAGCAGTAATGCGTTATGTCAATTTATGGTTACACATCGCGTGACTTCATCACTGACAAGTGAATGGTATTGTACGAATAGCAGAGGATTCCTGACACATCGACGTAAGTACTCAGATTGCTATCGTTGTTAAAAGCGACTGCTTTAAATTCAGATGCAGTTGCTTATTCATCAAGATTCAGCAAACAATCATAAAAGCTGCATCAGTCGACCCCTATTTGTTCTTGAAAGGTCTTTAGTCACTTCCACAACTTGTTACTTGTTTTCTATAACTTTAATTCCATTGAAACTTACCATACGTTAGATACAAAATACCACCATTCTCCATCCAGTCGATTTATAAATGCCACAAGATTTATCCGAAAATAATAATAATAAATTTCATTAGAAATAAGATTTTAATTGGCGTTGATTATTACAACAAAAGCGTGGGTTCAAAACTCATAAATACAGTGTGCAACAAACATGCGAAATACAAAAATTCACGTGGTCCTTTTTTTAAGTCCTAAGCAATTTATTATTTTTTTAATCTATCTATTTAATTTTATTTTATGTGTGGGGCTACGCACCATTTCAGAATTAAAATGTGTAAATTTGAGCCATAATTTTTTTTTTTGTTTTTTTTTTTTTTTTTACGTTAGAATAGTTTCCACAAATTAGAATAAGAGTACAATAATTTAATCTGACACCTAGAAAGTAAGGCCAAACGATCAAAGGAGACTGATTGGATAGAACCCATAAGAAAGACTGTTCATTTCTATTCTTTGTTGGCCCAAATCATTCAAATGCAATTGATATTTTTCTTTATTTTAATAATCTATCTTCCCCCTCCAACTTACAACATTCTAAATTCGTAAGGTAACAAAACCCCTTTCACAATTTCCTCATTAAAAAAAAAATAACTTCTGAAATGATGGGGTGGGGGGGGGGGGGGAAACAAAAAAACAAGATACCCACCCGAGGTGTTTGATTTCCGGAATATCGTAAATAGACTGTTGGCTTCGGAAACGTGACGTAAATATATTTTAAACAGTTAATAACTTTTATTAAAAACCTTGTACTAAATATCAGTATTATGTGTGTTACTGAAGAATCAATGACACTTCTGTTTTAACATATCTCTTAGGTCATTTCACCCAATTTTGAAACATCTTGCTTTTAACATCATAAATTTGGATAATATTTTGTCCAAATGCAGGAACCCATAAGAAAATATCAAGTTTTTCGTAATTATAAATGGTTTCAAAAAAAAAAAAAAATCTAAAAATTCAGATTCTATTAATGTTACTCTTACCTTTTATTTTTCGATGTATTTGTAAGTCAGATTATTTTGTAAAAAAAATACATGTTTAGCACAATACTCAAAATTATGTTTGATACTTTAAATGACATTACAATTGTAGCAAATATTAAATAAATAAATAAATAAATAAATAAATAAAGTTCTTTGTGGTTAGAAAAAAAATCTGAAAAATGTATGTGATCTTTTCTAATAGGTCTTATTTATGTACTAGCCGGGTACCGTCGCTTCGCTCCGGAACCCTTGCATACATAGCATAAAAAAAAAATATATATATATATATATTTATTTAGCAAGTTGTGGTCTTCTCCGGATAACTCGGATGTATTGCGGGTTGGCGCCACACACCTATATATCGATAAGGCAACTTTAAAGCGAAAATATAAATCCTTTTTATTCCCTATCCCGTGGGAATTTCGAAAAAAAAGGGAACCTCTGTGCAACATTTCAGCTTTCTAGGTTCAAGGACTGGGCGTTGATGAGTCAATCAATCAATCAGTCAGTCAGTGAGTGAGGACTTTTCTTTTTATATATGGTAGATAGGCATATATATATATATATATATATA
>JAFIDM010009631.1:121252955-121282505 GCA_023159025.1 Thereuonema tuberculata
CCACACACACCCAATCCCCACCGGGAATCGAACCTCCCATAAGTTATAATTGTTATAAATTGACTTTAAAGGAATAAATAATTTCAAGTCTTTTTTATTTTATTTTAAATATATCTAATTTAGATTTTAAATGCATTACAAAAAAAAAAAGGACCTTTACATTTTAATTGATATTTTGTTTTTTACTTCTGATCAAATATATCATTCAATTGTTTGTATAACTTGAGTTGATGACTAAAAATTTCAGACCCTTTTTTCTTTCCCCTATTTTCTTGATAATTATTTGTGGTATTTGTGGAATGAGAGAAAGTGCGAATTCTTGATCTTCAATTGAAAAATCTTTGGAGCTGTTTTTTTTTCATTATTTATAACTTTATTTTATTGTTATTTTTCAAAAGTGTCTTCAAAGACTTTGAGTTTCAAGCCCAAGTTATTTTGATTACATTAACTTGATTTTGAATGTGAATTAAGTCTCCCTCTTCAATTCCTTGTTCAAAGTCAGGGTTTCCTGAAGACGACTTCCTCAAGAATCCTGTCACGTGCCAAGAACACTAAACCTTGAGGTGTAGCCAACCCTGCGACCATGACTTGAGGAACGGCTGCAGTTGTGGTGACCTCGCAACATTCTGGCTCCACCCTCTTGTGTGGGCGTGAGACAGAGACCCAAAAAAAAAATATATAGACACACACATAAGCTGAAGACATTGCCTTTTAAGTCACACACACGTCCATCGATGGACATCCCATGTGAAAATGAGTGAAGCTTCATTTGAATTGTGTAATTAAGACTCAGTTGAATTTATATTTGATTACATACAGCAGCCAGATTAGACAATAAGGCATGAGTCAGAATCTCAGGCAAAAAATTAACATTGATAAAATATTGATGACACTTATTAAAAGGATTGAACTCGTAATAATTGAAAAAAAATTGAATAATTGTTCTTGAAGTAACTGCTAGCAATAAAATAAAATAAATGAGGTTATTTCCCTGAAGGAATATAATTTTACAAACTATATCATCATTTTATACAGATTCCTTTATTTGCATTTTTCTTCACTGATGAAAGCGTTTTAATATCAATTTTTAACGTTTATTTTTCAACCTCATATGAATAAAATATTAATTGAAAGTTATATAAAAAAATTAAATATTATCCTTAGGGCATTATCATATATTATCCTTATCCCTTAATAACCTACAGTTGTAATATTTTTTCTTAAATGTATATGTAACTTATATTTATGCTTGAGACATGTACTTAACCTATATTAAAATATTGTTAATAATAATAATAATAATAATAAAAACCTCTGCAACTATTTTAGAACAAGTCTATTTTTTTTCTTTTCTCTATAACGTAGGAATATCGTAACGGAAGCCCATTTAAGTTTTTATTACAATTTTCCTCTTAGGTTTTTTTTTTAAAAAAAAACTTTAGTCTATATTTAGCAACATAAGAGAAACATTAAGGAGAAACGTTCTAATACAAACTTGTTATTATTTAAGCAGCTATTTTGCAAATACAAGAAGAAATTAAAACCATAGATGTTAGCTTTATTAAATACTAATTTGCCTGTAAGAATTAATTTTTCTTTCGAATTCAATTTGTAGTGAAAAATCGCTTCAGAATAGAAGTGGAAAATCGTTAGGTATAGTGAAGAATGGATTTCGCACGTATAATTCTCAATCCAATGATACTTAATTTCAAGTAATTAATTACACACTTCAAGGCGTGAAGCTAATTGGATTGCTTTATTACACCTTAACGTTTCAATAAAGATTGAATTGAATTTCCTAAATTGCAATAGTAAGTTCAGTGCTCAGTGCTTTGTAATTTCGTCAAAGTGGAAATCAGAAGTTCAGGAATAGAACTTAATTCCAATAAAACGTATAAGAATTTATTGTAATCAAGATAATTAAGACTTAAGACATAACTTCATGTGCGACATGTGCTTCAGGAGAAGCACATTACAAAACGTAATCCTAGCCTTTATAAAGACGTAAACAATTCTTACATCTGTCTTTGTATTAAAATTCTTTATTTTATAATAAAGAATTGACATAGCCCACTTAATCAAAATTATACGAAATTGTCGCTGAACGAAATGGGTTTAAATTTGTATCTTTCAACCCTAACTTTAGTATAAAATTTAACTGCGTTTTGCCCATCCAGTGCCTGTTCATGTGTCTTTGTCAGTAGGTTTGGATATTCAAATCCTTCTACTCTAAGCTCCAAACTTCAAAATTTTTAAGAAATTTCCCAGAAGGAAATCTTATTAAAGAGGACAGACACCAAATTTAAATATACTTGTCAGTAAGTTTATAGAAATATTTTTATATACCTATTAACTACTATAGAAATAATTACACAACAATCTTGAGAAAGAAGAAAGCGTTTATTTCTGTTAATTAAATTTTAAAACGTATTTCCATAAGACGAAAGAGTAATATTAAACATAAAAAAAAAAATAAAAAAAAATAAACCACAATGCATTAATTTTTAATCATCAGTTTTATGTCTATTACTAGTTTAACTCCATAACATCTGACAGCAATTTGATGTTATTTTTTAGTTTCATCATAAAATTGTTTGAATGATTTATCGTCATGCTGCACATTTGTATCACTGTCTCCTCTTCATCTGAACGGAGAGCAATTACAAAATGATTATCTTTCTAAAGGAAATAAAGTTTACATTTAAATACATTATTTTTATTCGTCAGAATTTATCAGTTTTTAAAAACTATATTTTTTATAATTTCACAGCATCGGCTGTGTTCTCATAGGATTCTGGGATCGCCGATCGCTCCCTTGTCAAGAATTGAAGAATTATTCCTAACAAATAACAGAAATTCAAAAATAAAAATGCTTCAGGATGGATCTTGCTAAGTTTCTCTTTAATTTTGAATGTGATTTTTGTGATATTAAAGGATTCAATAATTATCAAATTCGAAACTTCAAAAATCTTTTAGTTGATTATTCACAGAGTAGAAACAGGCACAATATCATTCAATATCGTTTGAAACTCCTCCTTCAAATTTTTCTAGCGTATTTTCATGGATAGAATTAATTTATCTCAGTATAAAGATCGTTTCCTTTCGAATAATGATCTTATTAAAGCAATAATACAGTTTTGGTGCAATTCGATTGCATGCTCGACCGTGTTCTATCCTCCTGGTCGAAAAAAACCAAGGTCGTAAAAGCATGTCTGATGGAACTGGACGACAAATGTCGACTGGTGTTCGCGGGAACATTAGAAATCTTGATAAGTCAAATGTCTTTAAATGAATCTTGTCCGCGTTGGGAGAGGAATGGTTTCGAAGTATTTGTCATCAAGATTTTAGAGAACTCAATCGGGAATCTCGGCAGTTTGTACTTAATTTCCATTAGTAAATTAGATTTTATTTAAAAAAAATGACTATGATAAGACAACAATTGATAGTAACATGCCAAATAATAACTTTATATTGAGATCGTAATAAGCCCTAGAACTCCCCAAAATAAAATGAACTTTTCCGAAGGAATAATGACTATTTGAAGGAAGAACACTTGAGTAAACTCTTATTTTGTTATGAACTTTGGAATTTGTAAGTTTGGAATTAACCACGTAGAAAGTTTTGTTTATCTTTAAATAAAATTTAAATTTAGAGAGGAACTAAAGAGTTAAGTCAATATTGTAATAGCACAAAAGAAGCTCATCTGGAAAGCGAATGACCGTAATTCTGTTGACTTAGTTTTACATTTGAATTTCAACACTTCGTAAACTCAGCGTTAGGATGATGTTTTCTTGCTTTTATTAATCCAAGTATCTACTTCCTTGTTACTGTTGTATTTACTTTTCTTTTGTTAAAATTTCAGAACTTAAGCAATTCAGCAGTTGTTAATTTTATCAGCTGTGGTCAATTGAATAAAGTGTAATTTTGTGGTTGTCACAATCTTCTCTGATAAAAGAAATGGGAGAGAAAGAGAACATGTTCACTTAGCCTTTACTTAGCCTTTAAATCATGCTGATATTTAGTTATTAGAAGAATCGGAATTTTAACTGTAAACGCCAAAAATTTAAAGTCAGTTTAGAAAGGAGTTTTCTTTGTGTAACTTGGATAGAATCAAATGTATAGTAAAGTCTATTGAAAGCAGTTCTTCGTTCATCTGCAGATGAAGCAAATACAAGGTAATGGTTTCTTCCGTAAAGCACCAAGATGGACTGCAAGTTTCTCATAAATCCATCTCGAAATTCACAGATGCTAATAGGAACTCAAGAAATGCCATTTTAAGAATCATCGGATAACAATCGATTATGGTTGTTATAAATTGTTTATAAAAACTAAATAGTGTGATTTTACAAAAGACAGATTGTTTAAAATGTGCGGCTGGATAAGAAAAGAAAGTTCTAAATTATAGAATTATAAATTGGAAGTTGTGTATTGAAGTTTGTCAGGGTTTTATTCTTCTAATAATTATCAGATATATTAAAGAAAATCAGATATTATTTTTCCTTGTCAATAAGCTACCTAATAATCACCTTTTTTTTCGCACGCTAAATTCAGATATAATTAGAAAGTTTTATGCTTATAAAAATTAATATATAAAAGTTTATTTTTAAATGAGTGTGCCTTTTTTTTTTCCTTGAAAAGAATTTAGGGCAAAAGCAAATTTGGAATCGAAGTAAGAATGAAATTCTTTTTCCATTATCCACTGAGAACTAAAACTATTATAGAATTGTTATTTCTACCCTTTTCTTTATAAATATTTGAACCGTTTTTATTTTCACCTGGAAACCTTGCAATCAAATATTGGAAGATTTAAAATGAATATATATTCAACATTAAATAAAGGAAGAATAACTTATGTCTCAATTTTTGAATATCTTTGAAGCAGAGAGGACACACACACACACACACATTATTAATCATATTTTGTTATAAACTTTGGTATTTTTATTTTCAAAACATTATTGAATCTGTAGATGGGAAGAAAAAAAAGTTTCAAAAGTTTGTGGAACTGAGTTTTGGAGGAATTTTTCCTGTTAAAAGTTTTTCCTTATTCTCTTGAGACATCCCCAGAGACGTCCCGTCCCGTCTTCTACTTATTGGGGAGTTTCCCAATGTTAAGACAGATAAAAGCTTTTATCTAGAATATTAGAAGAATGGTTTGAAAGTCTCGCTTTGCAAAGAAGGAATAACTCCAGTCTGCGAAATAATCTTTTGTACGAAACTCCTGCCCAGAATCATATGATCAGGTTTTTGGTTTTGATTTTTTTCCCCTTAAAATAATAACATATTTTGTGAAGTAATATTCTTTAAAACGTTCTAAAGTATAGTTTAGCAGCACGAGTACATTTTTTATTATTTTGAAAGAAACTGCAATCGTTGAGAACTATTTAATTCAGAGGAATTGAATTGAGGGTTGCACTCAGAGTGGAGGCTTCACATGTACCGGTATTTCTAAATTGAATTTCACATAGAAAATGAACATCTGGAATATTCGATACTCATTAAGGCAGTGTCAGCAAAACTAATATTATTATTTACAATTTGATTGTCCAATCATATTCAATCACAATTTCTGAGCAATAGAATGATAAAAACATAACGATCAGCCTCGAAATATGTTATAAAATATATAGAAGGTTATATACAGTATTCCCGAAATTCGCAAATTCTAATTATTTTACAAATTTAAAAAAAAATATTTACAATCACTTAAAAATGAAACAACTTTCATACTGTAAATTTGTAATGTATCTTTCTCTTCTAGATTTCAGTCTTTTGTAAAGGCGTTAATAATTTATCAGCTTAACTTTGAAAGGTTCTTTGCAGCCTTATCGTAAATAGTTTTTGTTAACATTTTAATCCAATATCTAATACTTAGCAAAATCTTAAATATGAAATAGCAAATATTAGAATACGTATTTTAGGTTATTGATTTCCTTGGGAATAGAGAAGCATGATTTTAATAACATTTTATTTTTAATCTATTTAGCACAAATACAAAAAAGTGTTAGTACGAAAGCTGTATTTATGGCAAACCTGGTCGAAACCATAGACGTACTCATGCTAAATGATGTGTATTGTATTGGGTGATCTACGAGTAAAACAAACATTCAGATAAAATGATTTGTTAATAAATTTCAGTGTTGACAAATTAATAAAAAAAATCCTATTTTAATAAAAAGTTACTAATCCCTTTTATTAACGTAGGGATTGAAATGTTGTCGAGGTGTCGGTTATCTATTGTCCGTGAATGACGAACTTCATTGACCACTTTGGCTTTAAATTACCGGAAGGAATTACTTGAATTTATCATCTGTAAGGCTATTAATTTGTGAACAAGATATTCCTGAAACCGTATCGAGAAACCCAGACAAGAGCTTTAAGTAAAGTTCACCGTTTGGCTCTCGAGTTAAACTTATTGGACCAATCTGACCTCAATTGATAAAGCTTCGGAAGAAACTATTATCTCGTTAGTGGCTGAAATCTTAGTCTATATCATTAAGACATACGATAGCTAAGAACTGTCAGCTTGTTAATATTACAGTCACTCATTGAAACCTTAGCTTCTAAAAGAGAAATTGAGAAGGGATGTTACATGAAGCTATTTTCATTTAATGTGTAATTTAACAACAAATAAAGAATCGAATAACTGCGCTACTAAAATTTTTATTACGTTTCTTAAATTTCTTGAAATGATTTATTCGTTTGAGTAGGAATTATTTTTCTGGAATACGCATTTACAAAAAAAAAAAAAAAAAAAAAAGAGATTACGAAGGGTTTCTGTAATAAAATTTTAAATCTTTTACGCTATTAAATTCACATGATTCATATCTTTTCAAATTCTTTTTAACAATTCAATAATTATGTTAATTTTTTTTTTTTAGTTTTTTGCCCGATTTTTTAATGCTAATTCTAGCAAACTTCAACCTATTTTCAGGTATACAGATTCGAACAGGGGTTGTGACCTTAAGAAGTCTGAGGGCTAATATTTTTTATAAAAGTTCTGATGGAGGACCGTAGCGTCCCATCCTCCAACCCTTACTATATCTTACTAATTAATGATTTGATAATGTCATTTTTAATAATAATTATGTAAATTACATTTGTTATTAATTAACTTCCAATTATCAATTAATGCGCTAGTTGTATTTTATACCAACATTCCAATAGTAAAGTCTGAAACAGTTGCTGTTGCAAGTTATAACATTTCTCAGTGTATCTGTTGGTAGCAATGTAAAGGCTCAAATTTAATTTAAGTTAAACACTACCGGGCCGTAGCAAATATGCCGGCGGACCGCGGGTTATGCAACCCTGGATTAGAAGATGTAATAATTGTTTATTTTAATGCAATAATATCTAAGATGCAAGAAGAGAAGGTTGAAATATAGGCCTATAGTGACATTACGTGATTTGTATTGAACTATCAAATTTATATTTGACTGTAGTATTGTAAAAGCAACACAAGATAGCTGACCTACTACAAACTTTAATAAATTTGTAGTAAGCTAAAGGACTACTTTCGATTTCTTAATTAAAAAACATGCAGAAATGCACAACATTGTGTGGGCGTTTATGACCAAAATGGAGTGTCACAGTAGCAAGTTTAGTCCGCAGTTTATTCAGATTTTCGCTGTAGAGTTCCAACCACCTGAATTTTGTTTAGTACACAGGTGTCTACAACGTTGAACCAGACATTGACGCTAAATATAGTTACTACTAGAGAATTCTATTTACTGCCAACATATGATTGGGGCTTTTAAAATTTATAGGTTTTAAAAGGATTTGTTAACATTTGATTGGACAAGAGATTTGCTTTGTATTCTTTAATCAAATACCCATAATAAATTCAATGAATTTACCTTTTCTGAAACTTCATAAAACAAATTTTTTCCAGGAAACAAATTTATTCTTATAACATCAAAATAAACTAGCAATTACAGTAAAGAGTGAGTTGTAATTCTTATGTTTCGGTCAAATTTCGGCTTAATATTTTCGATCTACTATACGATTCCTTAATTACAAATATTTTCAAATTCCAAGAATGACCAATGACCAACGATAAAGATACGTATTTGTCAATGAAAGTAATCACATCATTTTTAGTTATCCTCGCTAGATTGATGAAGTGTTTTGGGATTCGTTGAATATAGCGTACTCTCAATATCTCGAACTTCGATATTTCGAAAACCTTGATATGTCGAAAAATTATTTTCCCTTTGATATTACATGAAACTCGCTATCTCGAATTTTTTTTAGTGTCCCTTCGACTTCGAGATATCGAGAGTATATTGTATATAAAGTTTACAAAACATTGTTGAGATGTGCTAGCAAGAGCTCTGATAAAATCCTAATTATGCACATTCAATTAACTAATAACAGCTTGCCTGCTTTAGGCAGATGAACTGCTGTCCTAATAGGATTGATACTTCTCACAATTTTACTGAAGTCGTTATTTTTCGGTTTCCAACTGATGTTGGTTTCTGTTTTATTATTCTATGGCTGTTACTCTTTTTTGAATATTCCTAATCCTAGAAACGTACTAAGTAATTAATTTTTTATAAAATAATTAATATTGAAATAAATTTTTACGTAAAAGAATAAAGTTAAGATTGTTATTATTATTTGAAGAAAATTGCGAAAGAAAAAAAGTATTCTTTAATTGAAGACGTTTAATTTTAAAACGTACTGTCTGAGAAGTATATTTTGAGGTCATTTAACACTTTGGGAATCAATTGGTCTTTTTTTTTTTTTTTTTTTTTTTTTTTTTTTTTTTTTTTTTTTTTTTAAGGGATTTGGAAAACGTTCAACTCGGTCACTGTCGCTGTAAATGTTTGTTAAACTCATTAAAATTCAAGCAGCGAATCGTGTTGACTTTTCTATTTTTATGAGGTTTCACCAATTCCCTTTCTTACAATAGCACGCCATAAGATTATCGGAATCCTTATTAATAGATGTTATTTGATTAGTTGAATGTCCTTCAAAATAAGTCGTATTTGAAAGTTTTTTTATTTATTTTCAGTTCTAAAAGCTCTAGATCCTGAACAGTTTCGAAGCTGCAGTCGTTAGGAAGTCGTAGAAATTCTTGGAGCAATTTCCGAAACCGGAAATGCACAGCGACGTCTGTCGATGGAAAGTGACTGTATTGGAGTTAGTTCTTTCGTGACACGTGAGATCGGCCGTTCCTTATCTTAATTGACCAGTAATTCAGGGCGCTGCAAACCTCCCTCTTACTGTGCTATTGAGGAGTTAATAAGAGGAAATCTGACCTTGGTGACCCCCTATCGACTCTAATCTCGTCCAGTTTCGCCATTTAGCTTCAAGTGGGTTTCAAGTGGCGGCCAAAATCGTTTCAAGCTTTGGATTTTAGATAATACACTGTTGGCTTTGTAATTTGGTCTTTCGATGAACCATTTGAATTTGGTAGGACTAATCAATTTAGGCAACAAACTTCGTTTTTGATGACTGGTAAAGCAAAGCTGTATTGGTATTTGGAAGACCAGTCTCTTTCACGCTTTAACAAGGATTTTAAATTCAAAACGAATTTCAAATGCGAGCCTATGACCTCCATTTCTAAACTGAAATTGCCTTTAACAAATCCAATTATTTAAAGTTAGATTCCTTTTACCAAGCACGGTAAGAGAATAGGAGGGAATCTCCATTGAAGGGGGAAAATAGTAACTTACACTGGTCGATATATTACATACAATTATAATACACCAACACAATAATCAAATTATGTCTGAAACACAGCGTAATAGGTTTCTTTAGCATTTTAATCCACAATAAAAGCTACTTTTCGAAACTGATTGTTATTAAATGCTTATATTTATTACATACAGCTTGCATTTATTGAATGTATGTTATCTTGTATCATGTATTTAAGCACATATTTAATAATTACGAAATATAAATACGTGAAATATTAGGAAACAGCGAAAGAAGGTGGATGAACTTATATACTACGGTACTTACTGAAACTTCTGCGCTACCACGTTATTACTAGAAGCAGTTGTGAAAACCTAATAAAATTCTCTAGTTCTTTGGTTTAGGTATATCGAAACTAGATTGAATTCCGGTAGCGTTTAAAATGTTAAGTATTGATTTAAATTACTAGTATTTCTTAGGGGGAAAAAAGTTGACTTTAAATTTCTAAACCAAATGTCATAGATTAGATTATCATGAGACTAGATTTACTAAGATAAGTTATTTGTCTTCAATTTAAATACGTTTAATTAGAAAGAAACTAAGATGATTAAGCAGTCGTTTTGATTTAACATTTGTGAATTGTTGACTTAAGTTTGTTTATTCTTTTCTTGTTTGCTCTGTAATAATAGAGAGGATTTGCTTTGGTTATATCATAATAATGAGAATGCAAACATAAATTTATTACTACGATGATGCATAACCACGCTCTAACAATCATGTCAAGCAAAGATAGATATGTATCAGTATTGTATTAAAGAATGATTTTTTTTTTTTTTTTTTACCTACTTTAGAATTTTATGATCTATCTTAGAATTAGAATTATTAGTTTATATTGAATTAACCTTAGTGCAGAAACAAAACTGCTTCTAATATTAAATACAAATTTATATTTATTCTGGATTAGCTTTATCTTTAAGTAGGTGAAAGACATTGTCTTTTGTTGATTGTAGAAATCATTTTATGTAACGGATTAAAGAAAATCAAAGATAATGTAACGTTTGAGCCACTATTATTGTCAAAGCATTTCCAGAACAAATGAAAAAACAACAACTTCAATTTGGACAAAGTTGAGGACTTAAAGTGAAAGTTGAGAAGTTCCACATTAGTATTTTAGTAATTTTTCTTTATACGATTGTATAAGCTTAGCACGTTGCTTAGAACTCGAGATTTTCTTTTTCTCTTTTTCAAATGTAATTAGTTTCAGCCTCCTAGCTTCAACATCTATTGGATTTAACCTGATAAAGGACCCTTATTTTTCAGCTATTGATTATTAATCATTTACATGCATCTGACAGTTAAGAGAGGTGCACCATTTTGTTTAGTATTACTGAATTACTATTATTTACATAATGAAGTTTGCTTCACTTTCAGTTTGTTTTGTTACTTCTTTTGTACATTTTCAGTGTCTGCCATGCTGACGCCATGCAATGGACTTTCTCGATCATTCTATTTACGTTTTTATGCGGTTTCTGTAAATATAGAGGCTTACTTTGGAAATGTTTTGACAACGGAACTTCGCTCCAGTTTAGTTTTTCACAATTCAAGGAATCAGAGATATTGCTGGATCGGAATAAACTCAGTCGCTATGGAATGTTTCTATATTTGTTATCCAAAAAGATCAGAGATAAATTCAATATTAATGAAGAAACCATTTTGAATAGATAGTCCATTTACTCAGATGTAGGTTTATTTATTTACTGTTCATTTTTTTAAAATGCAGTAGAATTTGCGGTTTTCGCTGTGGAATTGCAGTTAAAAATAAAGCTAAGAACTTGAATAAGGAGATAACATTGATTTGCATTGCATACTTCGAATTGTGAATTTCTGTAATAGCAATGCCAATATTCGAAGTATATTAAGTCTAACTCAGTTTTGTTGCTCTATATTACAAACAGTGCTGTTCTATTCAGCATTATTCAGTTCTATTTTTTAAAATTCAGTTCTGTTTGACTAGATACGAAGCTAATTAATAAGCTTAATTAGCTTAAATTGTCTTAAGTATATGTGATGCCATATATCTTCTTTAATACTGTTATTGCTGGCGTTGTTTCAGTTGAAATGCTTTAATATTCCTCAATGTTTGTTGACTAACGGCGACGAATGACTGCAGCACTAAACTTTTAGACAACTGGTTTCGTTTTTGTTTTTTTTGGTTTCTTTTTTAGAGTTTCTAATTAACCTAGTTTTTGTACCTAAAGCAGACTATGAAATAATCCTTTTCCTTGGACCTACAGAGATTCCCTTTCCCTGTCCAATTGAAGTGAGGAAGAAATTCCAAGTCAAGGAAGACCGGAAAATTTCCGTGACGTAGGTGGACGAAGAGGAAAAAGAATGTCAGAGCTTAATTAGAATTGGAAAAGCAAGTAATAATTCGATGGAAATGTCTGTCCTGAAACAGGGAAGTTCCATTCTTTGGTCCAAATATGAGCTTCAGTGGATTTTTCAGGCATTGATGGAAATTGAGCTTTTTAGTTAGTGAATGATCTGAAATAAAGAATCAAAAGATTAAAATAAATAAATTTAATATCCCCCCTCTTCCAGCTTCTTGGAACTACTTGATCCTTAAGTTAAGCGACCCCTTACATCAGTCTTCCTTTTGACTTACAATCATTTCTTTTTGGAAAGTTTAAGCAGATTTTTTTTTAAATGCAGTTGAAGAAGTAGATCTCATTCAAGTAAAAATGCAGACCGCCGAATGTTTTTGATGAATATTTCTGTAATTTAACTTTTACGGAGATTGAAAGTCACTGAAACTTCCGCAGTAACTTCAACATAGTGAAAATGAATTTTAATATTTTTTCGACATGAATTTTAACCTGGCCCACATCGAAATTTCAATTTTTTTTTTTGTTTGACACATAATTTATAAGTACAGTAATCCGACATTACGGGACCGATGGGGTGTCGGATTATCAAAAATATCGGATTACCAAAGGTTAATTTTTTAAAACTGAATTTTGACTTCTAAGGCAAGAAAATGTAAGTTATGTATACACAGTACTGTACGTATATTGTTACAATTGTTACAATACATATTGAATACATATTTAATTAAAACTGAACAATTAAACTGAAACTGTTGTAAGTCACGGGGCAGACGGAAGATGTCTGCAGCAAGCGCAGTGACGTCATCCGACGCGGTGTCGGACTGTCAAATGTCGGATTATCGCGATTCAACTGTACTGTACCATTTTGTCCACTGTGTAGAACTTCTAATACACACACGAACTGTAGCTTCTTATCGAAATCTCGTCTGGTTTTTATTGGTTTTTAGGACCCCCTTTTCTGGTCCTGATGGCCCTTATTAGTTTCTAGCAACTCAGAATAAAAAATTGATTGATGGGAATTTCATGAACGTGGCTTTGAACCTCGGAAGGATAATTTAAACTGAATCGAAATAGTTTCTTTCTTTTTGTTTCAAAGAAAACTTATTTAAAGTGAAAAAGACTCAAGCCTTTACTGGAGAAGATCGTTCAGTTCGAAGCTGTTATTAATCAAATCGTTCATCTTCTCTCCTAGACAGAAACAGATTGGTTTAATTAACAAGGAATGGAAATTGATTTTTAAAAATTTTCATATGATGATTAAATCACTGCAAAAGTACAGTTAGTAACTATAATGAACAATTTACGAAACTGCGTTTTATCGTATTGTGGACTTTTATCTTACTACTACTAAAAGACGTTTTGCCACACTGATTGGTAAAAATTATTTCGGAAGGGTAACTTAGGATGACGAAAAGAACGGATTTAACTTGGCTACATTGGAAGCTACTGCTCAGTGAATGAATGGCTGAAAAGCGAAACCATTGATTGTAGTGAGATCTTTCAAAAAGTCCGAGTGGAGAAAGTGGAAAATGTTTATGAATAGTTAATTTGGTAATAAATACGATATTTATTATCAATAATAATAAATGTTGATCTAAATGCACAGGAGATGACTGAACTTTCGATTCTAGAGAACTGATTTTCAACCACATAGAGAAAACATTTCAACAAATCTTAGAATGTTGATTTGAACGGTTATTCTTTGTCTGTAATCCACTCTCAAATTGTACAAAGAAAACTGTATAGT
This sequence comes from Thereuonema tuberculata, assembly GCA_023159025.1. Classification (NCBI taxonomy): domain Eukaryota; kingdom Metazoa; phylum Arthropoda; class Chilopoda; order Scutigeromorpha; family Scutigeridae; genus Thereuonema; species Thereuonema tuberculata. The sequence continues at coordinate 121,266,732 of JAFIDM010009631.1, forward strand.
TCTATAATACACAAACAGCAAAAAGGAACAAAAAAAAAACCCCACATAACTAGACATCTTTTATTAAAGTGAATTGATGTAATAAAAATGGATTGCAAATAGACAAATAATAGCACTGTTTCACTGTCTGTTTCATGATTTTAATTAATCATGTTGAAAGATTGTAAAAATGTAGATAATAAACATGCCTTTTATTAAAGGTGTATTTGTTATTTGTGTGCTATCAGAATGGGTAAAAAATGATGTAGGCTACTAAAGATTTGAATTTATTTGCTTTAGATCGTAATTGCCTACTTTTCTGTATAGATTATCTTGTGAAAGGGGTTTGATTCAGTGTCTATGAAACGGTTCTACCATCCTCCATACATTAGTTGCTTTCTGTGTTCCGAAATCAAATGTGAAGGTTTCGTCATTCGTCCATTACTTATGAATAACCTTGATGAATAAATTACGTCAAGTCCTTTTGTTTTAAATGTGCACAATGTCACTTGCTTTAACAGAGCCACTGAAAACACAAATATGGTTTCCAGCGATCTGAAAGTAAGTTGATTGTCTTTTATTAATTTACTTTCTTCTGTATGCTTTGTGACATATTTGGATTCATTCTGACATAATTAATGAAATATTTTTTTTTAATTCAAAATACGTAATAATTTAAAGATGTTGGATATTCTTATCCTCATCGAATACTACAACTAACTAAATGACGAATGTGTCATTTAGGAAAATTTAGTTTATTACTAATCCTTTTTTTTTATTATTATTATTTTAAATTAGAAGGATTTCCGTGAGATTTTGCAACAACGGACGTCCTTATAAGTTCGTTATACAGAACGTGTCTTGTTTGAGACTTGAATAAATAGGAAATATTGGCTTTAATTTCCTGTCCAAACGAGTAAGGATGAAAAAAAGTAATCTTATCATTGCTGTTATTGGCCTAGATTGACTACTGGTCACGTGATAGGTTAAAGAGTTCTTCTCAACGGATGAAGCAGTTAAACCTAATTGGGAAAACGAATCTGACTGTTTTGAATCGTTCATTTCGATTGTTTCGTTTTGGGTGAACGAAAATTGTTGTTTTTATTTGTGACTCTGAAGAAGCTTTCAAGTTGTATTAAAACGCTTTTAGTTAATGTGGTGGTGATTAACTTACCAGTCGATCATTTAAAGTTACCTGAACATAAGATTTTATGAAGAAACGTTTTTGGGAATTGGTTCTTCGTAAATAGCGAAGTTTTTTGGGATTTTATTATTTTTTTTAAATTGTTATAAATGCTTGAAAAACTTTTCAAGTCAAACTAATTGCAACCGAAACTCAAAGCAGAGGTTGAAAAGGATTACTAATAGGAATTAAAAAAAAAAAAGAAAGCGGCTCCTCGGATGTATGTGTGTGAAAAAAAAAAAAAGATATAAGAAATTGGAAGATATTTGTTAGACTTAAGGGATGATATAACGAAACAAATATTTCAGGAGTACAGTTGACAATTGCATTGGGATTCCATCTGTTTAAAGAATTAGTGTGAATAGTGACTTTCTATTCCCCTCCACTCGAAACCGAAGGCTCCGCTTTCTTTACTCAATACGGCCGCCATATTTGCTGTCTAACGAATTCATCTGCAACTCCCATACATTTCTGTTTCCTCTTTTCTTTCCCCCTTTAAGATGTTGACACCGTTTATTTCTCTTGTTTTCTTTAAATTTCCCTTGAACATTATTTAAGTATTTTTCATGTAGCTAATTGAAATTTTTAAATGTGCCATTGAAGTAATTCTCCATTTCAGATAGATAACTTTAATATATAATAAATTATTAATTTTCTTTTATATACAATTATATAACAAAATTACATGGGATTAAATATTACAGATGTTATCACAGTATCACAGATGTTATAATATTACATTGAAAATACTCCTTATTGCCCTTTAAGTGGACTAATAGTACATTTAGAGATTTATTTCCACTTAATAAAAACATTAGAGCCTAACATTGGGCTTTCATTTCTAGCGATATTTAAAAGCTTTGATAGTTCTCTGGATTTGAAATAGAACGATTTTCCTCCGAATAGCTGGCATAACACTGTCCTTAAAACTAAGCAATTGTTGCAGGCTAAGATAAAGTGGCAAGCAACTGTAGTACAAGTTGAATGTGTTTAGTGGACAGGAGGGTGGAGGACAGTGGACAAACTGTTGACTTCCTGCCCTCAGTTTAAATATGGGGGTGGGGTTACTGTATACTGTTGTGCCTACAAAACATTGCCCATTCATAGGTATGGCAGTCTACATTGTACACAACAGAAAGAGATTTAAAAAAAAAAAACTTTTGTAAATTTTGAGACTGGAAGTTGATATCCAGCCATATCCAGTCGTAATTAGGTATGGAAAAACCTGCTTTTACTATTAAATAGAAAGCTAGGCTTGTCTGGTGTTATTTTAAAAGTAAATTTCAGTCTGAGATCCAATTTGTAGTCATGGCAACTGACAGTTATTTGTTGGTATTGATCATGTGTCTTTTAGATTTTGAAGGAGAAAAGGCTTTTCCGAAACGCATCCATGTGTAACTCCCAATGAAATTTATAATCATAAATATTGATATGAAATTGTCATTTAGATGAAGGGATTTGACTATTTTTTTTCTTTCCCTAAGCCAAGTAACTTCCTTCAGCAGACAAAAGGGAAATAATTTGAAAAGCACACACAAGGAACTTCGCTATGCTTGTTGTGAAATGTTTATGTAACTGCAGATCAGTGGGGCTTCAAAAGAAACCCACCGATTTCATTCTGCATTAATAATTCACATGTAAAATAGAAATCATCATCAATAAGCAGACATCATTCAGTCCCTAATGCAGTGTTTCTCAAATAGCTGGTCTTCACGTAATGCTATCCTGTGAAAATTTATACGCTTTAAATTTTTTTATGTAAATTTTCTAATAACTTGATCACAAGAAAATAATGCTTTAAATTTCGAAAGGAAAAAAAAAAAAATCTGACTTTTCTTAATATTTTAAAGATATTCGTGTAAATTCATTGACGAGAAAAATTAATTTACTTTTTTATGACTGCATTATAAGTTAGATTATATGACGCATCAAAATACATTGCGTCAGTTTATATGGCACAGTTTTGCTCAATACATTGGTTAATGTACTTGACGGGTATTGAATTCAATAGCTTTCCTTTTATTTGTTTCCTTTCATTCAAATAACTGTGATAAAAACTATGAAATAGATTTCTAACCTCCCCCTCCCGGTCAAAAAAAAATTAAAAAATTGAATATATATTGAAGTCAATATTTATATATTTCTTCCTAACTTCGGTAGAAATGAAAAAACAGAAAGATCTTTTTTTTTTTCTAATAACAATGGAACGCAAACAAAATATAATCATGATGAGAAAACGACACTTCCTAATATTGCCGTAAAAGTAATTAAAAACTGATATGAAAAAGCTTAGGAATATCAGCACTTAATGAATTTCATATTACATTTTTTTTTATTTTAATATTTATTAAAATAAATATTATTTTAATTCTGTTTGTAACGTCATGCACAATCGATTGTAGTGGTACTCGTCGTCTTTCGCAGACATTTCTTAGTAACGTTGGCCCCTGAAAATTCCGTATTCCTATGTTGTTTGGGCCTCTGAAAACGATGGTGAAATCCGTTTGTCGATCTGATCTTCCGTTCGGGAGTTGCTAGGGATGGACAGACACGGACGGACGGACAGGACAAACGCAATAGCTACCGATTTTTGTAGCTCTCAAATAGCTCTCAAATGGGTCGCTAAAATTTTAAATTTTACGTTAAAAGACGAATAGAACCATTTATTAGATTTCAATAAATTAAAAGTTTTGAAGAAAATACATGACATAATAAAAGTAAAACATACTTTCAGTTTGGGAATATCAGAATTAGTGATACATTTCCATTTTTGGACGACTGTAGGCTGTTTTAAAATAAATGAGTAAATAATTAAAATAAAACGAATTAGACATTAGTAAGATTACGTTTGCATGAATCTGTTAATAATTCAGTGAAAAAGTAAATAATTGCAACATAATTCGCCCTCCTTTGAATGAGATAGTTAATTAATGTTTGCTAATTGAGTAAATATTAAAACATTTGATACAAATAAAAAATTTTTGGAAGTTATATTTTTTTTTTTTTTTTTGGTAATTCTGTTTGAGTTCCTGTTCTGTTGGCTGTCATTGGAACAAACATTTGTCACATTTTGTCAGCACGACCATTTGTAGGTGGAAAATCGATTGACAATAAAATATGGTAAATCAGAAAACAGCCTTAAATACTGGGAGAGAACTAATCAGTAAAAAATAGAAGGATTTTTAATATGGAGAAACTGTCCGAAAAATTTTGAAATGAAAATATATCCTGTATATAACGCGTTTAATTATAACTGTCTCTTAAATGATACAACGTCAAGAAATTAATATAGCTTACTTCGGAGTTTTTACATTAAATAGAGATTATAAGTTTTTAATCAAAATAAAAATGTATATCAAAAACTAATTAATCTTATCCTATTGTTGTGACTACCACAATTCCAAAACGGTAGAACGCAAGTCGACTTGCCTCCTTTCACACGAAATTAATCTTAAAACAGTTAAAATAAGTACTTGAGCTACTTAAGAACTGTCTCGTGACACATACACTGTAGTAAATCTTTCCATTAATCCACGTAGATTCTTATCTTTGAAGGAAAACACTGTCTTTTAATGAGAAACCGTAGCAGTACTTACGAGAGACACTTCAAAAAGTAAACAAGATAGAAGGTTTGTTTAAAAAGACACTACATTGACATTTTGTTTTTACAAATGAAATAGGACATGTTCCTTTATGCTTTACAGCACGTGTCTTTAAACACGACAACTAAAGTTTTTGAACACTCATTTGATATCCGGATTGTATAATGATTGAAAATTTTGAATCTAAAGGACACTGAGTCATTCATTGGCTGTAATATTTGTCAAATAAAATTGTGATAATATATATATGTGGTAAATCATGTTTTTCAGTTCTCTGTGGATCAACATATTCTTGCTAATTCTAATTAAGTAGAATGAAATTGAAATAAGATTTTTTTTTTTTCATATTATTAAATGTAAATTGATAATTGGCATTAGCTTATTCTAAGCTGAAATTTTATTAATTTAGTTTTGTTTTATTTAATTTATTTGTGTTCGTCTATAATTGATGATTCATGAAACCCATAGATGTCTGTATTTGTGACTGTAATAGTAATGCACTTCATTTTTAAAGTAACCACTTCTCATAGAAAATGTATTGTATTTTTTTTTTTTTATTTTCTTTAAATACGAATAACCTACTTTTAAAAAATAGATTTTGAATAGATTCGCTAAAATATAAATTAATGATGTTTTGCACCATCAAGAGAGCGAGTGAACTATTACTTTCTAATAATTTTCCAGAACATCGCCATTTTGATCGTTGTTTTGGACAGTAAGCTTTAGAACTTCATTCATTAAGTTAATATACAGGGTGGTCCTGACATGGCCTGTCAAACTTGAAGACCCGATGCAGCATAGCAAAATAACTAAAGTCCATTTGAATATGGGTGCAGAAATGCTTTATTCAGATGTTACAGATTGATTAAGACTTATGTAAACTATGGTGGTAGCAGCTGTTAGATGAGGTGTTCGAAGTGGCCTCCACCAGCAGCATCACTTGCCCCACATCGTCGTCGTGAGGATTTCCGGACACGTTCAAACATGCTGGGCGTACCCTGAATCATTGTACACCCATCCGCATGGGAACCGGTGTAGCGAACACGAACTTTTCAGATAGCCCCAGAGAAAAAAGTTCAGAGGTCGGGGGAGCGTGCAGGCCAAACTTTTGGTCCTCTGCCAATCCAACGACTAGGGTAGATGACGTTAAGATGTCGTTGATCAGTTGTGAGGTTAAAATGAACTGGAGTCCAATCATGCATAAACCACAGTAGACGACGGATGTGTAATGGAACATCCTCCAGCAATGCAGGTAAGTCGGTTTCAAGGAAATGCTGGTGGAATACTTGAAAATTTAATTTAAACAGAATTTGTTTAATAAAATGTTTAAGAATTTCAAGTTTGCCGAAATTCTCTTACATTTCTTTCTTGATGGAAATAAAATAAGATCGATATTGATTTTACTAAAGGTAAATTTACACACTGTGTAGAAGGATTGACTGTAGTCAAGTGTAACATAGTGTTGATGCCCAAACAGATTGTGAATGAAAATTATGATTAATATTCCTGCTATATCTGTTTCAGAGCATAGCAAACCTAATCTTCTTTTTATAGAATAGATTATTATTATTATTATTATTATTATTATTATTAGAATAACACCTTAATAGTACACTGATAAACAAAATATATTTATTTGACTGCAAAAATATTATATACAAATTTATAATGATGTAAGATAAAAGATGAATATAAACATTTTATACATTAAAATATATAAATATGTAAAAAAAAAAAAAAAAAAGGTATTATTACAAATTACATTTTCTAATTAACGGTAATTTTATTCTTGAAAAATTATTTGCTTTCCTATTTTTTTTCTTCTTTAATTGACCAATAAAAAGATAATTATATGTTTATCTGTATTAAAATTCAATACATTTTTATCTCGAGTTAACGAAAAAGAATCTTTTTACTTCATGGATGGGACATTAAATTATATTCTTGAGCGAATGAGGTTTTTTTGTTCCTTTATGAATCAAATGCACATGTTATACATCAAGAGGAAAACTCTCTGACGTGGAAAAAAAAAAAAAAAAAAACCCTGCAGTGTGTAATTTCCGTGTCGTTGCCTTGGCGGACTATGCATCAGTAAGTTAAGGTAGACAGAAAACTCGCTAACAAAAAGAGATAAGCCTAAAGTGTTACCTGCAATAAACATCGCATTAAGAGATTCACTGCTTAATAAATAAATAATAACAAAATCATTTTCTTTTTTTTTTTCTTTATCGGTTGAAATATAATCAACTAATGAAAGAGCAAAGTATAATTTATAAACCATTTTGTAGGCGTTAAAAAAACAATTGATTAAGTTTAAAACTTCTTTAATATAGTAGGTGAGTAAAAAATAAAAAAGGTAATATGAGCGCAAGGGTTTTTTTTATCAAAAAAAAAACATAAATAAAAATCTTATGCTTCTATAAGCTTTGATTAAATTCCGAAGGACCTTGACGTCCATTGCTACAATAAATGCAATCAGTTCGTTATTTATCTAATATATGTGGTGCATTCGAAGACAGTAAATTACATCATTTCTCATTCTGTTCATTTTTAAAATAAAAAAAATATATATTTTGAAAAGTTTGCTGTTCCTCAATAGCATTTGAAAACCATGACGCTATAATCTTGAAACTTTGCTACACTGGCAAACTCATCAATAGCTTACACATGATGCATCCATCGGCAATTGGAAAGAAAGACCAAAATCTTGGCGCTTTTCTGTAGAAGATATTGTGAACTATCTTATACTTCTTAGCCAAATTAGGATCAGCAGTGAAATTACGGAAATAAACAATAAGATTTGGGATCGCATAAAAAATATTTTGTTTGATTACTTTTAGCCTGTTTTCCTAGCTCAATAGAATCTCAGGATGGTTGTTTTTTTTGAAACTTAGCATCTATTTTAAAAGATAAGAAATGTCTTAACTTTTGTTTTTTTTTCGTACGAGAAATCAGCGATTTGAGGATGACAACAAAACCCATAGACAAACATCATTAGAATCGAAACACTGGTATCTAATAAGGAGTCCTTTTTTTTGTCTGTGACATGATGTGATGTAAATTAATCGGATTTAAAATAATGCGTATTTACTTAATTTTTCTGTTGGAAAACAAAAAAATGCAGAATTTCTACTGTTATCAGATATTACAATTTATTAGCAAACGTACAGTTTTCTAGTGGTTTTTCACAGCTAAAAGAAATATTTTAATGACAACATTTTTAAGGAAATAAGTTCATGTAAGAACTTCTTGTTATTTTTCTTTTCAAAATATATAATTATTTCCTCTGCATTTGTATACCTTGAATTTATGTAATTACCTGAATATGGATGGTTCGAGATCAAACAAGTTTTTTGTCGCAAATCAAATTTTTGTCACTTTTTGGTCACCGCTGGTTGGCAACCTTAAATATCTGAAAGCGCTTTAGCAGTCGTCTTTCATCATCGTTTAATTTAGGAGGTATTGTTGCTTCTTGTTATTAGAAACGTATAGGAAACCTGAAAGCGCTTGAAATTTTGTCTTCGTTATTACTAAATACGGTTTTGTCATTTGCAGATAACTAAAAACTATAAAAACGACTGTCAGTAATAGATACCAATATACTTATAAATAAAAAGATTTCTACTCTTTAGCAAATATAGACAACAAAAAGAGAGGGGTCATTTTCTCATACTTGAACCGAAGATTTTTCAATGAAATTTATTACCACTCTACTGCTATTTCTCCTAAGTTTAATTAACAAACTTGTTAGATAAAGAGAAAATGGATTGGTTGAAATGAATATAAAATTGTATTGGATTTTGTTTTATTTGATTTGATTTGCAACATAGAAGCAGTGGCGAAAAGATTCATGGATATTAATCGCAGATTTTTCTTAAAAGTGATTGGCATTAATAATCACTATAATTAATTCCAACATATATATTGGCTAAACAATTATTAATATCACGAAAAAAAATAATAATTTATCACTAGAGATTTAATATTAGTTTCGAAGCATCTGCTCGTTGTGGTTTTTTTTTTTCTTTAATTAAAAGGTGTTTGGGTTTGATGGAATTACATAATCTTCTGCAATAATTTTGATTCTGATTCGTAGTTGCAATGGAAGGAGAGAGGGAAAAGAAAGAGTAATTTCGTTTTCCAGACATTCTAATGGGTCTATAATAACATTTCCATCGCATCGTTCTCGACAACTTTAATTGGGCCGACAGTATTCAAAATTTTAATTGTCTGAAACACCTTTGAATGAGTCCAAAAAGAAATAGCTTCTTATCATTGAACGGCAGATAATAACATAAGACTTAATATGAAAATCGTATATTAATTGGCAATTGAGATACAGGTTATGAAACAACAGGAACAAAAAATAATAATTTACAAATATTTTTTCAATTAAATTTCCTCTTTATCATTTTTGTTAATGCTAATGAAGAGATTAATTTTTTTTTTTTTTGCTTATTAATTATAATTACAGTGAAAGCGCTTGATTTGGGGTTAGTGACTGTTCCCAAGGGATCGAAACAAAATGGCTACTTCTGTGTGTTCTGCCAAATTTTAAGTTTCGACGTCGTTTTCGTTAGTCTACCTTTGAGATAAATATTGATTCCTAATTTACCAGCTAAGGATGGGCGTGGTTTGAATTTTGATAATGTGTATAAATATATTCACTTTTCATATCGTATTATTCTTATAATAACTTCCAGAATTAAATCGTTTTAATTTTTCATTGTATTTCAAATTCATTATTTTGGAAGTGAATTCTTCAGTGCTAATCCTTAGATTAGTTTTGCTAATCGTCGATTTTAGGAATATTATATTCAGGGAAATCCTATCCAAGGAATTACCAAAGGATTCCGTTGCATAAATAGGAAATGTAACAGGAAATGGGTTCTTCGGAAAGCAGGCAGGGCAATTGTCTTCCCAAGATTTTTGTTTTTGATAAGGAAAAAAAAAACTCTTTTGTAATGTGGGTGCACGTTGGTTACTATGAATTTGCTACGTGCTTGTCTTGAAGTTTTTTTAGAAAGATTACTTCGTTGAATTTCACTAAAAATAGAAATCGTACTTACACGGAAATGTTTTAATGACGGAAATGCTTATTTTCTAAAACAAATTAAAAGAAAATACAAATTTTCTTCATTTAGTGAATACTTAAATTTTTTTTTTAATAGTTATTTTTCACAAATTACAATCTTCTATTAATTTGTGATAATGAATGAAAGGAAACTTCTGAAAACAGTTTTTCTCTTGGCGATTCTCTTTATCTGATTTTGTAGAATTATAATTTCAGTTAATTCTTCCTTGACCAGAAGAGTGAAAAATGCATTCTACCAAACCCCAAGACATAGTTGCGTAGTTCTCTTGAAATTTCCATGTCGTTCAAAACAAATAAGCCGAGAGCTTGTCTAACATTGCTTGTTTACTGCAGGCTGAACTGTAAATAAACTGTTAACATCTTAGTGTAATCATCATAAATGCACAAATTGAAATAATAATAATAATAATTGAAATAATAGACGAGTTCTATATTTGATAATTACTGTCTATGACGAGAATAGATTGCAGTTGAAATCTAATTTTTTAATTGTTATTAATTTTAAAGCCACTGTTTTACAAAAGAAAAAAAAAAGTTCTTTCTTTTTACGTGTTATGTTTCAAATGATTCAAAATTGTAAAGTTGTAATAAAGTGTTAATCTAAGAACGAAAAAGCGTTTATAAAATTCAGTCAGCATTTTGTTACTATGTTCCAGAGAACATTCTTTGCAATGTATTTTTATTTTTAGTGTTGGTCGTCGCAGTGAATCCATTCAGGATATGCTAAAGCTTAAGTCTGTTTTTATGTCATCTTCTGTGATCTGTAAACGTTTTAGTCTTCTGATTTACAAATTAACTGCGCGGAAAATTAAAGTAATGGAGCAGAAAAGCTGCCAACTGAAGTACCGGGTTTCTTTCGTTCTTTTTTTTTACCTCCAAATGACCAACATTTTAAATTGCATACTGAATGGAGACGCTGTTCTAACCGGATATATGTTATCTAAAACGTTTTTATTTAATTAGAAAGCGATTAAATTTAGCTTAAGATAACTTGAAGCATTCTTAGAGCATTGCCTATGAATGTCTTTGTAATATTGTTTTCAATACTAAGTGGACTAATCGAAAGCGTAAAAAAAAGTTCATTTAAATAAAAATGATCGATAAAATACATATTGATATTAACAGATAGACTTATGCTGCATATTACCATAATAAATAGCTATATTTTTATGTTTGATCGATTTATTTTCCATAAATCAATAGCATTGGTGAATTGATAGAAATGCCATCGATTGATAGAAATGCCATCTACTGGCAATTGAAGGAATCAAATGCGAAATATGTATTTAATTATGTTTTACATTAAAGATTGTAGTATATCATCTTTTAAGGCATTTTTGTTTTGAGATAACACAATTTGGATTCTCTTTACTAAACTACTGTTGAAATTGGTCCTTTGGAGAAGGATCCATCTTTCTTTAGTTAACAGGTGTAATATTTAAATTCAAATGTAATTGAAACCTCTGGAATTCTTGGTATGAAATTGCAGAACACAATTGTTATTTATTATGTTAAGTAGTAGGGTCATTGAGAGTTGATTCGAAGGAAACAATATACTGTGTCCCAATCTCTTCCGAGAAATACTACTTTAAACTAATTTAAAATCGTTTATAATATTTTTTACTTAATATTATTGTTAGTAATGTATATTTCAAACATTAAAACAAGCTATTTTAAGTTATGGTAAGCTTCATCACGAGAGGATATTATCAGTTTAGTGTAAATCCTACCCCTTTAATTTGTTAAAAGGGTGGTGAAGAAGGATTAGAAGAACAAGTTTTAGAATTCAGTTTTTCCGAAATTCGTATATTTGTTCATCCGTTAAAAAAAAAAATCCCCTAATTTAATCAAACGAAGCGAAAACGTTGAATGGCAGGTTATGTAAAAGAAGAATTCATTTTGATACAAATCAAGCTCGTTCGAATTGAGCTGTTCGTTTGTTTAAACTTAAGAAAAAAATACTTTGCATTTTAAGTAAGCCACCTTTGAAGGAGAACATCGGTACAGGGAACATTTTCTTCTCTGGGGGAAAAAAAAGGGGGGGGGGGGGGGGAATGCAAAAATAAAATCAGTTTTTACTGCTACGGAATTATTATAATTGAATATGACCTGTAATGAGACAATGTTTAACTATGTATTGTAACCATAATTGCTGCTCATCCATTAATGTTAAAATTCTTATAACAGCATCAGATATTTGTTTCTACGTTATACATTCTATATTATTTTCAGTTGAATCCTGACCAGATATCAGTAAGTCTGAAATTTCTTTTCCCTACATCTTTTTTTTTTTTTTTTCTTCAGTGATTGGGAATTTCTTTCTTTTCGGCTATAAATCATATAATCTCGTGATTTATTTGCTCCAAAATGGCCGTACGTGAACCTTCAATTTAATGGCTATTAGCGGGAAAAGGGATATCCGGGATTTCTGAGAGTCCATTAACTTTTCGCTGAGCTTTTTCTTTTAGTCCCCCTCACAAAAAAAAAAATAAAATAAATAAAAATATATATATATATGTACAAAAGAAAAGTGTACCACCTATGTTATTGTGTATAAGAGCATTACATAACCCTACACTATGACGTGTATTTTACAAACTTAAATCGTGAATGTACCGGTACTGTTAATGTACCAGTGGATTTGAGAATGACAATCTATCGGAAAAACTTAATGTTGAACGAAGTCACAATATCTGAGCTAATTAATTAATAAATAAAAGAAATTTTGTAAATCAAAATATTTATAAAATATTTGTTTCTAGTATTTTTTTTTTTTTTTTTTTTTTTATTTTTTATATTATTTTTTTTTATTATAGCTATAATATATCTTAAATTTTTTTTACTAATTTTAAAAAAAAAAAAAAAAAAATGAAGCAATATTAAAATATCAATGTATTTTTTTTGTAGAATAATCTCTCTAATAAGATTCTGGCTGCTCTGCTAAAGAAAATTCTAGAATTTTGAAAGTAGTAGATATTTCTTCCAAAACAGCGTTTTTGTTTTCGTTTATTTCACTAAGAATTACTGTATTAATTAATACATGCAAATTATCTTTGAACTGACAAAAAAAAAAAAAAAAAAAAAAAAAAAAAAAAAGCTCCAAATATGTTGCGTTAACTAAAGAACAAAATGTCTTGAAATATTTATTTGTTTCAGAGAAAGTAAACTGAAACTGTTTGTTGTAATTCATAGATTGGGAATTTGTTTAGTCGTAGTTCCTGTAGTACTTTATAACATTAGCCTCAATTTTTTAGATTTCCAGGGACTTAGGAGGGGCAAAAAAGGTAAATCCGATTTAATCGAGATCTCCATTTTGTTTCCTGAAGCCTCTATAGGAAGGGTTGGGTCAAGGTCAAAAGACACGATTGACTCCAAGTGGCCCTCTTTTCCTCAGCCAAACTTCGGCAGCCAACATGAATCAGTGATTTCATTAAATTATGTAATAAATATTTACTCAGGAAGAAAAATAAATAACTAGGTTGTTTTTTTTCTTTCAAATTATCAGTCGTTCTTTCAAGGACGTCCAAGGACGGGGACAACCATGTTTTCGAAATTTCAGTAGTTAAGTGTTTGAATTTAACACAACTAAGTTAAGTTTTGCCTTGTATAAGTGAATTATTAAAAGTAATATATCAGTTATTTATTTGAGTGTTTTAATTGATGAAATGCCCCCCCCCCCCCCCTACCATCATCAATCGCGCCCGCCCTTGATAAGACTCTCATCCTAAGTATCGATCTTGAACGCTTCTGTGTATTTTGCTTTTAAAAAACTGGGGGGAAATATCTAAAATTAACAAAAATATAAGTAAATAAATCCGTTTAGTGGTGGAACTTTCCTAGCTGAAAAATGTTAGATATCTTGCCCATTTAAAAGTGAATCAATTGTGGCTAGTGCGGGTCCCTTAAATGCTTACATGGGTGTTTCCACGGGGAATTTTATCGAATACCAGCTCGATAGTCTATCCTTGGACGTTTCATAGTCAAAGAAGTTGGAAAATTGTGGAAAACCGTGGATGACTCATAAGTGAAGCACCTAGAAAATAATTGAATAAATAGCATTTTGTATCCTTCTCTAAAACATACTGAAATCAGAAATGACTTTATAAATAAGGACTGTCTGATGGATTTATTTAGTTACTCTGTGACTACTTCCCCGTATTGCCTTGTATAAGTTATGCAATTCTCTTGGAACAATCTTATTTAAAATATATATATATATATATATATATATATATATATATATATATATAAATAAAAAAAAAATCTGAATCAGTCTATAAACTAAATTAGTCAAAATCTTATGAAAATTATTTAAGTTATTTTTTAAATTAATGGCTACTGAATTGCTGATATGATAAATAGGTAATTTTTGTTAAATAAATCTTTTATTTTGCTCAGCTCTTGAAGTGATAATAAATTCATAATTTGACTTTTCACCTAATATCAAAAAAATAAATAAATAAAATAAAGTAAATAAATAAATAAATAAAGTTAATTTTTTTTAAGGTAATTTTTATCTTCGCATAAACTTCGAGTGTTAAATGTTCAATTCCACTGTGTCCCGTTAGATTTGTATTTTAATTAAGAGACAGGGAGAAGTGAAACTAATGTGAGAATAGGCCATCATTGAATATTTGTTTCCAAAAGAAATACGTCAGAGCAAATACATAGAATTCAGTGAAATAAGGATCTGACGAACAGGAAACGAAAAGAATGCAGCCCAGTGCATGGTACTAACAAGTTTACAATGCGCTTATTGTTACATTGCGATGTATGATGGTCATTTTTTTTATTGTTGCTCGTTTGTACAAATCAAGTCTGTACATCGCGGGTCGAAGAACTCGGTTTGGAGGGAAGGAAGGCTGGAAGGGGTGTTTCCGCGTTGCCACGGTTACGGCCGTAATCACCACTGCGGAAGATGCCCGGGGAGCAGGTCTATCTCTTTTTCCACCCCTCTCGGAAATTGTCCTTTGCTCGCAGTGCACCACGATTCTCTACTAATAATTTCCAGGTCGGAATCAAGTAGTTTTTTCTTTCCACAGACTGTTGACCTTTAAAAGCTCTAGAGAATATTGTCAAGCCTTTTTTTAATCGTCGATATATAGAAAATAATATTTGGAGATATTAAATAAAGTTTATACTTCATTTAACGCTTTTTAGCTTTTATTCTGCCTTTATTTATCAATTTCATTAACTTCAAGCCTGAAGTAATAACTGAAGATTAAAAAAAAATGATTAAATTTAAATGTTTGGATGTGAGATATTTGTAAAATTTCACTTATTATAATATTACTGTAAATTAAACTACGGTTCAACAATAATAGTTTTCTATATTCATTAATAAGGAAGTTTTTTAATAACAATGGGTAAGACCAAATTATTTCCAGGTGACATCCTGGAACAGCTGTTTCACGCTCGTTCGCGATCATCAGCCAGGAGAAGTCACCAGTAAATAACAAGGTCTCGCTACTGAGGCTGGTATGAACAATACATCGGAAGCGCAGGAAGTTTTTTATTAACGAAAAATTACATTCGTACTTTCGAGAAAATATTATGAAATATTTTTTTTTTTTTTCCAAATAAGTGGATACATTAACGATTATCTTAGCTCTTAATTATTACGTGGAACGAGTATGTGGTTTGTTTCTTTTTAAAAGGACACGAATATGTTTTAATCTTGTTATATCCTAAATTTCGTAAACAGCTCTAATGAGCAAAATTTCTCTTAACGGAAATGCTTCGGTTTCCTTAGAAACTCAAGTTAAGGGAAAAAAAAAAAAAAAAAACCACCCACCTTCATGTTTAGCACTTCAGATGATCAACATAAGGGAATTGCTTTTGGAACCAACAGAAAGCCGTTGAACTCAACAAAGAAATTGGGTAAAGCCAATGCAACAAAAACACTGGAACTTTCG